>VZSZ01002329.1:0-118474 GCA_013398815.1 Ibidorhyncha struthersii | reverse complement strand
TGGAAGATAAATCATATGCAGAACATGAATAATCGCTTCATTACAGAAGTGACCCATTCTGACGTACCCGTAGGGGAAAAAAACGAAAACCAAGTGTTTCTTTCAAACATCTTCCTGAAATTGCTGGTCTGATCTATCTCATCTTACCAGCATCTCCTGCTAACATCTCAAGCCACTGTGGCAGCCAGCGTTTCCCCATCCTCATTCAGCTTCCTTTTTACATCTCCCTCTTTGTTTTAAAGTCTGCCATATCAAACACCTTTCCCATTTAATCACTCTTGAACCATTTCCTAATTTAGCTGGGACAGTCACTTTTCTCCCCTGTTTTACATTGCAGTATTTGTGAAACAGAGGCACGAGAGTCACATACATAGACTGTATGAGGGTAGCTGGAGGTTGATTGCACTCCGGCTGGAAGACTGATCTTTTCAGGTTCAGGCTTTTTCAGACTGTGTTTTGCAGCACGGGGACGGACTCCTCTCCCAGTGACAGAAGTGTGAACATTAAATTAACCCTGTGGTATTCTAAGTCCCGGGGACTTAAAGTCTTTTCAGTTTTCACTTCTGCACTTTCTCAATTTCCAATTCAGCAATCTGTAAGCAAACAATGTTTTGCTAAATGCAGTATTGATTTTTATTAGAAACTCTTGCCAATTGACATGGCGTTAACTTTTATCTTGAAATGCTCTTTATTTGCAAGGTTCTTGCTAAGTCTCAAAGGCTTCTAAGATGGTCCTGACCATCAATAGATTGCAACTGCACTGGGAAATATTTGCTAACATTTTTGTTAGTGCAACTCCACAAGATACGTTTGCTACTCTTCGGTAGAAACAGCATTGCTGCCACTTACTTCAGCGACAGAAGTTTTAGTAATAGCAGTTTAGTTTCAGGAAATTTTAGTAATTAGATTAGTATATACAGAACCCTGGGCAGCTGCTGATACCTGAAGCTGAATTACCCTGTAGTATTGCACAAAAAGTGTCTATGTGACAAAGCATCAAAATTGTCTCTGGCTGCCAGCAGTTTGTCTGGACCAGCTCTTTTCAGAACTTACGGTGGTTATGATGAACAATCAATAATGAAAAAATTGACTGTTCATCAGAAAGGATGGGATAGGAAAGGAAATAAACTAGTGAAGTTTACCACCCTTTTTGTTTCTACTCTGGCTTTTCAAACATTAGAATATTTCAGAAATTAAAAAGAGCGTATGCTGTGGTGCAAGTCTCCTATAATTAGTGAAAAAGTAAAAGAAAACACAGTTTCACAGAAATTTATGTGAGCATTAAGATAATACTGTAATAAACACTGAGATCGTAGTGGATATATTGGCAAAATAACAGTAGCTTAAATGAAGAAGCAACGAAGAAGATGTATCTAGATTGCAACGGGAGAAAAAACATCTGTAAATATAATAGACTGTTGCCCCTCAAGTAGCCTTTGCTAATTAAGCTACGAAATAAATTCCTTACTGAACTGTATGGAATTGATTATATAAGATTATGCAAACAGCTGTTAGTGTATCCGGCTTTTTTTTTTTCCCTAGAAAGCAGGAATACTCCTTGTGCTATGAAAAGTTCACTTTTGTACAAAACAAGGGAAGTTGGACCACCATCTGAAAGATCCTCCAGACTGTCTGACACTCATTTTATTATGTTCAGCACTTCCACTGTGTTCCATCCCACCGGCTATTAACAACAGTTCTGTGAACAATAGCCGGTGACTATTTTGATTACAAGTCAGATGCAACATTTTCATCAATGATTGATAATACTCTGACTTTTTTTTTGGAGTGTTATATAGAAAGCAAATAGACTGGATAACTTGTAATCACCACCAGAACGATTTTTAACAACAGAATGACCTTAAAGGTTATTCTGTTATATGTAGTACAAATCATGAGAAGTGGTCACGAATATGGCATCAGAAAACCCTTTCATTAACAAGCTCATGAGACACACCACAGGATTGTATATTTTAATTCATGTTATCCTCATTGAATCAATAGGAATTTTTGTCATGAGCTTGCAGGTACTTTTGCAAATCTCATTAATTTTCTGTTTATGTTGTTGAGTAACTAAGTAGCCTTGGAAATCTGCCCCATCAGGCCTGCTTTTCTTTTTATTGAGTCTGGTGGAAATTTGCCTACTAACCGGGGCAAGTCTGGGATGAATAGAAAGAATAGCCGTCTCAGTGTGAGTCATGCATTAGATGCATGAGGTGAATTAAAGTCAGAAAATAGTTTTCTGTGTTTTAGAAGTTGCCACAGAAACATTACCAATGGCAACTTGAAATGTACTTTGAGAAATTAGGATATTGCAGTTTTGTAATGCATGTGTTTATACACTGGGCACATCATGCAGAAGAATGACATTATCTGTCTCATTTTTTCCCTCAGTCTAAATTTATGCAAAAATATGAAATTATTTTTAGTGTGATGTGTAGCTATAGTTTGTCTCTTCTTCTACAAAGATAAACAACTTCTATAAATTATAGTGTTGGCTGTCAGCAGCAGTGTATTGATGTTTCTTGAAACAGTGGAACAATATTTTATCACAAAAGATTGTAACTAAACTATAATAGTAGATAACATGAATGAAATGTGAAGTTTGCGTACAGATACCTGTTTTAATGTAGATTACATTGTAAATGATTCCATATTTTATCTTATAACAGCAAGATGCAAAACAATGAAAGGCAATAAAATTTTTACTAAGAAGGCGACATTTGTCTGTCTCTTATAGTCCTGCTTTTATATGGAATAAAGTTCCAGCCTTTAAGTCAGACTGGTTGCTAACTGAAATTTTATTTTCCTGTCTAACTCTAAGATTAAAAATAATACGCCTGTTAGTAAAACTTATTCCCCTCACCCTTCATATTCAGCATCAGCAAAGGAAATCACAAGGTAAGTTCAAGTTCTGAAATTAATATAACAGCATGTAATTAACTTGAGGTACAAAATATACTGAATCACTGTCTGTTAGGGAAAAGCTACCAAAATGGGTTTGGGATTGTAGCTGCAGGTTTGAAAGAGCAGCATTTTTGAATTTTACAAAAATTACTTAAAGACACTTTTTTCCACACTATTTCAATAGAATAAAGGTGGCCAAGTTTACGTTTAAATTCCAGTTGTAGTAGGAGTTGGGATCAGAATCTCCCAGAAAGCCTAGATAAGGTCAGTTGTTAAAAAAAAAAAAAGTGAATTTTTCAGCTGCTGGGAAATGTATGCGTTTGTACAAAGAAGATGATAACTGACCATACATTGTTTATGTTGTTGCACAGAAATCACTCCAGGCGGGCCTTTCAAGTCTGGATTAAATTCATTTCCAGACAAAATGCCTGACCTCAGCAAGAGGTGCAGTGATTCACTCATCCATGCATTTCTGCAAGTGTGGCCATGTAATACAAACACAGGGTTCGTCTGGATAGCATGAACCCATCACCATGTACTGACTTTAAATTGCACTGATAAGCCATACATCAATAAAGCCATTCAGTTAAAAATCGCTAGAATAAAGAAATCCATGCTGTGAAATAAAAGAGGGCCGGGGAGAGATTTCAGGTTCTAGACACCTGACTGTCCACGAGGGTCCTCTTTTTGCTTCATGCTTGGCTCTGTTCAGCGTCATTCCAATGAGCTCCAAATCAAATCTGTTATTGTGGGGTCAGCTCTAAGTAGTGGTGATGAAAGCTGGTTCTTGCCACGAGACACTGGGGCTCCTCCTGGGCAGTAACGTGGCTGCACTTCCTAACAACTAAAATAACCCCTGGGATCCTCTGCTCGGGTTGGAGAGGGAGGCACTTCCATTTCTAAGGTGAGCGTAGTTCCCTTGGGGGGACCCGATGATCTTAAGGGCCTTTTCCAACCTAAATAATTCTTTGATTCTATGACTTTCACCAAACTGCACTGACAGAATGCAGTAATTATTCACCCAGGGAAATAAGCAAGAGACAGTGTTTAGATGCCATCTACCTCAAGAGGCAGGAGTACTGTTTATGTGGATAATTGGAACCTATTCAAATGTTCGTAGAGACCTAGAAAAGACTTTCTACATATTTGCGTCACGTCCCTGGGCTCGTAAATTTTTCTCTTATAAGACATAAAAAGACCTTATATGTGCAAATAGTTCCTCGCTGATCAGACCTTTGAATAAGCTCTTCACTTTTACTTCAAATTGGATTGTGGATGAAAAACAGTGCCTCACTATTTTCTTAGTTTTGGTTGTTTGGCCCTGGAAATAGCTGGGTAGCTCATCAGCTCTCAATGTGGAGAAGGTCAGAGCACTCTCCTGAAGCTGATTGATACCTTTTAGGAAGCTCCTAACACTACTAGTCCTACTGGATACCACATTTTTGGTAGTAGGTATTCCCAAGGCCCAGATCTAATGAAATGAAACCACGCTCTTTCAAATCAGTGCAGCTGCTTGCTGAGATGGCTACTTTAACTACATTTTTCAAGGTATTGCTGAAGGATTTGTATTCTACATAGACATTCTGTAGCTACTGTAGATGCACGTCTTCTCAGGACCTCATCAAACACAGTCCTGAATGTACTTAAAACAGGCACATGTTATTGTTATCAAGTACATTTTGCAGCAAAATCTGGACTCCACCAATTAAAAAAATGTGGTCATGGAGTAACACTTCTCCCTTTGAATGGTAAAGGCTCGAACTGTGAATGTCAGTTTTACGTACATCTAAATTTAGTGCTAGAGGATTGTACGCTTGTTAGCCAAGGGAAAACAGGAATTCTGTCTTTGGATGCTGTTTTGTTTAGAGAAGGTGGCCTCTGGAAGAAGCCTCAAAATCTGGCTTTGTTATTGACATTACCAAGATGATTCTGCCTTCTTCAAAATCTTTCCTTCTATTCCAGACATGTTTTACATTACTTTGAGACACTGGGGAATCTGGGCTAAAAGGCCAGAGTGGGTTCTTTTGCTCAGGTGCACAGCCACTATTAAAATAATGCTTTAACATAACCCATACAGGTATTGACTTGTAACTTCCAAGTCCTCCGTAAAAGTCGGACCACTTTGTTGCTACACAATGGAGTCTTCTTTAGTTTGCTGTCCTTTCTTCTCCCAAGTGCATTGGAGTTGTTTTGTTTTCTTTTGGTTTTTGGGAACCCATTTTAATTTCTCAATGCTGTGATTTTGTGTGACATCTCCTCCTGCTGTCTCTGGTCCTTCAGCTGAGTAGGTTTGGTAGCTACAGGTACTGTCGTCGCTACTCTTTACAGAATCACATAATGGTTGAGGTTGCCCAGAGCTGTGTCCAGACAGCTTCTGAATATCTCCAAGGATGGAGACTCCACTCCAGAACCTCTGTGGGCAAACTGTGCTGGTGCCCAGTCACCCTTGCAGTAAAAAAGTATTTCCTGATGTTCAGACAGCACCTCCCGTGTTTCAGTTTGTCTCCATTGCCTTTTGTCCTGTCACTGGACACGACTGAAAAGAGCCTGGTTCCATCTTCTTTGCACCCTTCCTTCATGCACATTCGTAAGATTTCCCCTGAGCCTTCTCTTTACTAGGATAAACAGTCCCAGCTCTCTCAACCTGTCCTCCTGTGCACCAATCCCTCAGTCATCTTTGTGGCCCTTTGCTGGATTCTCTCCAATAGCTTTCTAACTCTTTTGTACTGAGGAGCCCAGAATTTTTGTACCCAGCTTGCACAGACCTGTGCTCTGCAATGCTCACTCCACTTGCAGCCATTAACAGAACATCACCTTGCATGTTTCTGAGTCTACAGATCTACAATAAGCCTCTGTAGATACTCTATGGTCACGTATTTGTTCTCAGATCAAGCCACCATTCTCTGAAGTGGACCTCTTTGCTTCTAACAACAATCTATTTTTTATCTCCAGGAAATGGAGTATTCTTGTTTCAAGAGGAACACTCCAAAGCTACTTCCTGCTCAAAACTACATTTTGATTTCTCCAGGGAAAAGTTCTCCCTAACTTGTTTTTAGCTCTCTCCCCATCCTTGACCTTAGGTATCATTTTTCTGTGACCTCCCCTTCATGACCCTTCCTTCTTTCTCTGCTTTGCTAAGGAGGAGTACCTGCATCTCTTTCTCTTAAGCTTCCAGGCCAGCAAAATCATATTGTCCTCAACATCAGTCAGAAATGAACCCCTTACAATTCATCCCACCACTTTTTTTAAGCTGGAGACTTTCTGCTACCTGGCATTAATTTTTTCCAAGTGAGCTTCCCTATTAGGGCACTATCTCAGTGCAAACTTAATTTTTCCCTAGTTTGCATGAGGTACAAATGTAGTCTTCTAGGTTCTGCTCTATTTCCTTTCCTTTGTTAACTGTTCTCTAAAGCTACTTTCTTCATGTTTCCCTGATCTTTTTGGCTTTTTCATCCAGGCATTGAAATCTTGCTTCTGGCATATCTCTTCCTGTAATATCTCATGTACTTTCTGTAGCCTTGACCTCATCTATTGAAATCTTTCCATAGAAGAACTTGAACTTTACTGGAAGCCACAGCCACAGAATACTGTTTCTTCTCAGAGCAACCCTCTGGTTTCTTCTCCAACTGTCCTGCTTAAAAGCCTCTGAATATGACATGAATGTATTACAAGGCCCGGACAGATCTCCGTATTCACAGATTAGCAGGCTGACAGTATGACCCAGATATCTGTTCTGACAAAACTCATACTCAAACGTTGCTGCTATCCTCTCACTTGCCCTTCATAGATTAAATTTGCTGAGCTTTCTTCTACTGTTTCATTTTTTTACCTCTGGAAACTTGCTCCTTTTCTGTTTGCAGAGTCTTGTACCACCTCTGAGTCCGTCACAAAGCCAGTACCTTCTTACGGACATATTTATAGTCTTTTCACTGTAATTGAGTAAGGGCTGTGATAGCAAGTGGGAAGAATATAGTGTCTTTAATTCTGTACTGAAATTTCAGCTTTAGGTTCCAGAAAGACTATACAAACAGATAAGAAAGTGTTAGAAAGCTTGTTCCAAAATTAGCGGCAGTTGGCATGACTTGCTAAAGACTCTTTGCAAGCAGGGAATAAATTCTCCAGGGCTTTTCACCTGCAGATACTGAGCATGTCCTTAAAATTCATAAATATTCAGCATCTTGAAAAGCAACAAGTAGATGTTGTGGTGTTCAGGATTTTTCTGCCTTGCATCATTCTCACCGTTCCCCGTTTGTACTGCTCATTTCTCGTTCTCCACCATGCCAGTCTCCTGGTGGCCTACAAACCCAACTGCAGCTACACCTTTGTTTTCCTGTGTCCATTAATCTGCACGGCAGATCAAATGGTTCATGAGTTTACTCTTGTGCCCTGTGTCCCTTTTCTCTGGTGTGTTTGACATTCATATGCAATTGTCTTTTAGAATGGAAACACGTAAAATGTGCAAAGTAACTGAACAGAAATTCACAGTATTGTATTGCCTCATGTTAGCTGGAGTGTGCATTCAGTTTGGGTTAGCAAATGCAGCTCTGGGTACTGTTTGGAAGCAGCTTTAACCCACAGAAAACTCAGTCTATGGCCATTTCTACATTTTTTTGTTTCTAGTCAGGACTGAAAATGTGCAATAACTATCTTTCACTTGGTCCCTCATCACTTATGTTTCTGGTTAACACTAGAAGAAGAAAATTAAATGACAATGAAGAAAAGCAAGTGCAAATATTGCAGCTTCCAAAAGGGTCATTCTAATTTGGGCGAAATGTCAGAGAGGGTTTTATTATATCTGAGCTGTTTCCCCTATTTCTGTTCATTGTCAGCAGAATGAACTTGCTCCTAGTATGTTAAAAATAAAGTACCAAAGTTGTATTTTTAGATTAAATATGAGAGAATGATAACCCATTAGCCCCTGTCCTTGCTACAGATGCCTTGCTTGCCACTCTAATGACGTGAATGAGGATCACTCCTTCCTCTATTTTAGACACAGAATGCCCTTGCAAACAAGGCACTTTATTTTAGTGGGAATTTCCTGGTTAAATACAAGTTACATCCCTCAGACATGATTCCTGTGCATTTAGATTGATGCAACCCTTCCTTTGAATCACTTGACAGAAATGCACATTTCTTTCATAGTTGTGTTATGCCAGAAGTCCAGATGCAAAGAGCAAAAAGCCATGAGAATTAGGGCAAAGAAGATAAGATGCCATAACGTTTAAGAATGCAATTGTAATTTTCTCTGCTGTATAATGGTTTTTGTAGTAACATCCAATCTGTCAGAATTATCTTGTTAGTACAAATGTAACCATGTCAAAATTAATTCCTACTAAATTTAAAACCCCTTTATGGGCTGAGAAGTGCAGAGGGGCATATTTACTGCTGCTTATTGATGGTATAAGGCAGTTGGGGTTAGTTAACACTGTTATACTTCAGACCAGCAATGAGCCTGCCAATCTGTCTCTGTGTCCTGACTGTTAAAAAAGAAATACAGTCCACTCCCTTTGGAGTTCCTTTTGCTGTTGCTATTTGAAACAACGCCTTTGCCCCTTTTAACATTTTAAACCCCAACAGGCTCAATAGGGGAAACATGAAACTGGTGTATACATATTTCTTGCATCTTGAGTAATATGAAGGGCACAGTTAGAGAAATGGATTCCTTCCCTAACTTTTTCATGTTAGCTGCAAATATATAATCAGTGGTTCCTACCACATATCAGCAGCTGAGTGATGAATTTGTTCTTAAGAATGTAAGTCAACCATCATTTCTGAGGGCTTTGAGTCCCACTTATTGCCTCCCCCTTGGCAGGTGATTTGCTTCGAGAGCATGACAGTCTGTTAAGCACCATGAACAGTTGTGGATCTAAACATTGTTGTGCAAGAGCAAGATTTGGCAAACAGGAAAGAGTAATCCCATGTATTTCTTATTAATTGACAGAGAGGTTAAATTCACCGCTCTTCAGAGACGCCCCCCCAGCAGTGTGGTTATGTCTGTGCCAGTTAGTGCTGGCCTAGATAATGCTTGGGTTTATTACAGGGGTAAGGCTTGATAGAGACTGTTCCAGTAAGAAATCTGGGCACAGCCACCTTGTTTCGGTGTGTATGGGGGGTGGTGGGAAGGGGAAGAGGGTTTAGATGAGGGCAAGTAAGTTGTGCCATGCCACTGATCCTTGGGTCCCTGGCTAATCCTATTTACTGATACAGACACCAGGGAAGCCTTGAAGACAGGGTTAGGGTGGACCTTGGAGCTGCCTTCTGCACAGGGAGGAATGACATGCAGTTAGTGAGCCACTTACCTCAAATGTGAGCAGACGGAGTTCTCAGAGCTGGATCCACTTGTAATGCAGACAGTGGAGAAGATGAGCAGCTGGTGGAAAAGGGTTATCTGGCAAAACAATGGAGCATGTCAGCCTGAACTGTAAGGGAATTGGCAGCTGTGGAACAGGGAACAAAAAAACCCATCCCTTTTTAAAGCTAGGTGGAGAGCTATCTGAATAGCTTAATGAGTCTCTGCAGGTTGGCCATAGGATGTCTGTGGAGCGCTGTGTTGTGTATCAAAGAACATGATGCAAACGAGACCTTCAGCAGTGACCAGGCAATGGTGGATGTATTCTGGCTAAGTGGAGCTCTGATTTACCTGATCTCCTTGTTTACCCACAAAAAATGTGCTGGAGGCTGTAATCTGCATGAGAGTAATTTCTGAGGTAGGCATCTGCATGATAGACGCTAAACCTGAAGTAGCATTTATAAGATTTCTTCACATGAATGAAATCAGTTGTCTCTGAAGGTGATTAATTGCATCTGGACATTAAGGTATAAGATTGCTAGGAGGATTTTTCTTCTGGGTAATCTACTATTCTCTGTCCTTTGAGTCTGGTGAGAATATAGTCACTGGCTCAGACAATTTTCACGCTCCTAGATGTTTAAAACTAGATGAGATGAAGCTCAGTGTCTGAGTTTCAGCTGGAAGAAGGTTTAGGATAGGATAAATAAGTTAAAAAGACAAGCTTTTTCTACATCTGTTGCGTTTCTTGATATTCCTCATCTTTCTCTGTGTCTTGTCACACAAATTTTACAGCCACTCAAGGCCAGATGATGTCATATTGCCTCCTTTATCATTTACTCATCTTCTTAACATCTGTTTCCTAACCAGCTAATTCTCCATGTGTAACTTTAGTCACCATTTAAGCCACCAGTAAATTTGGTTCACTTTTTCTAGACAATGGATCGTTGCATGTTCCATACAGTTTCTGTTTCTAAATCACAGTTAGAGTCTAACACATACTTTGATTCAAATGGGTTAATATTCATGATCAAGAGGAAACATTTCCTTTATCTCTATTTTTGGTGTAAGGAACTAGCCCAAAGCTTAGACCAAAACAAACTTTTTCTTGGCATTGATTCAGATAATTTGGACCCAATCCTACTCTTCTGGAAATCAATAATAGCACTTCCATTGGGCTTCTGGAGGAACAGGACAGGGTCTTTAATAATAAGTATCTTTGGTGGATTCAATTATCTTAAAGTTAAAACCAGTGATACCAAAAGAAATAAATTAGCGCCAGTGATATGTTTTTCTGGACAAAATCCAGGTTTAATAAATATGTCATAAGTAAAGGACACAGGATACTCTACATTATTGAAAAGACTTTGACACTCTAATATTTTTTGTACTTAGAAATAAAAGGCAATGCTCTCTGATTACTGAAATTGTCTATATAGAGCATCAAAATGATTAAAACTATTCAGAAGATCTGAAAATGTAAAAATCATTACCGTACAAAAATTAAGTTGAATTGATTTGATGGCCTAGGCTGTCTTGTTGGGTATGTACAAATAACACTGAAGACAGATTTTGAACTGAGAACTTTAAATTACCATGCAAGTAGTTTAAAAAACATATGAGTGGCAAATTTGGACTGGTTTAGTTCCAACTAATGTAGGAACCTAACTTAGTCATTTGTATATAGACTGGCAAATTTGGACTGGTTTAGTTCCAACTAATGTAAGAACCTAACTTAGTCATTTGTATATAGACTTTAGTTTTCCCAGTTCCTCTAGATTCACTGGGAAAAGATCAACATGCAGAGTGAGATTTGGGCCATATGAAAGCTGAAGGACTTACCTCTCCTATTGACAAGAAAGGAAACCTGGAGCACTAATGCTCTTAATTTAGATGTCTCTTTCATCATATGCCTGTTAGAAAACTAAACAGTATGAAAGTGTGAGCTCATGCATTATTCTGCAGCTGTCTGTATTTTCAAGTTTTTAGCGTAGTCCCTGGCACGGTTTTGCCTAGCAATAGCTACTTCTACGATGTCAGTGCATTTGAGAGTACACTTGAGGATCTGTTCCCAAGAAGTACTATGAATGATGCCACCCTTCTTTGGAAGGTGAAAACATTCATCTGTAGAGACTCTAACTAGGCCAGTTGGCCTCAGAGCTGAAGAACAGGCCCAAGCCTTTCTGTTAGGACATGTAGGCCCCACCAGTGAAGTGAAATGGGTAGAATTTGTCTGTGGCAAATTATTTATCTCCTCTCCTCTCCTCTCCTCTCCTCTCCACTCCTCTCCTCTCCCTTCCCTTCCCTTCCCTTCCCAGATATGCATGAAAGCATTTCAGATAGGATTCCTTAGGACTGAGTTCTCCAAATTCTGTGGGGGGACTATATGCTAGGAGTTTGCAATGTTTACTATTTCAGTCCTTTTTTGTCTTTTGTGCCTTGCGTCAACTTAGGTTCTTCATTTGAAAAATAGACACAATGGACAACGACAGAGTCACTGCTTGAATTGCTTGCTGTTAAAATGGTTCAGCCTCCAGAAAACTGGCCTGAAATCTGGACTTGGTTCCAAGTGAAATACATTATTGGCTCAGAGTTATGTCCACCGAAGCTCTGTCAACATAATAAATTCACATTACAATCTGTCTGCATTTGACAGACACAGTGGGCAATGTGTTTGGAAGTACAACGTAAAACAACAGGGCATCAAATGCAGACATTGAAAAAGCTTTTCTTATAATGATGGACAAACACAGTAAATTCCAAAGGTTTGGGTTGGGTAATCTCTCAGCCTGTCTTGACTTCACAATGGATGCTGCAAGTTTTGGGAGATTAATTTATGTTACAAGATTTCCAAAATGTCCCAGTATTGGGTGGTTTGGAAAATACAGAGCCACAACAGGGCTTCACAACACTTAATACAAGATGGCAAGTTTGAGTCTAGGTTTGGCTTATTTCACAAACCAGCTCTTTTCTGATGTCTTCATAAACCCTACTTCTCATTCTAAAAGGTTCCTACCCTTGCTGCTACCCAATATTTTTATTTTCTCTTTGAAACAGGATGACCTCATTCACTGTCACTCATCTGTAGCCATAGATGTGCACTTTTTATAGTTATTGTGTCCTATATTTTTTCCAGAATGAATCCATAGTTCTGGACTTGTCAATGTGCTCTGATCATTGGCATACTCATCTGCGCAGGCATGCATATGTAATCCTGGTTTTCCATCTGAGCCTGAAACATCTAGAAAAGACAGGTGTCTGGCCAGATCTGAGAAAAAATGGCCCCAAGTCGTAACAAGAGCCTCTTCTCTGAGCCGTGCATAAAGAAGACACAAACAGAAGTCTGTTCCCAGTTGGGGAGAGGAGAATATTGAAACCTCAAATAGATACTCGTTGCAATATTGAAAAAGTGACACCTAGAGAAACTGCAAAGCAAGATCTGTTCACAAGCATACCCCACAGGTGCAGCTCCTTGTGTCTTCCAGGCTGCTTAGCACCTTCCTGAAGCTGCTCCTCAGACAGACCAAGGAAAACAGAAAACAGAAGGCTTACACATCCTTCTCGGTCCTAGACTGATGAAGACAAAAGGAAACATGCCCAACTGTTCTATTTGGAGGATAGTTCTGTGAAAACAAGGTTACTTCTAAAACATGTTCTTGCTATATCAGTATGGACGAAAAAAAGCAGCTGATTCTAATCTACTCTTTTTCTGTAGCTTATGAGGTTGGAAGGGTAGAAGAAAGGAAAATAGAGGACTTCATTCTTTTTTTTTTCTACATTCTCACTGCAGAGACTGTTTCAGATGTGGCAGAAAGTTAGCACTTCTTACCATCCCAAGAACATCTGGCTACGCTTGTATAATTAAACTAGACATTCCTGGGGAACATCCCAGGCACAGGAATTTGGAAGTTCATGCTGTTAAAGTATGCTATAGTCCATGGCATGGCTCTGGTGGCTAGCTATCACCCTCCCAAACAATACCTGGGCTTGCTTCCGGAGTTAGCAGGGGCAAGAACTATTCCCAACAAGCAGTTAGCATATAGCTATTTTGTCTTGAAAACTGAGAGTTTAACTGTATGGATGTTGGCTGTCCCATGTCATTCAGCCTCTGTGCCAGGGAATAGCTCAAGCCTACTGATTTCAATGTTATAGATGTAGCATCAGTCCAAGGACAAGAATTAAAAAGACCTTTCCTTGACTTGTCTTACTTGTACAGATTAAGTAATACTGGAACAAGAAACTGCTGCTGCCATACCACCATCTAACTGACACCGGCATTTGGCCATTCCCTTCTAAAAAAACAGCTATAAATTATTTGACCAACTGGAAATAACAAAGAACTGCATGTCAAGATATATAATGTCTAAACCAAAAATAAACAGCTGCTGATACTGTGCTGCCTTGTTTCTCTTGAGGACTTCAGAGTCTCTTGAAGTAGAATGTAGGGAAGCGGGTGAGATATTTTAAAAGACGTGTAGATGTGGCACTTAGGGACATGACTTAGTGGTGGACTTGGGAGTATGAGGTTTACAGTTAGACTTGATGATCTTAAAGGTCTTTTCCAACCTAAATGATTCTATCATTCTATGATTGTATATAAGATCCATGAGCACAGACGGGTTATGAAGAAGCACCACAGAGCAGCCTGGGACAATTGCACTTGTGTCCTTCCGTCTCTATGCGACTGCTTCTTCTTTTATGTTTCCAAGATTTTCTTTTAAATGAGAGTCTTGAGACCATGTTTGAGATGGCATTGGGATTGCAGGACCTTGGAAGTCTGGCTGACTTTTTGTGACTTTATTTTGTCAAACTGATTGGTCCATCTTTTCCTTACCCCTACCATGCTTGGCTCCACCAGGGCTCTCACACATTTGCATGAGCAACAGGATTCCACGCCAACCAAAGAAGGGTCTATATGTGTATAACACAATTTAACATGCAATGACATCAATGCAGCCCTTTCTAAACAAAAATAGATGTTTTCAGAGGGAAAGGAACGCTACAGCTTGATGGAAGTAGTTTAGCAGCAGCTCTGTCTGACCCAGGGCAGTTTTTTAGCAAATGCTGAGAGATAATTACCCACTGGCATTAGCTAGAATAGGGGATAAGCATTCTGCTTAAGGTTTTGCTGTCATCAGTTCACTTTAACTGTGTAGTGGTGTAGGAAGGGAAAGATACTGGGAAGGAAATGATGAACTGGTGTTTTTGCAAAGCTTGACACATCACTGCATTGGACTGGCTGAAAACTTTAAAAAATATTATGATTATAACAGTACAGTGAGGTTATTTTTTAATAAAACAAAAGCTGTGGGACGTTTTTCATTATTTCACTACAATTTCTGCCATCACATAGTTTGTTGTTTACCTTGATTTAGTACAGGTCTCACTCTGTACTTTTCTCAAAAAAAAAAAAAGAGATTTTTTTTTTTTAACTGTACCTCAGTGCTTGTGAATGACCCCAGATATGATAACCTTCAGCAAATGTTGTAGATTTTCATCTCAAGCAACTGATTCCCGAAGTACAATGACAGGAATTCAAGTTGGTAAGTAACAGGGCCTTTATTTCCCCAGAGATACAAGTGTGGAAGTCAAGGGAAATACAATGACGTTGTTAATGTTGTATTTATAACTGTTAGTAGTCCCACCCTCAGCTTCATTGTCTGAAGTGCTACTGTTATTTTCATAAAAAGCACAGCAGGCAATTTCTATTTTATACAAATGATTTATTTCTACACATGTGAGGAAAAAACATTTTTATTGGCTGTTTGTGATCTATTAAAAGAATCTTGTCATAATGTTTTATGCTTTAAAACCCTTTGATTAGATAAGCTAGTCAATAATTGGGTGGCCTTTTGAAGGTGTAAGATTCCCGGCATGAATTTTCATGTCACAAAAGATAAACTAACTTTAACCATTACTTCTGTGCTGATAAATATTCTTATTAAAGATGGAAAAACTGATGCAAAGGTGTTAGTGACTTCAACAAAGCCATCATGGGAGTTTGCTGTTAATGCAACTAATCGGCTCCTGATTCCTCACATAATTCCAGACATTTGAATCACGCCCTTCCAAATTCTTTTTTTAATTTATGTGGATGTTTTTTCTCTTTTCAGCTTTATTCTTTTCTCGTTCCTTTCTCTTCACTTATTTCTTCTGCAATTCTTTTTGTTGTGTTCAGCTATAATGCAGAGGACATAGTTACCATCAAATCTTTTGTAAACATGTTATAATGTCTTACTTTAGCATAACTGATTGCCAGTTGCTCATTATACTTTTACAAAAATAATGCTCACGATACTTTTACAAAATAACTTACTTTGTAAAAAAGAAGTAAGATTATTGAAAATATGTAGTTAGACCCATCATTTGGAACATGAACTGAATTGAACTAAAATCCTTTCCAAAATCAAACCAATCAGATCTGGTTAACTTTGTTTTTAAATGGTTACAGGGCATTATTTGCTGTGGGATTAGATATGTGTCTGTCAGTGTATTTTAAGAAACTACTATTTTCATGATTTTTTGGCACAGTCAAAGCTAGGAAGCATTTGAGACAAACTCATGCCACGAGGTTGTCACAAAACTTGATTGAGTTCAAATGACCTATAAATAATCATTTGGACATCTGTTGGTTTATCCAGGCTTTCCAAAGTTTGCCCATGATTTTCTGTATGAAAACACTTCATTAAGTACTTAGCTAGTTCTCAAGTCTGAAGTGAATGTGACCTGACAGAAACGTCACAAATCTTTGCAACAAATGGTTTTAAATATCTGAACAAAGTAACATTAAGTGAATTCACAGCAAATTATGTGATTCAGCTACTAATCAACTAAACTGCTATTTGGGAAAGTAAAAGAACAGGGTTTTGCTTTTAAGGTATTTTGCACATCAAGCAAGATATTTCCTTTACAAGAGTGCTGAAAATAAAGGAAATCTTCTGGTTCCATCTCAGAGGACTCCTGTGAACTCCAGTGAGATGAATTCATGCCAGGATTATGAAATATGGCTGACCCCTGAACTGATGTGTGAATGAAAGCTTGGAAGATATCTTTGAGTGGTATCAGAAGACAAGTACTTAAGAAATAACTAGGAAACTGGGGGGGGGAAGTATCTAAGATATTTTAGATTACGCAGATAGAGACTTCAGCCATCCCCACAGATATCCAGGACTGAATACAGGAAGATCCTGTCTGAAAGACAGTCAAAGAAATACCTTAATAAAAGAGCTTCTGGAGAGCTGTGGACTAAACAGGTGGTTTATATGCTACAGGGTGAAGAATTCTTTGGACTTTTCTTTTTCACCTGAAACACTAATCAACGTAGAAGGAAGGAGAGTTTGGCCTTACCAGAGAATGAAGTTATTAAGGAGAAGAGGGAATCTGAAACAGCTGCTGCGTCTGACATCAACAGGTAAATCTCACTGCTACAGAGACCTGGAGTGGCCACTGTTCAGTTATCTTTCTATGGATGCTCTTAGTGGTTTTGGTAAGGTTTCCAGGATGTTTAATAGGGACCAAATCACAAAGATAAAAGCGTAACATAAATGTGGCAGGTATTTCATGTTTGATGTGAATTTTGCTCTGGATTATCATGCAGGAGTTCAAGTGGTCTGTGTTCTGCCATGCCTTCCCTCACTCTCAATTATCAGAAACAGCAAATGCAAATCACTGAATTTTAGCAGTCTTACATAGTGAAATTTATGGTGAATAGGATAAGCTGAAGAGCTACAGTAAGATTTAGATTGAGATATCTTTTCATGCTAAATATATGAACTTACGCAAATTCCCTATTCTGTCCCTGCTTTTATTTTTATACTTATCCAGTTCCTTATCATCCTTCCTTTGAAAGTCTTACCTCATAATGCTTACTTTTTTTGGCATTGGAGATCCCACAGTCACAGAATCACAGAAAGGTTGAAGTTGGAAGGGACCTCAGGAGGTCATCTGGTCCACCACCCTGCTAAGCAGGGCCACCTACAGCTGTTTGTCCAGGACCATGTCTCCAGAGAGCTTCTGAATATCTCCAAGGATGGAGACTCCATGACCTCCCTGGGCAACCTGTGCCAGGGCTCAGTTACCGTCACAGTAAAAAAAGTGTTCCCTGATGTTCAGATGGAACAGGTGGAGATGCAGGGAATAGGCTGGATTTCATGCTTGCCATGTTTGGAGGCAGTTAAGGAGAACCCTAAATAACATGATGCACTTTCATCGTATACAGTTGTGAAGTTTTCCTGTGCCCTTAGAATAAGGCTTCAATAAAAGACTTCTACCCTAGAAGGTAGAAGCCTAGAAGTCTAGAATGTTCTATGCTAGAAAATGAAAGGCTATTTTAGCTGATTCAGCAGTGTGAAATTACTGCCCGAACTAGAATTAGGGTTAGTCCCTTAATATATGCAGATGTGTGGACAGAGTGGAATAGTTGGCAATTATACTGATCCTGGTTATACACATTTATGCTGTCACTGCAGAGGTAAGACCTTAATAGGTCCTTTTTGACTCACGGTGCAGTGTCTGTGCAGTAGGAATCAATTTGCTGTCAGAGGAAAAGTCATACAGTGACAAGTGGTAAATTTGGAAGATTTGATAGATCCTTTCTGTGCCCACTGACATCACATTGCTTTTTACCTAATACATTCATGGAAACCTTTTCTACCACCAGCAATAATACCAGTATTCCCTTACCTTTTTACTGTTAATATTGTGCTAAAAGTGAACAATACCTGCCTAAATAAGTCTAGAAGACTTGATTACCCTCCGTATTACTGATGGTCTTTTAAATATATAATTTTATAAGTTAATTAATTATGCAAGACTGTGTGTCAGCGTGTTTCTTTCTGTTTCCACTTCTGAACCTATAAACATATTCGATTCAATTGTGCATTCTTTTTGTACTAAGGTTTTGTTTGTTTGTTTGTTTGTTTTTTTGCCTTGGCTGTGGCTGAAATGCAGAAAGCAGCAAAAGAATTATGAGACCAAAATAATTAGATATTGATAATTTCTGAGGCAAGAAGGACACGTTAGAACTTATTCTTAATAAAGTGCTGGTGATGCCACGTGCTCCATTCTTTATCCTTCAAAAGTGACTTGGCTTCTTTGGGGTCTCAGACAATTTTTCTGTCCTCATGATTAACCTTTATGATTTCTTCTTCTTTCACTCCAATAATACAGGAAAGTACTGCCTTTATCTTCCCATAACAAATCCTGAATGCTTGCTTGTTCCAAACGTGTAGTGTTCAGTGGTTTCATATACGTTTTTTCTCTCATCAAAGTACCACACAGGTGGACTTGGTCTACCAATATGCTGATCACTCTTTTCCTGACCCAGTAAAACAGTTAAATACTCCAGTGGATTCCTGTCTGAACTTCCCTTGACGAAGGATAGTGTGCAGGGCTAAGTCCTTAGCTATGTTATACTGATGAGCTCATTTCAAGGCATATAAACAAGTGATGCTGTCTTAGCCAAAGAACAATGAGACAAGCAAAAGAACAAATGAACAGCTCGTAATCTGATCCAAAATGTCACTCAGCAGTGTAAAATACTGAGTATCCTAGTGGTTTTAATTATATAACACTTACTGGTTTTAATAAGCAAGCCCCAAAAGATAGCAGTAATCTAAAACCAGACCACAGAAGCATTTGGAGCAATTTTTGTGACAAGCTGTAATTTGTTCCAGGAGAGACAATATAATAATAAATCATTCTAAATTTGAGTTGTTTTGATTTGTTTCTCTTAGTATAATTCCTTTTAAGATGCTAGAGTATAATGCTCTCTTTCTTCTGCCCATGCTAGTCTGACTTTCAGGGGACCACTAAGGGAGGACTAGACTGCTGTAAGGGTTAATTGTCTAATGAGAGTCAAGACCATGTCATGACTGGAGAACAAAACAATGACATTTTTATCCAACTTTCTTTCAAGGCTTTGAAGAAGAATTGATAGGAATTTGCCAGGACAATCCTGAGGCAAGCTGCATAAGGTTTTTATGCTTTAGCCTGTCATGCACATTGCTTTTGTTATTGCACTGAAGGAGCAAAGTTTACTGGCTATTGACCTCTCATAAACCAGTACAAAGCAGACAAATCTGGGGCTTGATGAAACTGATTTTGAATTGATTTTCTGTCTGCTGCGTTTCTCAAGAAGGTATGGCCAACTGGTATGTCATAATCTAACTCTAAAGAGACTCATGTCCTGCTTGTGGGTAGAAGCAGTTAGGCGTTTCTCAGGAAAGTGATTTTTATTAGAAAACTGTAGTTGAAACCAAAAACCTTTGGAGAAATGTGCTGTGTTAGGTTAAGATTTCATAATAAAAGATTTCGCAAACCTAAGATAGAACCGCTTTTGGCATGGGCTTTGGCATGCAGCATGAGTGATTCTGTTGTGTCCAAGATATTTAAACAAGGTCAATTTATCTGCAGTTATCTTGCTCCTTTGAAATTACTACTCTGAAAAGAACTCCTGACTTTGGGAGGCTGGGTCAGATAGGAGCTGTTTTCCTAGTGCTGTGTGACAATTTGTATCCTTATTTTGGAGGTATGTGCCATAAAGAGAAATGAAGCAAGGAAAAGAAGAAAAAAACCTGGTGTGGTTACAATAAGAGGTAGATCACGTTGCAGGAATTATGTAGGTGATGGAGAGTTGAGGCTGAAATGATATGGGTACAAAGAAGACTACACTCAGGTATCAAATAACTTGAAATACTCAAATGCCTTAGAAAATTTGCTCTGTGACTTCCATGTTTCCAGCTATGCCCAGGTTTACTCTGTTTTTAACAGAGCTGAGCATCTGAGCCTAACTGAGTTGCAATCTGGAATGTGAATATTCCTTTGCCTATCTTCCTTGACAGGCCTGATACAACTAATGTATTCTGGGCATGTATAATACACACTGACAGGTTTTGCTGCCACTTTCTTTAAAAGAACAGTACATGGCTTTATGACGATGCTTTTTGCACAACAACTCAATGGGCTTTGGCACCAGGTAGCGGGACTTCTGCTGTGTTTAAATTCATCCAGGCACTGGGTAAACTGGGAACAGGAACAAGAAATTTAGACACTGTTTCTTACCATTTAGCTAGACCTACATGCTTACAGCGATGCTTTTCCTTCCTGACCTAAAGATTTGGCTACACATAGTAGAAGTATTTTTATACTTATATATAACATTTCTTGTAAGAGTCCAGATAGCAGAAGGAAAGATTTCAGCTCTGAGGAGCAGTATTCTGAATGCACAGAGACTGAATGGCACAATAAGTGCCTTGATTCATTCTCTGCTTTGTTGACTATCTTAGAGCTCAATTTAATAAGGACCAAAATGCAAAATTGTCATGCCAATTCCAGAATGAATTTTCCCTGCCTAAAGTTGAATTGTAGCTCCCTGTCCAAAGCAGAGGGCAACCAGCTGTCAAATAGTATATATTTTGTAATAACACTGAGTATTTTTAAATAGTACTTTCATAAGAATACAGTGTTTCTGTTTTTAACAGGTCTTTGAAGCCTTCTGAATTCTAATAATGAGTTTAAGAGATGTTAGAAATGGTTTTAGCTTGTCAGCTTAAGGTAAAAATTCTTTTTAAATATTAAGTAACTGCAGGGATAACAATTTGAAAATGGTCAGGAAAAGAAATGTGTTGTACCTGTCAGAAATTACTGTGAATGTTTGGGTTTTTTTTGTTCTGTTTTGTTTTGTATTTTTAATTTCAAGATTGCCAGGCCTTGCTTCAAGATGCACTACAGCTATTATTGCTATTATTATTCTTCCAAACAAGACTAAATCCCCCAGAGGAAACAAAGTTGGACCAAAGTAGGTTTTCCTTTTGGGTGTACTGCAACCTTACAGCCTTGCGAGTTTGAAAGTGCTCTCACAAAAAGTATTAAAAAGGGTATTTGGAAATTTTTTTCTCTATAAAGGAAGATGGGATGTGGAGAGAAGGAAGGAATGAGAGAGAAGGAGACAGGAGGAGAGAGGTGAAAGTCCCAAGGGGGTGAGGGAATACAATATGGAGTCACATAGGAGACATACTCATTTGTGATGTGAAAGTATAAGGAGAGACATCTGAAAGCTCTGCAGTGTGATGTCAGGTTTAAGTGAGAACTCTTGTAGATCACAGAGCTGTATTTCAAATGCATACTGTATTAAATAACTTTAAAAAGGAGTGTTCCCACACAAATTCTGTTCTCAGCCACATGTGCAGAAGGTGCAATTATACAGATCAGTGGAGGGCCACCAGGATGCTCAGAGGGGCTGGCACACTTGACCTTTGAGAAAAGGCTGAAGGATGTGGGCTTGTTCAGCCTGGAAAGGACATGGCTTTGGGGGACCTAACAGAAGCCCCCAGGTACAGGGCAGTCATCAGGAGACAGAGCCAGGCTCTTTAAGGAGGTGCATGGCAGGAGAACAATAGACAACATTCGTACATTGGAACAGGAAAGCTACCAAGTGATACAAAGAGAAAAAAAAATAATTAAAAACCAATACCTTGAAGGTAGTCAAGCAGTGGAGCAGGTTGACCAGAGAGGTAGTGCTATCTCTGTCAGGTTTTCAAACCCCACTGTAGGTAGTCCGGAGCAATCTGATCTGACCTCAGCTACCCCTGCATTAAGCAGCAGTTTGAACTAGACACCTGCAGGGGTCCGGGTCCCTTCCCACCTGAATTATCCTGTGATCCTGTTATCCCATGGCTACTTCCCAAATACCAACATATTTCAGAATGTTCTCCGAGAATTCGACTAACTATTGACCTAAATAGAAACTGAGATACTGGATCATGTATGATTTCTAGGACTTGCTTCCCCCTTTGCTCAGCAGGTGTTTTATTCTCAAACTTGCAAACAGACACATCCAAGGGCTGGATTTTACACACCACAGATTGCACCTTCTTCCATGATAAGCCTTCAGAAGTCAACACACAAAGGAAATTACTGTGCCACTTGACCTGAGCACCATTCCTGGCTGTTTTATAATCTAGTATAGATATAGCTTCTGGGCATAAGCATTCACTGCATGGTAACATGCTCAGGGCAAGGGTACGCATAGGTGGACTCTTGACCCATGTAGTAGCCATATGAACATAGGGTGTTCTGAAAGTGAAGCACATTCCCATGCTGCTTTTAAGATGTTTGTATCAAAGACAGATAGCCAGAGCCATAGCACCAAAGGTTTTCTTACAAGCTGAAATACTTGACAGCACTTAATTAGCTTTGTAAAAATCAGGGAAAAATGCAGGCTTATGGGGAAAAAGATGACCACATCCTCGAACCTTTGTAAAATCAGGTCATTAAATTATACTAACCTCTACATCGCTAATTTTCTGTCTTTCTTCCAGACTGCCTTAGGAAAGCATACACCACTAAGTCAGCACCATGAAGTACCTATGAAATACATCTCCTGTGGAAGAGCAGAAGAATATACACAAAAGAAATCTGTAATACTCAACATTTTTGACATGCAGGGCCCCTTTATGGCCTCATTTGTCTGTCTGTAACCTTTGGTTGCCTAAAAGGCTTTAATTGCTGGCTGTATTTGAAGCCCTGCTGGGCTGGAGAGTTAAGTAACAAATGTGGTAACTGGCTCCTGGTATAAATATTCTCTCTCCTGCCCTAGATTACTTGAATTGCTGCTGACTATAGGTTGGCATATTGTATTTGCATTGGTTTTCCTGAGAATTTTCTTCTTTATGTATGTTAGCTAGTTTGATCCGCTTATTTATTCAAAGCAACTAAAACTGTTCTCCATGGTTTGAGAAAAACAGAATTAGATTGTTGCTCTTTCCTATCACATTAGGCAAAACAATATAAGTCCCACAGTTTTAAAAGCCATGTGTTTATAAGTCATTCCCTGGACACAGAACCACTTATATCATCATGGTGTCTCATGAACCATTGGTGTACTCTCATGGTTTTCTTTGGAACAGAATGACATATGAAAGAAACAAGATTTTTTTAATAACAGCAGCATCCTTGTCGAATGTAATGGATGAGCAATTGCCATTTCGTTTAGTCTGACTATGGAACTGGGCATAGTCACTCAGGAATGTGATGTTAAAGAGACTTTTAAGTGCTTCTATGTCTTGCTAAAGAAAGACATTTTATATCTCTAGGTTCACCAGCCACTGTCTTTGCATCTTCTATGTGTTTGTTTGTTTTTTTTTTTACCCTGCTGCAGATCTGACTTTTAACTTTGGATTAATAGTGCAGTTTTATGTTCCTGACTGTTGCTTATGTACTTCTGGCTTTCCTCTTGATAAAACAACAGTAAAATGTAGATATAGCACAGTTCAAAATAAAAGGAAAGTAAGAAGGGGAAGAAACTTCCTCTTCCTAGAACATTTTTGAGAAACTTTTCCTCCGCTGAAATTATGATTTATTTAATTCCCCAAAATATATTTATAAAACAAAAAAGAAATTTAATTATTGAATTCCGATGCACTTCTTTCAGGAATACTATACTTGTATGTACTACAACTCCATGTAACTAGTCAGCTGAGCTGGGCTTATACTGCTTTGGCCAAACTGTGCCAAGCAGCCGGGACTTCACAGAGAATCGGGCCATCTATATGCCGGAAAGCCAGTGAATGTGGTGTAACTCTCTTCCCTGGGTGCCTTGGAATGTTATTACTTGGCACGGCTTAAAAACACACTTAAAAAAGAAGTGTGATTTAGGGCCAGATTCACTGACACATTCCAGTTGCTTTGTGCTTGTCTGGTGATAGAAAGCAGCAGTAAACTAACAAGCTGAAGTGGATTTATGATTGCTTTGCATATCTGACACGGCACGGGGCTATTACGGCATACCAGAGGGAGTGCTCTCTTCTTTAGTGATGGGCTGGAGATAAAGGGAGAGGGTTCTTGTTCTTGCCTGTAGTAGAATTGCTGGTGATATGAAATAAAATCGTAAATCCAGTTTAGTTGTACATTCATGGTATTTTAGTATTGATTAAATTGTCTTCCCCTGATAATTATGGACAGATGTTCAGACAGCAGAAATCTCCTTTGGAGACTAAATTGGGAATGAAGTGGAATAGCAGCCCACAGATACAAGAAATATTTGAAAGCTTTTTTAAGCAAAGACTGTGTGTGTATCCCATGGTAAACTGCACTCAGTATGGGCTTTATATCCTTCCTGCTCGCATAACTTTAACAGATCCAGTCTAAATGAAAGTCCACTGCTATCAAGAAGGAATGCCACCAATGTCATGCAGAACAGACACATGTGAGTATGTCTGTCTGACATGTGACATAAAAGGTTTTACTGAGCCACAGCAGTGTGAATTGCACAGTGGAGGGCCTTTGTCATCTCAGCTGAGGAATGAATGCCTTAGACGTTCAATTGGCCTTGGCGTCTCTGACATGATGATAAGTGCGCACAAATATTTCACCAAGCACCAATTATTTGGAAAACGAAGTCTTGTACGTTTTGCCAGGCAATAAGTTTCTCATGCTAGCTTCAGTGTGTGTGCATCAACAAATGCTGTCAGAATTCCCCTATTAAGGTTTTTCTTCACTGTATTTGGAGTGTTTACCTTGTGATGGTGTCACTGCTAATTGAGAAGCATAGATTTATGTATCAAGAGTTTCATCCTCTGAAGTATGGCTTTTGTGTGACACTTGCATGGTTCCCTAGGAAACAATCAAGTGTTAGCACGCTGTCCAGATATGGAGAGCTATTATTCTGGCAGCTGGATGAAGTGAATCTTCCAGCTGGGAATGTATTCAGTTGAAATGTTTCTCCAAGTAGAGGGGACTGGAAACAAGGATAAAAACATTCTGTGAGGGGCCAAACTGAATATATGATGTATGGAGCCGTATGTACCCCGAAAATGTGTAAGCATGAACGATACCTGCTGTGTAAGTAAGAAATGGAATCAAAGCAAGAAGGCGAAGGGGGTGTGACTATACTCTCAGCTGTATTCACTTGGGTCACTCACCTCGCTCTGAATCTGTATGCTGGCAGACACAAGGATATATTTCTGATGTCGGTACTAATCAAACCATTCCTGGCTGGCTGGCAGGCCCAGCTCTTCCCCCTGAACCTCTTGTTTGAGTAAGGCCTATGTACGTGAGCAGATATTTCCAGATGAAACACAGAGAAGTTGTATTTTTCTGTTGGCTGTCTCCACTAGTACCTAAAATCAAACCAACTTTCAACTCTAAGACTCTAGTTTGTGCATAGATGTCCCTAATAAGGCCTCAGTTGTTAGATTACAGTTTTTCTGGCATCTTACAAGAAAGTCTAATTCAACATTTAAAAAGCTAATTGTCAGATTGTTTCATGAAAACTGAGCAAACTTAAAGTTTAGATGGCAAGTATTATTTAATCAACAGTTCTTGGAGGCAAAAATAAATACCTCTTATCTCTGATGAAAATATAAATAGAAATATCTCCAGGCCCATGCATTGTGCAATAGCTGAATGGTATGATGTACATAAACATCCACAGCATTTTTTGGCCTGTTTTTCAAGACCTTCTCTGTCTTGTCAGAATGTTCAGGGTGATATATCAGCAGTCTAAATGAGAATAGATTGCTGTTGCAGATCATAAAATTTAATTATGGTAGTACTTTAATCTGAGATAAACTTGAATGTCTCTGGTGGGAAAATAAGTGACCACCAAAGCAGCCTGGCCACCCAAGCCAGGGCTGATGTGGTTTCAGAGACTTTGTTGAAAGCCAGATGTAATGAAGTAAATTTTTAATTCTCCTTGTGTCAGATAAGCTTGTTGTGAAAAATATTTTCAGACTCAGATATTCAGCAGATATTCTACACATTTTCCAGATACTCTGTCTATTGTGGGCTCTTTCTTCAGCTTCTTCCCTCTTTCCTTTTGTAAACACCTGCATTTTCATACACTTTCCATCATTCAAACATCAGTCTTGCCTTTCCTGTTCCCTGAATTGCCACCATACCAACTTTGGCACTTTGTCCACTAGATCTAGTAGACGACTGACTACAAAAGAGCTACTTAAGTCTGTATTGTTGGTCAATAATATAGTTCTGCCTGTAAATGTAGCATGTGTTGGCTTTTATGAGAAACATGTCCCATTACTTGGAGGTTTTGTCATTTCCATTTATGCTGCATATTAGCAAGCTACGAACAAAACAGGATTGCAGCCCAAACCTACGGCTGTTTCAAATGTGCTTCGGATTCTAAGAAATCATGTATTGCCTTCTTCACATTAAGCATATGATATTTCATTTGCAATAGAATAGTAAAGGATAAATTGCTGTCTGCATCCTTGGAGGGAGAGTGACTAAGTGGGTCATGAAAGTGGTTAATCTTTGCTAGTGAAAAACTGGATGGAGCAGATTTGAGATTCAAAGGAAATGTAAATATAAGGCGCAATTCTGACCCAAGTACCTGGAAGAGCCATTGCCTTAAATCAAGAAGTGTAGATATTCCATGGTGAATGTGACCAAGCCATGCATAAATGAGTTTTCGAGGTGAGCTTCAGAATATGGAAGATAAAGGGCCAGTCCTACCTATCTCATCAGAAGTGAATAATCATAGTTATTTAACTGGGGCTGTTCATGTGTATGAGCATTACTGGCAAGAATCGACTTCTGGATCTGACTTCTAGGATCATGCCCAACTCTGTTTTCAAAGCAGCAGAAATACTGACCGTGCTGCATATTTTTATTGACAAGCCAACCACCTTTTTGCTGCAGCAAAATGACTTTAACAGGATGTGTCGGGTGTTGAACATTTGAAACCTGTAAATTATGACCTGTGAGACTGACTAGAAATCCTGGGAATAAAGCAAACAAAAAAGTTTTATTTATTGTAATTCTGTGTTTCACGTCTGCTTTATTTTGAGTTTAGAGCATAACCAAAATACCAGTTTTCTGCGTCTTCTTTTTTGCTAGAGAAGGGCCAAGCATTTCCTTGAGAATATCACCATAAGGCATGCTCCAATGCCACGTGTATATAAACTAGGTCTTTATGAGCAAGATCAGGTTCTGGAAGCAGGATATACCTATAGCATTCTGTCCAGCCTAATACACCTTTTTTCACTCTCCTCCCAGTAATGTTTTTGTATCAAAATGCCATCACTGATTTGTAGCGAATGTGTATTGGAGGGATGGTGTTGCAAATTATGGCCTGAGTAAAGTGGGGGAGAAGTGTAGAGGGGGCACACATGCCTTGGAAAGGGAAGGGNGTAAGGCACAGGCGTGGGACTGCCCCTCGGTCAGTCCATATGTTCCAGGCCACAGATATAAAGCAGTTTACTCAAGCTCTCATTGAGTAAACCACATCATTCTGGGAACCTTTTTGTTTCCCTGAACCTCCCAGTGCTCAGCCTGGGGCAAAGTAACTCACACCACCCATAGCACAGCACTGGGCTTAATCGCACAATCCAGACCATGGAGGAAAAGAACACAGGAAACCTTTATTTTTCTACAGAACTGATACAGTACAGGCAGAGTCTGCACAATAATGCTTCATTTACTGCCTTTCTCCTGTTATTTACCTCTTGGTGACCTAGCAGAAGCAGAGGTCACTTAGCTGCATGGTAGCTCTGAGTTCTGAAGCAACTGTAGGGGACTGCCGATTATTCATTGTTTTCCCACAGTTTATCACGGCTCTGCAATATGAATCTCTGCAGTGTTCTGAGAGAGGGAGAGATTGTCTAGGGGAATTGCCATTCCCCTCCCTCCTCATCACACAGACCAGCTCTTTTCACATCTGTAGCTACATAACATTCCTGTAGCAACTGCTATGGAAGTATCCAGTGTATTTCTCACTGTCTTGTAACACGGTTTAGCAATGGGAAATGACGAGGAAGAGCCAGCAAGATGTAGCTGGGTAACTTTATATGCACCACCAGAAAGACAGACTTTCCTTGCACAGTCTTCCCTTTACAGGACGAAGAACTACTGTATTGTATCTAACAGCCAGAAAGATTTTTATTTCAGCAAGCTTCTCATTTCATGTAAAGGATAATAAGAAAATCACTCGTTCCCAATTTCTGCTAGTGCACTTCAGTAAAGCATATAGGAAAGACATAGAGGTGATAAGAAAAAGTCTTCCAGGGCAGATTGCCACAATGCAAAATGGTTGTAGAGTTTCTGCCTACCTCAAAATGACCTTAAAACTGAACGATTAATGCTGATCAGAGGATTGTCATAGTACCTACAGGGTGTACTGGTTCAGAACATTTATATTTCATATTATTCTGTGAAAAGTATACCCTGGGAAATTTTAAAAAGCTTTTTCTGTGTAAAAACCTCTACAGTGTAGGTTTTCTGAAGAAGTGGATGATTAGGTCAGGCTAAGAAATTATCACCATATTTCAGTGTTCTTCCATTCTAATGTGTGTTCAGACTGAACATTATTTGTGGATATACACTGTGCATTATCAGCCATCTGTATTTGTTCTGGCTGTTCCTCAAAGGGCATCTGATGAATCAGACTGTTTTTTTCTGGTTGGCCCTTCACCTGCTAGAGACAAGAATCTTTAATCCTTCTGCTGGGGGGAAAACACAGAGCACCAGGGAAAGTAAACTCTCTACACTTTTATTTTTGTTATTGCGTATTTTGTTTTACATTTGTAAATTTTCCATTTTGATTCCTGCTTCAGAGCACATCTTCATGATTTGCAGTCTATATTTTCCAGGAAATAGCTACCACAGTCTTAAACATGACATAAGCTAAATTTGCATTGCCACGATAGTAAATTCTCAAGCTACCCCTGGATATTGGCCCTAAGACTGAGTATGTGCTTCTGTTTTGTGTGAACTAAGTAGGTCTCTCCACATAAGATCTATGTGAAGTTAGGGAAACACTTTGCTCCAGGGGTTGTTCCCTGTGTGCAGGTGCCATGTTTGGCTTCTTCCACACCACATGTTCTCACCTATTCCCCAGGAATCCCCCAGCTCAGGAATCCTTGAAAGACGCTCATGCACTCTAGGACATGTAACGTGTACCCTCAGTTCCCTGTTACCCAGCCTGGTGGGCTGCAATTCAGGCACTTGGAATGAAAGAATGGTAAGAGATCATAGAATCATAGAACCATTTAGGTTGGAAAAGACCTCATTGAGTCCAACTGTTAACTTAGCACTGCCAACCACGCACCACTAAACCATGTCCCTAAGCTTAATGTCTACATGTCTTTTAAATACCTCCAGGGATGGTGACTCAACCACTTCCCTGGGCAGCCTGTTACAATGCTTGACAACCCTTTTGGTGGAGAAATTTTTCCTAATATCCAATCTAAACCTCCCCTGGTGCAACTTGAGGCCGTTTCCTCTTGTCCTATCACTTATTACTTGGGAGAAGAGATTGACACCCACCTCTCTACAACCTCCTTTCAGGTAGTTGTAAAGATAGCAATTGTCAGGATCTTCTGAAGGTCAACCCTGTAAAATACAGTGATTTATTTTTGTTTACTGTTTTGCATAGCCACTAATTTCACACTGAGAGCTCCTGACTGTACACTCTGGTCCCATGTCAGTGAAATGATTAGACCCTAAGTAGCCCCATTCATTATACTCTTATTAACATAAATCCTTTTCCAGATTAACATGAAAACATCTAATCCTCTGCGTGGCTGACATAAAAACAGCTGGTCTTCTGCTCGGCCGAGCACTGGATTTGGCTGGAACCTTTAACAGAGCTCTACTGATTTAAACTTATATAGGACTTGAAATCACCTTGGAATAATTTTCATCAGGATCCTTTTATTTAGACTGTCATGTAAGTTGTCATCTGACCTTCTGGTGACTAATTCTATGGTATTTAATTTTTCAATCTCTACCTTGTAAAAGTGAGGAAATAATAATAAGACATATAATGCCATCTGTGTTTCAGGTGAAAAATGATTACATGTTCAAATCTTCTTAGTTAAAGGCCTAAACGTGAATTAAGCCATTTGTTTTTATTTGGCAGAAAGACAGAGGTAAGGTAGCTCAGTCTTCCAAGGGTTAGGCTGTGCTACGTGAGTATACAACACTATGAAAAATTGTGTAGACTAATTATTTGTAATAGACCAAACATTTATTTGTCTCTCATGTAAGCATTTGTCTGGTTTTCAGTGTAGAAATGTAAGACCAAATGTGTGCTCTTGCATTATGTTAAGAGAATGTGAAGTCCCTACCTAATACTATTAAACTTATCTATTCAGTTTTCAGTTCTTAATTATTTTTTTTTTGCTGCATAGTTTAACGAACGTATTAGATGGAATAACTGAGGGGTAAAAAGTATTCGTGATGGGAAAGAAATCCAAATAATTTTTACATTTGCACTTTGCAACTTGTACTTAGTGCAACAAGGTCTCAAGGCTGATTCTGTGTCTTGTGCATGTCATTTAAAGCTATATTTTTCAGTACCACTGGCCAAGATTATAAAGCAGAATGGGCTTCAAATAAGTATACTTGTACAGGGACATTAAAACGTGTGGCTTATGTACCACAGCTTAGAGGTAAGAGGGAGTTACAGGAATACTAAGGATGCCCTCTAACATCAGTGTTGGCTGGTATAAAGTTTGGCTTCCAGATTGCATAGTATTGTAGTGGTGATACTCCTGTCCAGTCTTCCATCAACAATTCAAATGCAGTGGAATCTCTCATATTAATTAATGAATTGTTTTAATTTCAACTCCGGATTCAGTCACTCAAATATATGTATAGAAATCTACATGCAATGCAAGCTCCCACTGTAGTCAATGAAGTCCCTATAGGCAGTAGTGAGCTTTACAGTTCATCTAACATAGATAAACAGATTGTTGCTTGCTGATAGGTGATTAGTGTAATTTTAGACTCAGAGAGGTATCCAGCTGCCACTTCAGAAGAGCACAAGTCTCTCGTATGTGCTTACATACCTTGCCTGACTTGTGAAGATTTCTCAAATACCTGAAGGAATCTCAAATGTCATACTTATCTTTAGCCAAATGAATCTCTCCTGGGGTGTCTTCTCTAGGATGAATCCAGTTGCTCTCCAGACTACATTTGGCATGATGTGGTTGCTGAAACGTCTATATTTGGTGCCATTTCAGACTCCCTACAGTCTCCCAATCTCCAGCTGCTTTTGTGGAAAATTATAGGTCTCCCATTGGTCTTGAGTCACATTCATCAGAAGTGTACAGATATTTTAGCATCCTTGGAATCTCAAATGGCACTTGATGCTTATATCCATGGAAGTGTATTATGACTGTGTATTGGCCAAAGCCTTGACACAATGGTCCAGGTTATTCTACTTGTCCTTTTTCTGCTACTTAGAAGGTTCCAGATGCTATATTGGTCCTGTCTCATATCTGCCAGTCCTATGTGGAATCTTAGCTACCTTTGGATGTTATAGAAGACACCATACAACTACGATTAAGCAAATGAAGTGATCACATAGTCTATAATGTAAGATTAGATTCATAGTTCACAGTGCACTGTGATACACACCTGATTTTATGTGCCGGATTATGAAACTAAATCCTACCCACAGGCGTGTTTGTATCACTTGTACAATGCTGAGAACTGCCCAAACCTAAATCTTTTGACCGGTAGCACTGATTATGCCTTCTGTGTATATTTTTATTGAGATTTATACAAGGTGTTCTTGACAAAGAATACTTAGATTGTCTGTATATAGTGTTTGTAGCACTATTGCTAAGCACCTCTTAGCTTCTTTCTGATGGTGGAGCAGAACAGGAGATTAATTATTAGAACCCTTTAATGTCTCGCCGCCCTGCTTTTCAATGACTCATCTCAGCATGCATTATTTCTTGCATTTCGCCTCCTGGTTCTTTAGCTCTGCTGTTTGTTCTGTTTTGACTTGACCATTTGCAAGAAACACTGTCCCTGATAAGACAAGTAGTGTAATAGGACCCATTCCTCACTTTGAAATGTTTTATGAAAGAAAAAGTAATGAGTCCAAATATTTACATAGTGGTTTGCATGACGCTAACTCGTTGAACTTCTGGTTGTACCTGAAGAACAAGTTTTTTTAATGGGATAGGATTGCAAATCTTAAACCAAACCCTCTTCTCTGGTACATAAGAATAGGTCCTAATGAAACCAGTAGGAGTTATGTACATGTATCCAAGTGTAAAACCTGGCTCCAGAATTTGGCAATTAGGTCCTCATTTTAATGACATGTCTGGAGATTTGGTTCTATCATGGCAGTGGCAACAGCTCTGGCTCCTCATTTTACTTTTCTTTTGTATCTTTTTCATGCAATTTCTTTAATTTGTATTGCTATAGAAAATATACTGAAAATTGGTCAGTGATTGCTAAAGTAACTGAGTCTACAGGTTTGGGTTGAGCAAGAAGAGTTTGGAGAACACAGATTATATCAACTAGGGAGCATGTGTAGGCAAAAAGAAAACTGTTCTATGAATATAAATTATTTCACTGGGCACCAGACATAAATAAGACTATCTCATTGTTTCTGGATTAGAATCTCATGTTTTCTCTTACTCTTGTGTGGCATTATTCCTATTTCATGCTAAGACTGGTCTTGTGATTAAGTACCTGAATTATTAAATACTCTTAAGTACATGTGTAACTTTAAGCAACTGAAACAGAGATAAGAAAGGAAATATTATTTGGTACAATGGTGAACCCTAGCCTTTTTATTTAAATTTTAGAAGAGCATGCTTCTACTGAAACATCCAGGAATGTTTTTTTGTGTGCTCCAGTATACCTGTATTAGTTAAGTTTGTAAAGCAGTTAGGACATACAGATTCCGTAATCTGAGTTTATATGCAGCCACCTATATTCCCCCATGTGTTTACACATATGTACAAAGACAATATATACACATCATTATATAATATATGTTTTATGTATATTATGTATTGGAATTATAAACTTATTATATATGCAATTTGACTGACCCTGCCTTCTTTGACCTGTACTGAAATTATGGTAAGCACCTAGGCTTTTTTTATAGTCTGTAGAAAAGTTATTTGCAGAGGATTTGTCCAAGATTACTCATAAAAATTTTCTCTTGGATGTTCTGTACCGATGACGGAGGGAGCTTGCTTCACATCTAACATCTGTCTTATAGCCAGTTAAAGTAAGCTGAGAAGGATCCTGTTCAAACGTACTTAATCAAAAAGATCAAGATCGTTTGACCAATGTAGATAAAAAACTGGTAAACATTCAATTTCTATGCAATAATGTTTCTCTTGACGAAGATCATTCTGGTCTTATACAGATTACTGCAGTTGTTTGGGGCTCAGCCTGACTGTGCTGCTTATTTCTTCATAAGAAGAAGGATTAGTGGACATACTGGTGGGAACCGCAGAAGCTGCCAGAGCTTGTCTCCATTAGATCAGTCACTGCTGCAGCTGAGTTAGTATTGGCACCAGTATGATTTTTTTTTAGAATTCTCTAGTTGAGACACAGGCCAAATGCACCCCAATGCTAGAGTTAAAAATAAGAATAAAAATTATATTCATTGCACTGTATGGTTTTTAAGAGATTGACACTGACATGGATAGTTTGACATTTTCAGATAAATGTCTTTTAGAAACCAGAGTTGTCATAGATGTCTCCTCTATGCTTGTGAAATAATATAAGCAAATTAATGTAAAGGAGAAGCCAGATAATTCCCTCACTGTCCCAGACTAAAAGCAGAGACACAACCACCCCTGCTTTGTTATGAAATCTTCTTGTTGAAGTATATTTAAGAGCTCTATTAGCATTCTGCACAGAGACTACTGAAGGAGCGAACTATTAAAATAGTGTTTTTACTTGACATCAAAAATCAGTAATTTAAGAGCTGCAACATGGTACTTTTCCCTTCTGAGTCACCAACTTTCCCTGAAGCATAGTGAATTTATTCACTTGTGATTAGTAATTGTTTCAAAGGAGAAATTATATGTGTTTGGTATGTGCCGTTTTCCCAATATCCAGTGAACTTCTCGCTCTTTTCCATTGTGGTCCCTTTAAAACATTTGACTGAGCAGACTGACTGAGTTATTAATCTTCATAAAGCAGGAACAGAAGAATTTAAAAAGAAAGTTTTCTAGTCTGTTTTTATTTCACACTTGGATTAATAGAGCAACAAATCACAGTTAATTTATTTGTTCCTGTTTCTCCCAGAACTACTGCTTAGTTATTTAAAATTACCTGTATTCTAGTCCACAGTTCAAAGTATGGGGCTAACTTTTTACACTTTGAATGCATAAACTTAAAAGAGCTGCTCACTTCTTTTGAGATTTCTATCTATCTTTACATTTCCATTCATCAAATAAATATTGAGCCTCCAACTAATGGCTTCATTGTCTAAATTGTCTGTTAAAGAAAAATCTGATGTACATCGTTCCTGCTAAAATGATGATGTGTGGATAATTTTTTTTTTTTGGTCTTCACTAACATTTGAACTTTCAAATAGTTTCTCATTTTGATTTGTGATGTGTAAGGTTCAGTGCTAAAGTTTTGTTAACTAGCATGCTTATATTTTTCAGATTCCAAGAGGAACATTTTATTATACATGACTTGTCAGAGATTAGAGATATTTTGAAATGCTTCCAATATCCTCTGTTAAGTTTCTAAATGTGAAATAATAATTACTAATGTTTTAAGGGTATAAGTATAATGAGACCAAAATGATAATGTTATGAGGGCAGCATATGGCACAGCTGGTCAGAGTGAACCTTTCCCACCACCCTCTTCTTTCATGATGTTGTTAGGACCATTTTCAGGGAAATCATTGATGGTCAACCCAAAGGAAGTAATCATTAGAGCTATATATATGTTATTCATCTAAACACTCACATACAATCTTCAAATATGTTTGTCTATATATATATGTGTATTTATACATACACATATACATATTTGCAGTCATCACACTGATGTAAACATAGGTAAAGATGTTTAGTTTACACACACCAAGCACTGACTGGAAGGTAGTTAACACGAAGCAGGTAGTTCTCTCAGATCTTCAACTGGGATGGATTCACTTCTCAAAAGTCTCAACCCAGCCCAAGGAAGTGAGGGTGAACCAGCTCTGTGCAAACACTCTTCAGCAAGGACAACTCTTGGTCACTGCCATTCAGAAGGATACAACCGGAGCAGGGGGGATTAGACCAGATGACCTCCAGAGGTCCTTTCTATCCTCAACCATTCTGTGATTCTGTGAAGAGTTAGCTTACATTCTGCATTGAAGGCTACTGGCTAAACTATCTTTTTACCTAGGAAATACAGGATATTTATTAGTTATCTACATAGTACCTTCAGACTGGTAGCAGCATTTACAAGCAAAAGCTATGTTATGTTGTGTCATGCCATGTCGTGTCATGTCATGTCGTGTCGTGTCATGTCATGTCATGTCATGTCATGTGTCGTGGTTTGGGCTGGACTGGCCACTGAAACAAACGACAGATTCTCTCCCTGACCTGTCCTGGAAGGGAGAGGAGGAAGAGAGAAAGAGACTTATGAGTTTAGAAAAAACTAAACTACTTTAATGAAATATTAATAATAAAATAAAAAGACCAGGGCTGTGAGTGACTGCCTGGATGATCCTGCTGGTCAGTTTTGGGTCACCTGTCCTGTCCACTCCTCCCTGCAGGTGGGACCCCTCTATGCTCTTCCACTTCCAACCCTCCAATGGGACAAATAAGAAAGTGAGCTGACCTTGGGTGTTATAGCAAAAAGTATAAGCAGGAGCCTGTCTGCACACCATTCCTTGGCATAAATTAGAAACAATCAGGTCTTATCTGTCTGGGAGCAAACAGTGTCTGAACAATATGCTGTTAATTCAGAAAGTTCAGTTAGTTAGAAGTGGTTTAGTTGCAAAGTAAAACCATTGAAGAGAAAATTTGTTCTGTTCTACCTCAAACCAGGACATCATGTCATGTCATGTCATGTCATGTTACATAATTTTATTTTAATTATATTATATTACATTATAATGCTATGTAATACAATATGATATGAAGTGCTGGATTCTGTATAAAGTATTTCAGAGGTTGTTTTTAGCAAATCTAGTAAAAAAATCTAGATTGTGTCTAGAATCTGTTAAAAGAGATTTGTGAAGGCTGTTGGGAGAAGGGAGTTGGGAAACTCATTTAAGCACTCACAAAAGGAAGAGTGAGTCTTTACCAAATGCCAGTTCTTTATTTAGCCAGGGATTCCTGTGTGTTCCTAAACTCAGTTTAAGGTCTCAGTGTGAAAAGTGTAATTGTCATAGTGATTTGCTTCTAATACCCTTAGATTTAGATACCTGTGATTGAAACTGGTCAGTATTTAGCTGCATTTTGGCAGAAAACCAGTAGGAATATCACCAGAAAACCTATGGATCACTTAGTAGGAAAAGGAGGGAGGAAATACGAAAGTTAAATATAACAGGTATTTGAGCAGGAGAAACACACTGATGTATGACTCTGGGGTTTAGTCTTCTACAAAATATGTGGGTATTTTAATGGCAAGCTATGAAATATGCGCCTACTCTAATCTGAAATCATGTCTTGAAATTGATCTCTCTCTGTATGGAATATATTGGAATATCAGTCGTTAGGAAATAGTAGAATTACTTACTGTGAAATGTGTGTCTAGTTTATGAGGAAGGTGTTGGCAACCAAACATCTTAAGAGATGTGCTGTTACTTATAGAAATATATTAAAAAGTTAAAACAATACATGTCTGGAGTTAAAAAAAAAAAAAAACAGGTGGAAATTTCAGTGCTGATGATGATTTGGGGTATGTCTAGGCCACATGACGATCACACACGGATTTCTGCTTTGGTTCTGAACGTGTTGGTAGGTCTTCCTGACAGCCCAGTTCAAAAGAAAGCTGGTAGCTCAGGTCCTGGAAGCAGTTTGTGTGATGTTGCCTGTGGGCTGGACAAAGCTGTGAACTCTGTGGTTAATTATCTCATTCACATCATCTGGCTGGGGTAGCCCATGGTTGTTTTCAGTCCTGACACTTCTGTGTCAGAGTTTGCACAATATAAAACTCTCCTTCAGGAATTTTTATTATCATTGCTATTCTTGCTAGTAAGAGAATCTGGTACTCTGAACTGTGGACTTTTTGTGCCAAGTATTGTGCAAATTCTATGAGCCATAAAATAATGTGTGTGAATTCTTTAACAAAACTTAGATTCTTTTTTCCTTTTTAGTTTAATCTCTGTTTAGCATGACTAGAATGATTTATTTCATTATAGCTCTCATTCCCTCAAAACTGAGAAAACTAATGAAACCCAGTCCAGAAATATGACTGATGATATTTTTTGTTCTTTTACACAATGAATTAAGCTTGTATGATGTTCTAATTTGTCTTTCATTTTTTTCAGTGTTTCAAGATAGTACTTTTGCCAAGTTACCTGATAAGAACTTAGTTTATTTAGTGGCTGAAGGAACTGATAAAATTATGAACTATAGATATATAGAGATATGTGTTTCAGATCCTTTTTTTTCCCCCTGCACTTGCTGCTACAAAGGCAACACTAATAATAAAAAAAATTTGAATTGTACAGCTTCTTGTTTGTCCTTTCACTGCCACCACTTGAACGGAGGTGCAGTGATCAAGGGTAAAAGTAAAGGCCATAGACCAAATGAACACTCTGGCAAGAGACTATGGAAAAGAAAATGCCAAGATAGCGTCAGCACAGAAAAAAAAAGTGACAGGAGAATTGATATGTTTTCCTGAATTACTAGCAGGTTTAGTAGTGGGTTAGAATATGTCAAAACACAGGAAGAAGAACCTGTATAAACAAGTGTGGAGTCAATTATTAAGACCATGACAGAAGTCTGAGATGAAAGGACAGATCCCGATAAGTTGCCAGGATTTAAACATTTACTTAAAATTTAAATATTTAAGAACCTATTACCTTTAAATTTAGTAGACTTCCATTCAGGAAGGTACAGGAATCACAGAGGATACTTACACAACCAGATTTAGCTAGCTAGCAAGACAGTGTAGAATAGCAGTACACAGACTTGACAGATGTGTAGTGTTTGTTACTAGTTCGGATTTATTTTTGCTGTGGATAAAATTATCTTGCATTTTAACAGTTTATTCCAAAAAGGGATAATAATGTATATTCAAAGGCCAGATGTTTCACAAGAAAAAAAAAAAACAAACCCGACCTCAAAGTATGAAAGCCACTTGAATGCAAAACAACTGTGGATGGTATCCGGTTGGCTTAAATATCTGGAGTACACAGGTGCCTGATACCCATCACAGCTATAGTCAACAATTTTCAAAGACTGCTTAACTCTTTACATGACAGCTTTCATTAGGTGCCTCCCTACTAAGCTGGAATATCTCTGGGATACTTAAGGGAAGTCAATGATGACTGCTTAACAGTTCTTCAAATATGCCCTTTAAACCCTGCCAACAAATGGATTGTGATCCAGGATTAGGTATACAGGTATATGAACTCTAAAAATGTTCTAAAATGCCAGTACTGTTTTTTGGAAATTATATGTAATAGATAAGAAGTCTGAACAGTATTAAAGGACTTAGACAACTTTTGACTTGATTTAGTCTGAGCAGGGTATTGGATCCTTGTCTCCAAAATGTTGGAGAATGTCCTGATTAACAGGCCATAAGGTTTAGCAGGTGACCCTTTCCTGAAGTTGGATTATGTCACTTCATTAAATATGCCTCGTTGTTTGGTAGCTTAGTGCTGAGAGAAGAGGAGAAAATGCCCTTGTCTGTGGTTCTTTGCTCCTTGGTGGTTTGGGCACTGGCTTAGAACACAGGGGATGCACAAGCTTAATCTTCCTCTATGTCCTATCCCCAGGGAGAGTTCCAGTCATATTCACCAGACTGACAGAAAGAAGAAATTACCTTCCTCTGCTGGGCTTCTGTTATCTGAGGAGAATCAGAATGACAAAGAGGCAGCAATATCATCTGGAGGCACCTGTGTTCAATGGAGAGAGAGAAATGTCTCTGTTGGGAAGACAACTCTACTTTCTGCTGATCTTCAGTTTTACTTCAAAATCTCCAATGACTATTGTAGGAAATTTGGATGGTTGTGTTAGGTGACCTGGATCATTCTCTGAAGCTATGCACCTGCAATTTCAGTTAAATATTACCTAAACTGAGTAGGATGAGTTCCACATGCAATTTAATCTGCAACAAACTGAAGAGTAGGCAAATGTTAAATCATGTGAAAGAATCGGTGTGGGCTCCAGTGATGAAATTCTGGTATTTCTTTTAGCCGTTGGCTGCATAATGTTTCATCAAAATCCTCTTCAGGAGACGAAATCTGAATATGTGTTTCTTTGCTTAGTTATGACAGGGTTTCAGTCCAGGACTTTTGGCCTCTGATTTCTCTTCCACAGAAGCCTCTTTTCTTAGTGTGTCTTGATTTAGTTCCTAAGGCTATTAGATCTTTCATGGCTAGAATGCAAAAGTATATGGTCCAACTATATGAAACAATTAGTCTTTATTCCATACTACCTAAATAGGCAGTGCAGGTAAGCTGATGAGAGCTTTTATTGTGTCATCTCTTTCCAATTTAAGGGCTGGGAGAGTCCAAGCTTCTTCTAAAGAATGAACTACTATCAAAACATTACTATCTTGTTAGATAAAGGCTTTGACAGGTGACATGATCAGCTTTTGACTTGATTGCTTAACTTACCCATGAACCTTAAGCTCCTTAGTGAGTGCTAGAATACTCTCCAGCTCCCCTATCAGCAGAATCTACTCTTGGAGGAGCAGTTACTCACCTGATTGAAGCCCAGCAACTTTGTTTTCCATTAGCTCCTAATTGCATTTTTTTTCATTTGTATAGAGAATTTCTGTACTAGCCTGATAAAGGCTTATCTCTTGGTCTTAGTATCTTTGTGTTGGTTTAGGTAAAGTTTCATAAGTAATTACTCTCCAAATCTCCTCTTCAAAAGTATATTTCAGTGGGAAATATGTCTTGTGGGTTGGTTTCAAAATGAAACAGTGCGTTGTTAATTCTGTATGTTTTTAGAAGATTAAACCATGTGAAAAATTATGCTTAATATTCAGTAGCGTTTCATAAAGCTATGCAGAAGTTGTGAGACATCATGAATTAATACATTTATAAGGCAGAACGACAATGCAATAAAAAAAAAGTATTTATGAATTGGTCATATATCAGAAAAGGGAGAGGAAATTTCTGACAAAAATGTCCTCTTCTAGTTTCTGAAAATAGCCTCTTTCTGTGAAAATAAAATCTCTTCAAATAGAAGCTAAACTTTATTTCCACAAAATATGCATCTGCTCTACTTCTTACGGAAAGCTGTTCATGTGGAGAGGAGATCCTAACCCTTGTACCAAATTCAACATAAAGTAAGAAAGCTTAAACGTAATGGAAAATCCAGGTCTATTTCAGAAATGATGTAAACGTGTAAATTAGGTGTTCATGGTCCTACTTTCACTGAAATAAATAACAAGCATCTTGACTTGAGTATGAGACAGGACGTAACCCACTTACAGTCTGGTCAAAAAACAGGTGCCTGTGATAAAGGGCAGATAACCTTGAATTCATTTTTCATTCAGCTGAGTGCAAAAATAACATAATTTACAAGTAAAATATATGGGAAGAAAGTAACAGTCAAGAGGGTGGAAGATAAGGAGACTTTTCCCATCCATTCAGAAAACTTTTATTAACTGTTTTTTCTCCTCCTTTTCTTTATTCTCTGATCTCTTAAATGATACTGAATTTGCCTGCCCACAGCTTGATTTTTCTGGTCAACTTGTTCCTTAGCTGTATTACACGTGGTTTACACCTTTGGTTATATTATTGCTGAACATAGTATGACTTATCGTTGTCCAAAATTCATTAATACAGAGTTCTCTAGACCTATTTAATTATCAGTAGGAGTACAAGACTTTTGCTAAAAGTGCTGTCTGAACCTTAATTTATTTGACCAACGTTTGTGTAATAAAGGTCAGAATCAAGGCAGACGTTACAACGCAGTATGGCAAATGCAATTTATCAGCTTTCTGGCTCCAAGTTCTGCGCACTGCTGGACGGCTGCCTTCCCTTCCGGGATCCCTCTCAGTCCTTCCTTTTGAGAGATCTTCAGGTGTGCAGTGGCAAATTTACCAACTGAATATGAAGAACATGCTGAATTCCTGCTTATGTCAATAGATTATATTCTCACATTAAACTATTTTGCAGAAAACGTCTAAAGACAGGGACCAAGACAATGATTTAAAGAGAATACATGGGAACTGGCAGGGAATGAATTAGCACCCAGTTCTTTTGCCAGCCTGAACATTTGCAATTCTCAGCATGCTAGAACAATGCCAAGACACTGTATGGCGTTAAATGGGATTAAACATATAATGATTTCATGGAGAGATAACGTAGAACAATCCTTTCACAGAATCAGGGGATTCAAATAACTTACCCTGTTCCTGCAGTATTTCAGGTTATCCTAATAAAGTACTACAGCAAATGCACTTTTCAAAATGTGAGTTAGTTTTGGAGGAAGAAAAAGTTTATAGCATGCACAGCATGAATAACAATTTTTCCTGCTGTGATATTTTGTGCTTCTGGAGTCGCCATGTGTTAAGGAAAACTTACTTGTTCTCTCAGAGTAAGTCTGACAACCCTGAAACAATATAAAAGAATACAAACTGTTAAAGGCCTGAAATGGGATCTGTATAACCTACGACTTTTACGTCACAGTTACTGCAGTTTACACTATTCAGAGATTTGAATGTACTTATTTAGAGATTTGCTTTTGATTAAAGGGTTGACATTAAAAATTTGAGAGGAAAGTAACCTATTTCATGGGTAGGATTAACTTCACATAATTTTCAATATTTTAATTTTTAAAACTTTCAACTTTCATTTATTTTAAAATAACGCTTTTTTTTTCCCCCCAGTTAAAAAAGGACATATTTTGAATATTGCTTCATATGCTTGAAAGATTTTGTTAAGTAAGTTTTCAACCAAAGTATGTATGTATATCTAAGCTATGATCATGCTTTTGAAAAGTCTGCTGCAGACTGCTTTTTGCATCCAAATTACCGGTCTGGTATGTGATAACAACAATTTGCTTAGTAAGCGTTTAACAATCATCAACTATTATGTTTGTTTGATGAATAGTGCATTCAGATAAAAAAAAGCACCGCTTCACTTAACCCTTCTCTGGGTCTTGCTTGGTCTGTGACCAGGCCTCTGTGAAAAGCTTATTTCGCAATTTAACTTGCAGATGTCCATTTTTTTATCCAGCTTTTAAAAATTATTTTATTTAATTAATAACAGTAGATTAGAGTTTGTCAAAGGAATTGCATTCATTTCTTTATTTGCCATTTCTTCCTTTGATAAGGGATCCCTCATCAAATCTCTGTCATCACTGTTGCTTATTATTAGTCTCAAAGCCCGAGGCAAAGTCAAATAAGTAAAATGCACTAGCACGTTTAGCTTTTGGCATTAAAAACAATGAGGAAATAGTAAAACATGAAATAACCTGTTCTCACTCACATGACTAATCCTTAGTCAAGCAAGAACTTGATCCCACTGTTTTTAACAAGATCCCTTCTCAAGTGGTCCTACTCTTAAGATAAAGATAACTTTAATCATTGTTACTTTTATTAATTCCTGTACAGTAGTCTTTATCTTTAAATGTGTTGTAATAGAGAATCACATTTAAGAGACAATTGATTTGTAAAAGACAAAATATCAAAGCAGAATATAAATTTTGTGGAGCTGCCCCAAAGCACAAATGTAGCTCTTCTGAGAGTTCACTTCACATTATCAACATTTTTTCTGAATCTTACCTTTCTATCAAATTTCAATAGATTTTAATCAATATTCTCAGTGTAGTTACAGAGCTAACCAGCTGAAAATCATTATTTCTTCTTCACGTATTCTGTTGGCACATCCTATTTTTCAAGTGTTGCATTTTTGCCAGGTGCATAAGACATTTTTCCATAGCCAAGTTGATGGACTTTAAAACCCGTACATTGTTACATTTCAAAGAAAAATTTCACATCGTTTGAAGTCCTAATCGTCCCTCTAAGACTTAAGCCCTGGCAATGTATTTATGAGGTACTAGACCAGATTTGGTCCATTCATATGTCATTACCACAGACACATCTTCTTATGTCCAGCTGTTGAAGGACCCAATCTAACCAAGATTTAAGGAAGTGATTATTTGCATACCTGGTGAGGAGATGAAGATGTGCAGGGCTGTCAGATGCCTGCCTTAAGGGAGAAAATGGCTATGAGCTTTTGTATTGCAACATAAAAGCAGCAGTCAAGAGCACAGGTTGCTGGTGCCCGGCCCTAAAACTGAAAGCTTGATTCACATCTAGTTTATCTGAAATGCTTTAGTTCATATACACTAGACATGGTTAACATGACTGACAGTTGGATATGCAACCATAGCTTCACTGCTGCTGTTGATCTCCAGATTTAAGGAACTGCTTTGAGCCCTGAGTGTGAGATTCAGGTCTATGTTGTAGATGCCTGAGTGTAAGTTCCCATATTTATATGGAGTCTAAGTTATAGTCAACAAAGGTAGATATTATACTTGATCGAGATGGGCTCTATAGGCAACAGAGTTCTAACCAATAGAGTCAGTGTTCCCTGGGGAGTCGTTCAGTTCATTTCAGGATGCCACTCATTTCAGGATGGTCTGGATAGCTCTGGACCTGCCACTGACCATGCAGATTGGGTTTTGATTAATTTACTGGCCTTTCAGCTGCCAGTCAGCTGTGCAGGCTTTCAGTAGGTCCTCTGACAGATGTCTTAGCTGCAAGAAGGTGTCTTAAGTTCTCTGGGGAACTTAAAATGGCAGTAAACACCTATGTTTAGAAAGCTGTTCAGACCCCTAGATGTCCACTGACCACAGCAGTCACTTAGACACCTCAGTCACATGTATTCTGCCAGACAGAGACGCAGTATGCAGTGCAGAGATGCACAACCTAAGCTGGCAGTGCCATGGCAAATCACGGACAAATACAGATATTAAGACACACAGTCTTATCTTGCCTTTCTGATACAGCAGCAGGAGCCAGGAACCATCCCAAAAGACACCAGACATCTTTGTTTAGGTGTTTGAATCCTGACTCTACACTAATGTACCAACATGGATGTGTTTACAATCTGGACATGCACCTGACTTTGCAGAGTAGTCAGTTCCATTTTGTGTCTTTGTGACCCCAAGTGTAAAATGAGAGTAGCAAAACTTCCTTCCCAGAAATGTCATATATTTTAATTAAATGCTTGGAAAATGATTTGATCTCCTTGATTAAAAAACACTGTAGAACCACCGAGATTTTTATTATATTGACAATAATTACTGCCTTTCATATGAAAGAGCTTTGGTTTTATAGTAAGACAAGTTTGAAAGGCATGTAACGATAAATTGAGCTTTCAACATCTAGGGTTTGAATTTATTACATTTCCAAAGAGTTATCAAAACTTTCTCTGGGAAATCCTAGAGGATTTTAGCTATCCCTTTTCACTGCATGTACTTTTTATACCCTGTAGAGCTGTTGAGCCCCAAAACTACTCAGTCTTTGACTTCTCAGGTGAGTCTTGGCCTGGATGACTCGGTGTGTTGCCTAATATGTTACACACGTATAATAAAGCTGTATGAATGGGCACTTCAGCGCTTGAGTGTTCGCATTGAATTGCAGTTCCAAGGAAAAGTAAATACCTCTAACCACCTGTACTATTTATTTATCTGATAAAGACTTTGTAACCTCTTAAAAAGAATTGACTACCACCCTCATGGCCCAAATCATATACTAGATAGGTATATGAAATTGTTTTCTTCTTCAAAAAATAGAAGATTAGCATTGCAAACACTTTAAGTAATTCTTCTTTTTTTTTTTTTTTTTTAATAGAACATGAATCTAAACATAAATCAGAAGTTTTACCCAGGTCTTATCAAATATGCATGTTCCTTTGTTCTGAAGACTTCTGGGTCATGGCATCTGGTGTTCTGCAATTAGTACCTTCACTTATTATTTAAATTACATATGATTTAACAAGAATCACTGCCATCTGTACTTATTTCCTTAAAAGGAAGTTGTTTGTGAAAGTGAAAGAAAGAAAATTAGTTAGAAGAATAGGGCTCAGGCATTTTATCTTATATTTGAATTACAGACAAAGAAAATGTGATTGAAAGAGGAAGAAGCAGCAGAACTGATCAGGAATCTTTTCCATTTAAAATGCTTATCTATCAAAATTAAAACTTTTTTTTTTGAGCCCTTTTTTTATGAAACTGATGAAAATGTCTACCGATGATGGAATTTTTGGGGATAAATAAAGGTAATCTTGTATCCTGCTGTTTATGATATTCTACTCAAGGTACTTGGCTAGGACTTGATGCAAGATTTCCAACAGAAGTCTTCTAATCACAGTACTGTGGATTTAGATTTTTGTGTTATGTGACACAAGTAACTTTTTAAACTTAGTCAAATGTGGGGGACAAATACCAACTGAAGGAATCAAATGTTTGCAGTTTAAGAAATACATTTCGAGGTAAAGTGCCTAAACTGAAGCCACTCCAACAAGTCAGTAAGAATAAGCCTTATACCTACACTGATGACATCCTAATCCCTGGTTTATATTTGGATGAGTGCGTATTTTTCTGCATCTTTCTTAGACTTAAAAATAAGATTTTGTAAACCTCGCCACCACTGTGCAGGAGAGGAGAAAGGTCTTGCAATCTCAAAACTTTTCAGATGTCAGAATCTTTTCTTTCCCAAATGAACCTTTGAAATGGTACTTGAACGAAATATAATTAAGGATCATTTGATATTTTAAAAAATGGCATTAGCTAAAAAAAAAAAAAACAACGCCCAAAAAAAACAAAACAAATGTGAGCAATGTCTATGTTTCTTGCATTTGAAAGAATTCGCCTGAAAATACCAGGCTGGAGGCCTCAATAATTGGGCAGGTCTTGGGCAGGTTTATGTATGTTCCTCTTCCTGGTTACTACAAAAGCTGCAGGATGTCACTGAAGGGAGTCCATGGCTTAATGAAGCTGGCTGGAAGTGAACGGCTCTGTGCTCCTGTTTCTTCGCTGTCAAACTGATTCAAACCTTTAACACCTACAAAGGTGAACTTGGTGAACTTGGGTTGTCATACAATGCTTTGCTTTACCCTGGAGAAAAACCTTCTTTTCCATTTAAGAGGAGTTATGGCAGAATGATTTGATCTCTACTTCTAAAATGAAATTCCAGCTTTGGTCCCATGCTTACGTTGGCCTGTGGCTGCAGTTGATTGGGCTTTTGTGGTTTTACAGTTTTCCAGCCTTTATAGCTTGCCTTACAGAAGTTTAAGATATCAAGTGTACTTGGATTTGTTTCTGGTTTTTGAATAGACAGATGTGTTTTAGGTACTTGTGTCTACAATTTGCATCTGGCAAGTATTATTAATGCAGACAAACTCTGCCCCTGTTCTTACTACTGGTTAAGGAAACAAATTTTACTGGACAGCTGTTACCAAAATATCAGAAAAATTAGCTTAAACATTAGCTGCAGTTTCTAGGCAAGTATGAAAGAACTGAGGTGAGGAGAATGAGTACCTTTTTTAGGGTAATATTGTACAAGAGACGATAGGCTTGCCCAAACATTAACACTTATTAAAGTAAGCATTAAATTACAAGGAAGCAAGGTCATTTTACATCTAAGTAAGAATATCCACAAAAAGAACTTGGTTCACTTGAGTGCAGTACATCGTGCCTTTAGCTAATTTGAACTTATCTGCAAGTCTTTCAGTGGGCAACTGCTAAAAAGGAGAATTAATGAAAAGAAACATAGAGACCAAATGGATCCTGACAAGGTGGTTTGATGCAGGCCTCTTCAGTACATATTTGACTCAAATACATTCCAAGCTACTACTGTTAACAAACCAATTATCAAGCATTAAGTTTTCTGGGCAGTGCCTGGTAGTTAGGGAACCTTTATGAGTGTTTTATTTTACATATAAAGCCCACATTGTCTTTAGAACAGTGTATCAAAAAAAGGGTTTGTCTCATGACTCCTTGACATCTCTTGTTCCCTTCTGCCCTGTACCAGTTTCTGTGTTGCGTATGTTTAATCGTGCACTGTTCTCTGAATAGCAATTAAAGCCCAATTTGACTTGTTGCTGAGTGAGATGATAAGAGCTCTGGCTGTCAGCACGGTCAAAGATCAACCATTACCCCATACAGAGCTTGCTGCAGCTTCATAATTTATTGTGCTGAAAGCTCCTCTGAGAACAGGACAGACTTAGCAGCTGTTGGTGTGCCTCTCCAGTTATAACGCTTCTGGAGAAAAAACAAAATCCAGTTATATTATAGCTATTCCTGGAGCCCTTACTCATATGTGACAAAACAAGGGATTCTTTTTTTCTTTCCTTTTTTTTTCTTTTTTTTTTTTCTTTAAGATTTAAGCTGGTATAAGATGTCATTTGAGCATATTTAAAAGTTTATGTGTGCAGTTAAGGAAATCAAAGAAACATGGCTGTTGCTAAACACTCCACTGAAAGACTCTGCTTTCCTTCAAATGTGTGTAAGTGGAATAGGGTCTGAAAGATCATTTACATGTAAAGATTCAATTAAACTGTCATACTTCTTTATGGCACCAATCAAGCAAAGAATGTCTACAGTATAATGTGCAATCAATAATTGTGAATTGTGTAGTCATTCCTAGCAAAAAACCTTGAGTCTGGCATTTTCCATAAATAAAGGAGCCATAGAACCCATCAGAGATGGAAAATTCATATTAAGTCATCAGTGGAAAATGCTGAAATTATCTTTTGTTACAGCTTTTCCAGAACTTTGTCCTATCACATTTCACTATCCTAGCCATTAAACTTCCACCATTCTTCTCAAGACACAGTTCCAGATACATCTGAGATATTCAGTCTAACCAAGAGCTAGTAACTTCCTACTAACAATTTGAATGTTTATTTTCAATTCCTTTCTGAGTTACTGAGTGGTGAAAATTACGCAGCTGCTGATAAAAATATGCCAAAGAACCTCTTCAAACTTCCCTTATGTTATTTGAGCAATTTGTTGTAGAGGACTGAGGCTTAGCTCACCTCTTCTCAAGCTTTGCCCGTTGATGCCTCATGTTTGTGTCTTACATCTGAGGAACTTTATGGACCACCTCTGAGTAACTGGATCTGTGAGGCTTCCATTCACTCATTCATTCTACAGAGGTGCTTCAAATCCGTTAGTCTCAGAGGAAAGGTTACTGAACCTCTTCCTCAGTCCAGGGAAACCATAATACTATGACAGAGTTCTCACAGTGTTTCTCATACACAAACTCCCTTACCTGAGCCTGAGGATAGTTATAACATTTTTCTCTCCACAATACTCCCACTTATCTGTGATAAATTTCAGAGACATCTCTGATATTCGCCATTACTCCATTTCAGTAATCTGCATTTTCAGTACAGTGCTCATTTTTTTCACCTTCTATTTTATCAGTTCTTAAGATTTGCCTAGTTAATTACATGACTTTATATTGATATCTTCCAACGTTCATATTCTTAGATGAAGTTATGTGCACAATAATAGTACTAAATTAGGGAAACCAGAATGGCTATTCAAAGTCTTTGTTACTACCCAAACCCAAAGGTTCAGAATTTTGTTTTTAGTTAGCTAAGTCAAAGCTTCCAATAAACACTGGGTTTTTTTTGCATGTCAAACAGCAACAAACTGGGGATCAAAACTAAGTAGATTTTAAAATAAGTTTATGAAGTAACCGTATGGATAATTTGTGTGTTCAAAGATTCATAGTTGTACACACTGCAATTTTTATGAATTCCACCGTTGGTTAAAAAAAAAATGTTATAGGTCAAGATATTTGTATGAATTGCAGAACATAATGAGTTCATGAGAATAAAGTTACAGTCTTGAGCTTTAATATTTTGTTTTGTGTGTGGACATTTTAATGCACATTAGTTCACATTTTCCCTCTTTACTCACTCTTGACTGTTAAAATATCTGTGCCAGCAAGAGCAGAGCTTTGTAAACTAAGTCTTTCCTTCCTTCCTTTTGGCCTGATGAGACCAGTTGATACTTGAGGGTGCAGTGCCAAATAAATACCACTAAAGGAAAAAAGAACGGGTAGAAGTAGATTTTCATTTTTTGTCTAAACATTAGTATCCTTTTACATATGCTGAAGCAATTGGTAGGTACTACAAAGGCAAAAAAAACATGGGCATTTTCATTGTAAAAATAGGCACTACAAACTAGAAAGAAAATAGGATTTCTGCCCATCTTTTGCATCTGGTATGTAAAAGAAGTTAAAGAAAAAGACAACTGGAGCACAGAGGCTGAAATTTCCAGAAAAACTAGCTTCCTGGTTTAAGCATTAATTTGAAATAGAATCCTTGAATGTGAAGAAGTGTTGCCCTTTATCTTTTAACACAGAAAATCTGAGCTCTCTGGAGTTTTTTATGTGCAGCTTCTTTGAATGAGGTCTTAAAAACAGATCCTGCAGCTTGGATAGTTTCATTTGTTGTAATGCCTAATTTATAGTTCTCTTTTTTGCGTTGCCATTATGGGATTTCAAATGAGACCTAGAATTTGTTTTTCAATATCGAGCTGTAAAGGTTCCAGGACAACTTCCCTGAGGTAGGGTTTTCACCCAGAATCCTTAGCCAGATTTTCCATTCCTGTGTGATTCAGTCAAATTATCTATCTCCTTGCTATCGACCCCTTTATGTCAATTGTCTGCCACAGAATTCTGTCGCACACAAAGCCTGCATTGCTTTTGCCCAGTGTTTAGTTTTGAACAAAGCTGTCAATATTAAAATGCTTATGCCTCATTCCAGTGAAATGCTTCAGCCATAGAAATCTATTTTACAATATATTTTAATGTTTTCAGGTATGTTAATCAGCTCTATGTGCCATTAGGATTTAATGTTGCACACAGTAAAGAAGCTTTGTCTCTTCTTCTGAAAAATAGTTATGAGATTCATAAAGCTGTTATTCATGGTCAAGCCCTGTGCAAATGGAGACAGAAGACGAAAATAAACCTCTTTGTTGAGGCTATTTATCATTGGCTGGGGAATTTTCCCCCAAGCAGTCCTCTAATAATTTTGCTCGGATTGTGGGTATTTCTTTGTGACCAGGTTGCAGCCTACACAGTGAGTCTCTAATTCCTGAAACAATGTGAGGTCAATCATTTCCCTGCATATGAAGGAAGCACGAAGCAGTGAAGAAGGCTCTAAAAACAATTGTGTGGCGTTTTCAAGGACCAGCGTGAAGAGCATGTGAAAAAAAATTACCCTATATCATGTTTTAAATATTTCTTTTAATGGAAGAGTACGGTCCCAGCTTAACATAGTATTTGAACATATTGATTTAGAAATGGAGACATATTTAATCCTTCACCACATATGAATTGCTCAGTCACAATTTCTCTGTGTATTAGAAGATCATTGCAAGCTATTGTTCAGCTAAATATACACTTCAACCCTACCGTTTTATAAAGAGTTTCAAAAGTGATAATAAGCTCAATATGAAAGATGCTGTTTGGGACAGCAGAAAACATGGGACAGATTTTAACCTGATATGTAAATGATAGATAAGATAAATCCCAGACCAGACTATATAGATAGAAGAACTGTAAAGGAAATGTATTTCATATGTTTTTGGCCAATAACAGAATGAAATGAATTTTACACATTGACAACTGTACATTTTAATATTTTTTATTTTAAAGGAAGTTATTAGAAAAAACGATCACTGTTGAAGTGCTGCATATTTAAAGAACTCTCTCAAGTATTCAATATATTGATGAAGATTTCGATTTAAACTGTATTCCTACTTTTCTCAATATAATATATTTTCCTTGTGAAAAGTCTTTCAATGAGGTCATATTGAAAACATAATGAAATTATCCTTTGGGTAATTTAAAGGGACACCTTCTTCCAAATGTTGCAAGAGATAAAGGGGTTGGGGTCCAAAACTAATTACTGACAACAAAATAGTTCCCTAACATTAAAAATTTGCTCAAGAGATAGAATTAAATTAGCAACAAGGGTACACATAGACTCGTTTTTTACTACAACCTCAGGCTTTTTTTGGTCTATCTCTCCTTATACACAAGCAATAACAGCCTCTGGCCCAAAACCACTTACTTAGTGGTCTGTACCTCAAAATTTTGCAAAGTGATTATAATGATGGAATATAAATATTTTTTTTCCTGTATCTTCATTAACAAAAGCCAAAATTAACCTGCAGCCTCAGGCATGTGGCCGAGATATAGTCAGTGAAAAGACTTAGACTGCCCCACAGGACAACACTCCCATCCTAAAACAGGTGAGATAAATCATCTTCTAGAGGGAACTGTCTCTTTGTGTTAGATGGAGACTAGTCAAATACCTTTGTTAAGGCCAGTCAGTTTCAGATGGTAAAAATTAAGTGAGGTGAATCTCTCTTGATCCATTGAAGACCTTAACTGATTTCTGGAATATCTTTTTTCTTCTAGAGGTAGCCTTAAGCAAAACTGCTTCTCACTATAGTGCCTTAGCTATATGCCTGAAGTCAGACTGTATTCCTACATTTGTGATCCTACTTTGAAAGTTTAACTGTAAACCAGTATGCTTGACAGTAATCATTGGTCACATGTGTAGTCCCCTTGATTATTCCATGACTAGACCTTTGCAGTGTGATCTAAAGAAAATCTCCTACATCTGCCCAAATCTGTTCTTCTACAAACAGAAAAACTTTCTTACTCACCTATTAAAATCTAAGGTTTAGTAAGTGCTTGTAAAGTTCTCTTTGGTTGGACAGATTCACTATCTTTCACAAGAACCAAAAGGAAAAAAAAAGCGATGTATTGTAGGAGAGAACACAGGAAACATTCTATGTTTTGAGCTGGATCATTTCCTTTCAGTAGTCTCAATATGGGTGATTAGAGTCGATGATATAGAATATTATTTTCCTTTAAGCATAGAGGATGAAAGCACTTTGTATGAAAAGATGGGCAAATTTACTCTACTATCTATGCTTGAACAGCTGTTTCCTCTGAAATCCTTTCCTTTAACCTCTCTTAGAAGAGGTAAACACACTTTGAGAAAGGTTTTATGTGTCCTAAGAGAACAAAACAAAATAAAGCATGAGTCTGAAAATGGTTTTCAAATATCGTCTTAAAACCTTTGAAAGAGAGCAGAAACAATCTAGAATAATTTTTAAAAGAGTTTGAAAACTGAGTGAAATCATAGAACATTTCAGGTTGGAAAGGACCTCTGGAATGCAATCTAGTTCAACCACCCTCTCAAAGCAGGCCAGCTAGACCAGGTTGCTGATAGCCACGTTCAGTCAAGTTCTGAAAATATGCAGGGATGGAGGGTCCACAGTCTCTCTGGGGAACCTGCTGGAGTGACCACGCTCACGGTAAAAGTTTTTCTATGATTTTTTGAGAATTTGCTTTGCTCCAACTTGTGTCCATTGTGTCTTATCTTATCACTATGCACATGTCCGAAGGGTCAGGCTCTGTGTTCTGTATGACCTCCTATCAAGTATTTGAAGATAGCAATAAGATCCGTCCTTGGTCTTCTCTTCTTAAGACCGGACAATCCCGGTTCCCTCAAGATTTCTTCATATGTGATATGGTCCAGTCCCCTGACGCTCTTGGTGGCCTTCTGCTGGACTTGCCAGTATATCAGTTTATTTCTTTTTATACTGGGGAATCCCAGACAGGATACAGCACTCCAGATATGTTGTTGTAAGTGCTTGTACCGAAGGGAAGGATCAGTTCCCTCAAGCGGCTGGTGACACTCTTACTAATGCAGCCCAAGATGCTGTCTGCCTTCTTTGCTGCCAGGGCACATCACTGGCTTGTGTTCAGCTTGGTGTCCACCGGGACGTCTGGTCTTTCTCTGCACAGCTGGTTTCTAGCCAGTCGTCCCCCTGCCTGTATTGATGCATGAGTTATTCCCATTATTATTCGTCCCTAGGTGCAGGACTTTGCACTTTCCCTTCTTGAATCATGAAAAGATAATTGAGAAAAATATTGAGATATGTATTACTAACCTATAAATATAGAGAGGATTAGACCTGATGCATGTGCTCCTGGCATGGAGGAGGCTTTCTTTATTCTTATTGTTTCTTGGTTTTGATTGTGTATCTATTCAATGGTACTTGACATTACTATGGACGTGTGTATGGTTGTGGGATAGAAAGCATGTACTTATTTGATTAAATTATTCGTATGTGCTAATAGTTTATATTGGAAGTTCAGCTCCCTCTGAAATATATATTCAAGGTGCTCCTACACCCTTGAATTATAATCACCATCCTCCACAGGTAACCAACCTGGCATTGACTTTTCAGTATTATTACTGAAATATATTCTTACTGGGTAATATTTCTTAAAATAATTCTGTTAAGAAAGTAATGATTATTGTCTGTAAAGCCTGATATTACTATCGTCAGTATATGACATTCATTCACCGTGTCTAGGACTACACAGAATATTTTACAAAGGTCTCGTGTTTATTTCTATTGTTCTCAATTCCACATTAGTAGAGGAGAGTATGACATTACACCCCCTCTTCCTCTACTGCTTGCTGTCTGGAAGATGCGTATCTACTAGACTCTCATCTTGGCAATTTTCATGAGCACTAAACTAAATATAGCAATGAAATGCAGGAAGATTGGCATGGGAAGAAAGCAAATGCAGCAAAATGAAGGATGAGTTTGAGTGCTAAAAAATGAAGTAGTTTGTCATTCTGTCACATAACCCATTCCTTCAGACTATTCACCCCTTAACAGTACCAAAAATACTGCCTGAAGTAGCTGTGGACTTTTCTATTCTAATTTTATACCTGAAGCTCAATGCCTACCTGATTTGTTTCTTTTCTTGAACTATTGTAGAAAAGGTGCAATAATCTACCTCTTTCAAAACCTGGACGTGAGAAGGCAGTCTAATGAGAGATACAATTCGTTTTCTAATTCTCTGGCCTCTGCTGGCAGGTGATAATAACTCCTTATCTTTTTTTTTTTTTTTTAATTTTCATATTTTGCTTTATGAGCATTAGATTTTGTGCGATGCCATGAAGTGAGAGAGATATGAGGCATTTTTTTATTCGGCAGACTTCAGTTTCTCATGTGGAAAACTGGACCACCAAAAGGAAACACCTGCTTTCGTCTTGAACACCCACGCTTCTTCAGCTCTGCAATATTGTTCCACGATTTCCCACATTTCCACTTAGTAGAACACCCAGCTGCACTCCAAGGTCAAGACTTTACTAAGATTCAAAACATGACTTGTTGTTTAGAGTAATTAAGACATGGCTGGGCAAGCACACCAACATCTAACATCACCTCAAAAGAAAATGACAGCACATGTGCAAATGTCATTTCAATAGGATGAAGAAAGAACTGTAAGCAGATGTGTTCAATTTTAAATGTCCTGTTTATAGACATTCAAGCCAGAACTACCTCAGTTATTATCACAGATAAATAATACTGAGTAAACCATCGTCAGCAAGTCAACATTTCTCTGGAAAGTTATTATTATAGACAAAACAATAGCTATCTAACATGTGTTTCCACAAGTACTTTTCAAAAGTACTTTCTTTTCTTTTGCCTTTATGTGTAATCATCTATACTAGGTAAAGAGGTGTCAAAAGTAACATGGAATTAGTAGAGAACAAATGTTTATATAATGTCAAAGAGAACAAAAACAAACACAATAAATGATCTAAAGTAAATATCTACCTTAGAATTTTGTACTGCTGCCCAATTATTTAAATGCCTGAAACACAAAATCAACAAGAAAAGCAAAATACCTTGGAAGTTTCCTGGAGATCCTGTCACAACAACACAACCTGCTCAGGCAGGTTTGTTCTTACTCTGTTTTCCTTTTGGGGTGTTTAATACGAAAAGCTTTCCGGATTCTTGGAGAAAGAAAGGATTTTGAATTGTATCACTTCTGTGGGGAATTCATTCTTATGGGTTCACCCTCAAGCAAAATAATTCTGTTTTTGTAAAGTTTGACAATAATAAGCTAATCAGTCAGCCAATAAAACTCTCTGGAAATTTTAGTTTTTAGTAAACATATTTTCCATGGGTAAAAATATATATAAAGTATTCCATGTAGTTAGTTTAATACTGTTTTATAATTATGCTATACATAACACGTAGGTTTTATGCATTATTTTTAATCATGCTACTTGCGTTATCGTCTACAGCTGTCTACATTGGCCACGACAAAAAGCTCTTCAAAACATTTTTCTATGAGTGTTTCTTAAAGTTTATTTACCCAGAGAAAGGTAAGAAATTCAAATGAACTTGCCAATATGCAATACCATATACTTAGATATATAAATTTAATGTTTTAAAATAATATCTGAATTATTCTGCTCTGCCCCAAATATATACAACTGTCTGATTTATGCTATTTGCAGTTATTCTGCTGGACCTGTGACTTTCACCATCAACTCATAAATGAAAAGACTGATACAACTGTGTCAGCTTTAGTAAAAGTCTGTTTATCAGAGGTGAACTATGAACAAAAGTTTTTGTAAACATTTTGTCTTACGAGATGTTTATTATGCTGTCATTAGGTTGCCTACACCCATAATTTTGTACCGGGTTATGTCTCACCATCCTTCTTAGTGACTGCTTCACTATCAGAATGCACTGGATGTAGAAAACTAGTGAAAATATTAACAATAAAGTATTTCCTGTACAATTTAAACTCCTGAGAACAGCATTAGCAGCCTACACAATATGTCAAAGTGATATTTTCAAAAGCACCCAGGGATCGTGTCATTAGAGACCTTATTTTGGTGTCTAGCCTGCATCTTTGGCTACAGAGGAGAAGGGCAACATGGATGGGATATAGGTGAGAAATGCAGATATCTACAGTGCTGCCTAAAACAGGCCAGGTGGGTCACACTTGTGTATATCTCTCACCGTCTTTAAAGGTGACAAGCTCTGCTGTAGTTGTCTATACCATAGAAGTCTTAAGTTAGCCGAAACTAACCCTACTTCTAGTAACATCTGATGTGCTTACTCTCCTCACAGACCCAAGAATCTAGTATTCTTGGTTTCTCATTCCCTCCAAGTGTACAGGAAAAAGGGGACCCTCCATTCAAATTATTCTGTAGCCTGGTATGCCAAAACATTTGGAAGCAAGAGAAGGAGGTACAAATTGTTTCCTCTCCAAGTCAGGAGAGGGAAAATGTACCTCCATTTCCTTCTTCCTGGCAAATACCTCAGGCACCAAAGTTTCATATAAAAGTCTGCCGTTCCTTCAGCAAAAGAAGTCACCTAGTCCCTTGTTCCTAAAAGGAGGAATACAGAATCTAAGCACAAGGAAGTGTTTCAAGGTTGCGAAGCCCAGCATCATGACAATCTCTATACTAATTCAGGCATGAATCTATATCTGGAAGAAAGAGATTTCCGGTGCGTGTCTACTTTGGTGTTTTCAACTGGTCAATAGAATAAAGTATTTTGTGAAACCCAGCCCGAGAGCCTAACTTTTTCCTAGGCAGGACAAGCACTTGGCATCATGCGTTCAGCTGTGAGATCTAGTACCTAACTTTTTCTTTGGATACAGCTTTTCAGTTTGGGTCACATCAGCAAGAATACGTGCCTAAATGATGATCTGATGTCACACTGGATGCTTGTCAAGAAGCAGAAAGCTGAACTGATGAATTGCTAGGTCCTGGGCTGTTATCTGAAACGTTCATGCTTTCTTCCCCCAACAATATTGTTGCCAGAGTATCAGGGCGGTTGAAACACATCGATAGTTTCCTAAGCAGAGAAGCAACTGGCGTGTCCTCATGGCAATATATGTCTCCTCATGGCAATATATAATGTACAGTAAACAATTTATAACATAGCTCAGGAATATGTATTCAAAGGGAGTTTGAAATATTTGGCAGTCAGTGAACTTCTATGTACAGCATATTAGCTCATCTCTAATATAAATACTTGCACCCAGTAGCAGAGATCTATTATAGGAGTATGCTAGCTAATGTTATTTAGGTAAATCAGGAAATTTCAGACCAAATATTTATGTCAGAAATTACGGAGCCATTTATATCCCTATTTTTAGCACACTGAAAACAATAATGGAAAAACAGGATTTCATAGGCTTTAATAGGTGAAGTAAGAAGCAGGAAAAAAGGATTTCCATGAGAGGCCCTGATTTCCATAAGGGGACCACTTTTTTTCCATCTTCTCATTGGCACAATAACCTAAGTAGGAGCCCTTTTATAGACCTTGCAGAAGACGTGAGCCTGGGGCTACCTTTCACTTCTGCAGCCAAAGGCTGCCCTGCCTCTTTTTTCAGGCATCTCTACCTTATGCCAGGTGATCTGCCCCATTTATTGCTGTCCCCTGTATGGGTAGTTACAGAGACCTTTACAACAGAACTGCAGTTGCCTACTTATCAGAAAACTTCTGACTTCAGTATCCACTTCTTTGGTCATCTCCAGTAAGTATCTGATCCTGCAATTGTGAAGTCAATGGAACTGATTTGATTAGGTGCAGGTGCGACCCAAAATGTTACAACTTCTTTTATCAGTAAACAGGGATGGAAATGGGCATTCTGTGCATTAAGGTAATGTTTACCTCAAGCGAAGAAAAAATTGACTGTCCTTTTCCATTACTCTGCATGATAATGAAAGTCTTTTATTTTCCTGACCTGGATTAAAATTGTTTTGAAGTTGGCCCCTTTATACATGCTGTAACTGAAATTTGAAATGAGCTATAATTCAGCTCCATACATTTGAAAACCACTAGCAAAACCAGGTGATTTCATTAGTTCAGAGAAGATGTGATACACATGGTGAAGTCTCAGTTTAACATTAATTTCCAATTAATTTGTGATTTCATTCATTCAGACAAGATTCGACACACATGGCAAAGTCTCAATTTAAAATTAATTTTGCTCTTGAAGATTTATCCTGCTGGTTTTTGAAGGAGTAGAATATCAAGAACGCTATTCCCAAAATAGCATGAAATCATTATCAGGAAAGGATATTAGCAGCCTTCTATTTTAGCAAGTGTTTCCTCTCTCTTCTCCAGGTTTCCTTTATCATCTAACATTTGACCCATACTTATCAATATGTATTGTAAAAGTTTTTAAACTTGTCAACAGAGAAACTATAGTTGAAATGTAGGTAGAGATAAATATAACTTCATAACTCGTTTCCCATGATCCACCCATGAGCGACTTGTTTGAGGTTTGTGGCTTCTTCCTCAGAGAAAGCTCCCTCATTGTCTTCAAAGAATGATTGATTCAGTAAGCTGATCTGAGGACAAGAAGTCACGGGAGAGGTCTCTGCCCCAGTATCGTGGCCTGGAAGAATGATGATAGGTTATCATTTCCCTTTTGTTGCAATGAATTCAGTTCATGGATATGCTACGGATAAACATCTAACAGGAACCAATCCCTTTTAGAATTGCTCTCAAACCTGGCAGGCAGAGAAGTCCTTGAGACTGTTGTGAACTATACACCAGAAAGTCTGCCGTGCCTTTTAGAGTCTTATGTAATATTGGAAGAGTGTATCAAAGTGTCATTTAATCAAGGTATTATACAGTAGGCGAACTTCTTAGTTTCAATCTATACTTTGATCAGGGAGCATTAATTGCTAGGAAAGCATATTTTATTTAGAGGAGTGAGCAAATAGAAACATTTCCTATGTCATTTATCTTTCAGTTCTCAGAAATTATTGCCTTCTGCACTGCAAAAAATCAAGCTTAGCGATCATGATAATATATACAAATACATATATACGTATTAACATTTCTACAATGAAATTATTATTTCTGAATATCTGATCAGAGACTTTTCCCACCTTGTCTCTTTTTCCATTTATTTTGTTTTTCTTATTTGTTACCAGCCTGGAAAAATCATATGTCATTCTGTTTCTCCTACGGTAATCTGTTCTGATCTACAGTTCAGTGCAGATAGGTTTAAAACTCATGATAGCCCGTTCTCATATGTAGTTTAACATCTACGTGAAGGCTGGTGGCTGAGCTGCAAATGGGAAAAGTACATGAGTTAGTGCAGGCTCCTGATCTTTGCCTTTACAATGCCCTTTTGTTCTATAAGTTTCCATGTGGGAAGATTAGGGAGGGTCAGTAAACAAAAATGTCTTTGCACTTCTTAAGAGAGTTAAGTGCTCTGCCTGTAGAGTCAGCAACTTCCCATTGACTTTTAAGTAATCTGAAATAGATGAGTTCCTTTCACAGCATGAAAATTCTGGCTGGGGCGGTGGGTATTGTCTTGTGATTCCTTACTCTTAGCCTCACAACAATGTGGCTGGGCCACCTGGCTAGAGAGGGGTTTGCTACTTTTACTATATCAAAACCAGAGATTATCTCATCAAATGCATATACTATTGGTTCCTCATTCCAGACAACACATTTCCTTTATAATACATATTTTCCTTTATAATTTATACAATATGGCAAATAGTTTGTGACAGAGTCAAAGGCAGGTGAACTGTCTAATTCTCTGCTCACATCTAATGGTATTCTCTAGAATTGTGGAGAAATAAAGATTTTGAAGGGTTATGGAAGAGATATAAGGTGTAGGGGACGTTGTCCACAGACTATAATTTGGCTTTCTGGCTTTAAATTTCAAGGAGGACAGAGGCTATGGGAGAACATGCCACAGTTAAATGGCTCACCCACTCTGCTCTTAGGAAATTGTCTTACGAAGTAGCTTCTGAGCCATGAAACTTTGTGCAGAAACAGATCTGTAAGTGTGATGTTGCAGCTCAGGCATTGGCTGATGTAAGAGTTTCAGGATCTGGCCTTAAGAAGATCATTTTGGTGTATCATGTTTAGATAAATGTAATAGGTTAATTTTCTACCTGTACAGTCTCCCACTATACACACTGTTAAGACAAGGGGTTCTAAATAAAACGGATGTCCAAACCCCACATGCTTCTAAGGTCACTGAGATGAGCTTTAAGATACACAGCGCTCTTCAGTTCATAACACAGAAGCTTTGGAAGGAATTTGGATACTAATAACTGACCTAAAGATGTGACTGTTTATTCCAACCATTTACAAACATAAGGAATTATGCAATGCTCTGACATCATTTCTGCTAGCAGCTGGAAACCTCCGCTGAACATCTGTCTGAAGTGCTGTTCTCACAATTCAGCTGCCAAAACTAGCTGAGTAAATTAAAATGATATTCCAATTTTTATTTCTTAATAAATATTTGTGTCCTTTTTGACAGCAAAATATTTTTGTGAAAACTCCGGTTTCAACAATTCTTTGTGCCATTTCTATAGCCTTTAGTTAAATTTTGTAAAACACCGGAACGTATGTCACTGTGTCAGAAGACTCATGAGATTCATTTGCACTAGTTGATATTTATAATTTGGCAACTTACTTTGAAATGATTGCTTGCTCCTTTTGGAAGCGGGGGCAATTTTAGCCAGGGGCCTCAGTTCTGAAAAGGGAAAAATGCTGCAGGGTGTTTTAGCTTCCATTAAAAGAAAAGGATCATCATCTCCCCAGTATATGAAAAAAGTAAGACAAATGTTTGGCCCTTTGATTAGATTTACAAGTCTAAGTAGAGTAAGTAGAAAAGCAAAGTGACTAAGGGAGGGAAAGGTTCACTTCCCCATAATTTGAATTTGCTATGGGTAGGTATACTTTTAGACGGTCTTCATTGATCTCCACCTGTATCCTGAATACAACATGGAATAGCATGAGAGACAATCTAATTTTCCAGCTGGAGAGCAAAGAACTCTAGTTCTGAACTAATTTTAACTATGTTCTTAGCTCTTAGGATTGGGTTTATTTCTCCTAATGTACCTCAAATTAGGTTAATTGAACTGCACTTTAGAATTGCCTGTCTCTGCTCGCTGAGTTGAGCAGCTTGGACTGCTTCTGATTTACACATGTTCCTTTTATTTATGCTCCTAAACTTGAAGCATGATATTTCTATGTTTAATCTCTTTATATTTCACTTCAATTGTAAAATAGGGATTATTATGGTTTGATATAAGGGCTATTCTTTGGGATGGGTATTTTTGTGTGTGAAATTATGTGTAAAGAAAGGTACACAAATTAATGTTTCAGCTTCGTTTAAGAGGTAGCAAGTCCCCCAAAAAATCATGACCACTCAGTTGTGAAGGAATACACTGGACAAAAGACTAAAGTCTTTACAAGCCCCACTTACTTTCTTCTGGGGAAAAAAATCTGTAAGGCTTTATGTGGGAATAATTAATTTCCTTATAACTAGATGACATAGAATTTTCATGGTATTTTTTGCAGATTCAGTAAAAGTTGGGTTTTGGAATGGATTCCATCCTCATTTATCCTGCCATTAACATAGAAGCCAGAGAAATTATACTATGTAAAATGGATATAACTGAGAGCAGAACTGGGATCTGAGACACACCTCTCCCTCCACTAGTGACAGATACTCCTGGCAGTAGGAAAAGCCACATAGCTGGTATATTGGAAGATAACTGCCCAGTTCTTAAAATTAAGAATGTCCAGTTCCATGCAATATGTTATCTATACATTCTGACCCACTTGCTCTTTTTAAGTAAGTCTGTCATTTATGGGTCTTGTTAAGTCTATTCTGTCTCCCAAATAAACCATTAGGTCATCAGGCTACATAATTTATTAAAGTGCATTTTGTGAACAGGGAGTTCATCCGTGAGGATATTGTGTTTCCCAAGGAAGTTAGGAAGAAATTTGCCAGAAAGGAACTAAGGTTAAAAATTCAGCAGATATCCGTTTCTCTGGAGTTCCTTTAAAAGATTTTTCTGAACAGATGTGAGATGGAAGCAGAAAGAAAACCTTCGTGAAATGCTGAAATGAAGGGTACCAATGTGGTGAGTTGCACCTCTAAAATGAAAACCAGTCCAACTGGAATGCAAAAAAAAATCCCTAATACCTGGTAGGCTAATTGCACTATGATGCAAAAACCTAGATCCTCAAGAGGATTCAGCCCTTATAGCTATTTCAAGTTCAAGATTCTCAATTTCCACACCTCAGCAGTTATCCCACTCTCCAGACGTCTGTTATAGATGTGCCATTCTGAGCTTGTTGGAGCATCTGTCTTGGGAGCGCTAGGCACCTAGGCACACAGCTCATCCTTGTCTCCCACAGCATACTCAGAGTATGTGTCCTACAGCTGTCTTTGATGGGTAGGTCTCATCTGCTAGCTGCTCATATACTACATCATGCTTGGTACAGGAACAAGTTTGTGCAATAGTGTTGGGTCTTCATTCTCTCCTTTATTCAATAACCAGTTCATCGGAGTATTTACCTGAGCTGTAAGAGGTGCTATTCCTTACAGCTTCTGCATGAGTCAATCTGGAGACTGTATCTCTAAATTATGTGGATAGAAACACCAGGCTTTTGAGTGCTGGTGGGTGGGGGAGAAAGAGGGTCTCTTTAACTCTTCTGCTGAAACAGTTTTTCTTCACATGGCAATATTAAACATTTGGCATTGGGCCAAAGAAACAGAGAATGACTCTGGAACCTAGCAATGGGGAAATTCAACTGGCAGTGGGATGACATGCCTGAGAGTGCCTACTCCAGTGAGGCAGTTTTTACAGAGTGGAATATGTTCAATAGGTGAAACTGAGAAAACCTCAATCTTGGCTCTTCAGCAACACCATGGTCAGAGCTTTCCTAGAAGAAATCAAGAGCTGGAAGGAAGCACAAAAGAAAATTTCATTTGTATTTCTTCACATATCAAGTGAACATTAGGCTTTTGGGAGAATTGGAGAAGGCAACATAAATGCTTTCTAAACTGCTGAATAGATGCAGAAGAGAGGGACATATCAGGTGTAGGTCTTGGAAAGGCCTCACAACAGAAAATCCCAAATACAATTAACTGTTTAATGTAATAAGAGCTGTAGAATATAAGTTTTGTCTTTTATCCCAGTATTCATTACTGGCCAACATGACAGCTTAGATTGCTGGCTTCTCTGGAAAATCACCTTGTGTTGTAGAGGCAACCTAGGCAAACAGTAGAGCTGTGGATTGTACTGAGCAACAAGGTGCCTCGAATTCGGGGGCTGCGATCCTTTTGGGGCATGGCTCCTGTGTGATTAGAATCTGGGGAATGCAGTAGTGCCATTCCTCAGAGCTACCTTCAGAGTGGTTTTGAACATACGCTTAGGGCACCATGGTATGAGCTCAAAGTACTGCCTAGCTTGGTCAGTTGTAGGTACTGCTGCAGTCTTGCGGATAGTAATTGTTAGTATTTCATCAGACAAAACCACTGTTAGAGCAGCCACTACTTGCATTATAATAATTATCTGCTCAATGAGGCCTTAAATCCCCTCTTGTATTACAGCTATGGTATTTTAATGTTAAATGATTAATGTCTCTGCTGCCTCCAAACAGCTCATCATAGGGTGTAATTTTGCAATCAGATTAGGTTAATACATGTCCCTACTGGAGCTATGATGAATAGCACAGCCTTTCCCTTAACACTCGCTGCACATTGTCAGTCTTCTATGCCAGCGACTGTGTGACTTCACAGACAGTTTGATAGCTCCCTGATCTGGCTCCAGGTTAGCTTTCTACCAGACAGGCTTTCTTATCCAGCTGCCAAATGCTTATTTAATCATTTGGGCCAGCACAGTGGAAGAGGATGGGGTGCATGTCTGGAGTGACAAGGTGTGCAAAGGCTGTTTTCCATCAGATGTATTCCTGTATGTAAAGGCTTTTGCTTCTACAAAGCAAAATGGATAAAATGATGATAAAACAGAGATGACAATTCTTTGCAGTAGGAAAAAAAAATATAACTTTTTTGCACTTCTGGCCTTAGGACCTATATCTGCAGGAACTCTAAATGATAAACACTGAATCAGCAGGAATCTCATATGTGGCATCCAAAATCTGTATTTCTTGAGCCGTGAATACCACATAAAGAAAACATTAAGGAATCTTAATAATTTCTCAAAGCATTTGATATGATAGCCCTTGGAGTGGAAGAAAAATCACTTTAAGTTATCTTTCAACCTCAGTAAATTTAAACAAATGGACAGAATATCAAATACACTTTATCTTGTGTACACAGTAGAACACGCCAACTAATGACAAGAAACAGATCATGACCCCAGAGGAACTCACCTCATTCAGAGATAATGGAATATGATCAAATATAAAAAATTAGAAATGCAAGCGTAATGCAGGCTTTGCCTGTGATGCTTAAGAGCAGATTACCTTTATAAAGCAATTTGAAGCAACTTTTGTTGCATGTCTTTTGAACAGCTCAGCAGCATTAGAAATGTTTGATAGCACAAGTATTAAAATATTATTACCGCTTGTAACCAAACACCTTTTCTGCATTTAATAGTAATAATAATTTTAATAGTAATAATAATTTTAATAATGAATCCTAACTATACAAATATTTATGAAGGTTGGATTTGACAAAGATTCAGTGTGAAGTTTACCAAGATAAGGTTGGTTCAAGAAATGATGAAGATTCCTTAATACAATGTCGATCTTTCTTCTTATGGCTGCAGTGAAATCATTATTTTCAGTTGATTAATTTTAGGAGCAAATGTTTAAAGACACACTGAATCTGTGTGGATTGTGTTGTAAGTAAAATGATTGGCATCCTTTGGAATAGACAGTTGTGAATGGCAGAATGGTGTTAAGCATAGAAAGTTCTGAAAGGTAAACTGGACCACCAATGTGCCTTCAAAGTACTGCAACCAGATTAGCTTGGAAATTGTTTTGAAAATAAATTAATGAAAACAAATTGTTTGGAAATAAATTTCCTATGCTGTGAGTGCTGTGTTTTCACAATATTGACGTATTTCCTACATGCTTTTCACACTAACCTTATTTGTCCCCTAAGGAGCTCAAGCTGCTTTGATTGCCAATGACTCAGAGTGGCAGGGAATTCATTTCACAGTTTGTCAGACTAAATTATCTGATTATTGAAAAATCAGGTATTTGGACTTTGGATTCTTCAGGGAATATCAGGGCTATTGCTATGTATTTTTACAGTGTACCCTAAACTCCAGCTTAGAGTCTCCATGCTAATGCATTAACAGCAATGATAAAAGTCATGTCTCTGTCACAGGCTCCTGACAGCCTGTATGTGCCACGTTTCACTGATGCACGCTGCTACCTGCAGAAGCATGGCTACCACCACTCTTCCCATCTGTCCCCAGGTAAATCTGATTCTGTAGTAGCAGTACTAAAGCAATATCATTATTCAGAATTCTCTAAGCACGTGTGTGACTCCTCGCAGAGAGAACTAGAGTGTTGCTATTAAAAAACAGTGTGTTTCATATAATTAGAGAGAGAAGAAGTTGACCAAAATAAAGTCCCCACTAGTATACAAGTACATAAAAAATATAAAAATAGTCTAGACAGCAGTCTGGATAAAAAATGTAGGTGAAAAAGAAATAGTCCTACGTGTTTTCAAAAAATGTGGACAGTGTAAAAATACTGGCATTAATTCCAGTCTGGCTTTAACAGACAAAGACCAAGGAAAAAGGAAAGAAAAAAGAAGGAAAACCTTCCAACAGTTGTGGAAGAACTGTTTAAAGCCAATCAGCTGCTGACTTTCTAAATACCTGCTGAATACAGTGATATATATATATATATCTGTCTATATCTATATCCATATCTCTCTATATATCTATATATTAGCTCATCTCCAGTGTTGGAGGCACAAATGTGGATGATGATACCTCTACAAGATTTTCAGTGTTCCATATAAGGATTTTGTATCCTTTGTCATCCTCAGTATATGGTGTTAGAAATATTTTTCTCTGAGCTTCTAGTGACAGTGAAGAAGTATTACACATTACTAGAGAACAGGAAAGAGCTCTGAACCTACAAACTATCACCAGTTGGTTTTTAAACATTGCGATGCCACCTAGCAGAAGAAGGGCAACTCAGGTATTCTTCAGTTCTTTTAACTATGTCTTATAAATAGGTATTACCCAGCCTATCACTTTCTCTAGGTCCATCCAGTTTATTTTAATTTTCCTTATATGTTAGGTAAAGTCTAGTAAATGAGAATATTCTTGCAGTACCAATTGAGGCCCTCGGTATGAATTTCCTTTGGCACAGCATTTCTAATGGCCATGTGAATTGTGTGGTCCCTCAGGGAAAATAGACATGATCCCTTGCTTTAGTTGAGGTGTGTTGTACAGTGTAGTGAAACCCACCCAAAGAAGTCAACATGGTGCGTCAGAAAAATAAAGTAATGAAAAGGCAAACATAATGCCATTTTTAAGAGCACTGGTTTTATTGCACAGGATTTGCAATACTTGATAAGCTTGTTCACACACTCTGCTTCCGGCAGCATTTGACTTTCGGAGGAATCCTTCGAATTGCTTCAGAGGGGACAGAGCCTGGGTTCCTGTAGAAGGACTAGTGCTTTGGTCTATGTGGTAACACTGTCAACATATGAAGCAAATAAGGTCAATTAATGACTTCTGCTAAGAAATGGAGACCAAGGCTTGTTTAAAGATTGTAGGAAAAACACTTCTGGAAGTCTGAAACAAGAAAGGAACTGGACACTACTTGCTTTGAGAGCTGTCTTTTCCTGTCTTTCCTTTCTCGTACATTGTTTTTGCCTGGGTTGCTAGTTGGATGAGCTGCATAATTAGGAGTGACACGGAGCCTGTGAAAGCTGCCAAGTCCTGGTTAGAATCTGCTGCAGTTTGTGTTGTGGAGAGAGGATACAGTCAAGCATGGAAAGTTTTTTCCTGTACTTAAAATCTGATCTGTCATTTGAAATATAAACATGAATGGAGGAAAGGCAACTATTACAGATAAATGTACCAGAAGAGAATGGTTCTCCTTCTAGTTTGGCAACAAGCTGTTCTTCTTAGAAGTCTCCAAGGTGAAAAAGTCCTAATAATACATTTATAATACTTAACCTTGGGGTTATCTGGGGTTTGAAAATTCTCTATAAACGCAGAAAATAATGTAAATTACCAGTATTACTAGCATCTGCAATTTTGCGAGCTTATTCAGCTTCAAGTGCTATCCAGATCTGTGTAAACGGCTCATTTTCTGAAATATCACTAAACCATTTGCATCATCCACAACTTTTGGCATTCTCTGAAGAATAAATTAAAGATATGAGTTATGTGAAAGCCCATGGCAAGACATCCAGGAGGAAAGATCCTCATTCAGCTCTTAATGAAAACTAATGGAAAACTGGAAGTGTGGAATTTGTTTCACTGGCATTGGATGTTCAACCATGGACTAGTCAACATGAACTTTTTTTTTTCAGTAGATGTGGGATATAAGTATCTTTAAAATAATCTATCTGATCTATCTTAGATGTTTATTTTAGGATGTGATTAATTGCTCTCATGAGGTTTCTCTCTAGTGAACTGTAAGGGAGTTCAGTCTAAGTATTAGGTATCTTGAACAGGTTGAGAGAAATCTGACCCAAATCAATCTTGTCAGAAAGGGAACCTAGGAATCAGCTTTCTCCATTCCCACTTAAAACCACTTTAAGTGTTATAGTATCACAATAGTACATTAAATAACACAGAATATATTATATTCTCCAATATGTAAGCACTTTTTCGCTAATTCTTTGCTAATTCTGCAAATAAATCTGCATAGCTCCTTGATGTCAATGAAAGAGTCTCAGTTCTAAGATCAGACTCTTAAGCTCACATTAATTGCCTAGCTTATAGCTTATATACCTTGTTTGTGGGATCCAAGGAGATTCTTTGATTATCTACTAAAATGATACATGAGCTCAGGGATTGACTCTGGCTTAGAGTTCACAAATTCAGTGGAACAGCAGTACTGGAAAATTCCATTATTCTCTGTCTGTGTGCTAGTATGCTGTGGAATCCCTTTCAAGAGTTGATTAAACTTCATCTTATACGAAGATGATTTTATTGTGCTTATATAACTCTTCCTGAGATGCTGCTCCAGTATCTAATTCCTCTAATGTTCAGAAACCTCCTTCTGATTTCCTCTAGAAGTTTATTCACATTCAGTTATATGCTTTTATTCTTACACCAGTACTTATCCATCTTCAGTACAGATAATTTTTATACTCCCTCCACCAAGTTTCTCTCTGTTGTGTATTAATAAAAAGCAAATGTATTGCCTTTCAGCCTCTGTTTTGCAACAGCAAAAAAGCAAGTCCATGTTCCCCTTATAAGATAACTCTCCTTTCCCATGATCATCTTTGCAGTTCTTTTCATCATTCCTTTTGAATTCACCTTTCATAAGGGGGAATTGCCAGTATTGTACAGAATGCTGCAGATGAAGCTTTGCCATCATCTTGAACAACCTATCTGTTCTGGAAAAAATGTTTCAGTTGCATCCATATTTGTTCTTTTCACTGCTGGCTAAGTAAAGTCTCATAATGTAATAGCCCAATTTATTGGTAGAAGTTCTTCTTCATCCCTAGATGCAGGAACTTCCAGTCCATTTGGTGTTTCTTTCCATTACCATTGCAGTGGTCTCCCAGATCATTAATATCTTCATATAAAACACCTTTTTTTACACTTATAACTGTGATGTCTCTCACATCTGTGTAGTCAGCAAGTTTTATGAGTACGGCCCCAGGTTTTGTGGTAAGGTTAGTGCCTCATTCTTATGGACGATGAGATCATCTGTTTGTAGATAAACCCGGGAAGGAGTCCGTAATTTCTGATTGTTTATTATCAATGTAACTAGCAAAGGTAGAACCTTCTCCATAAAAGAGCAAAACAGGAATCCTTTCATTATATTTACATCATCCCAGTGTGGTTTTAGTTCAATTACATCTCCTTTGTCCTGTGGTAGCACAGAGATTGCACTGGTGAAGTCATGACCCTGGTCTTGGTACCCAAATATTGACTTCTGCAAGCTAACTGTCATACCGATGGGTTCCTCTCCCCAAGGTGACTACTGTCCCCACTTTCAGTGCCTGAATCATGCATCTGAATGGAGACTATGCAGGAACATGATTCCTACGTGATCTCTATGTGAAAAGGAGTACAGAGAGACTCAGACCAGCAATGCTAATGTTCTAGTGAGTTGGTCAGGATGGCTGTGGATCAGTAGTAGGAAGCTATAGAAACATGAAGATGATCAGAGGGCTGGAGCACCTCTCATATGAAGACAGGCTGAGACAGTTGGGATTGTTCAGCCTGGAGAAGAGAAGGCTCTGGGGAGAACTTAAACAGGCCTTCCAGTATCTGAAGGGGGCCTACAAGAAGGCTGGAGAGGGACTTTTTACAAGGTTATGTAGTGATAGGATGAGGGGTAATGGTTTCAAAGTGGAACAGGGTAGATTTAGAACACATATTAGGAAGAAGCATTTCACTATGAGGGTGGTGAGACACTGGAACAGATTACCCAGAGAAGTTGTGGAGGCCCCATCCCTGGAAGTGTTCAAGGCCAGGCTGGATGGGGCTTTGAGCATCCTGGTCTAGTGGAAGGTGTCCCTGCCTATGGCAGGGGGGTTGGAACTAGATGATCTTTAAGGTCCCTTCTAACCTAAACCATTCTATGATTCTATGAAGACGGCCCTCATAGCTAGCAAGTTAGTGCTGCAGTAAAAGGATTTGTCAGATGCTCCACCGTTACTTGAGAACAGAGCTTCCTTTATGCATCACCTTTTCTCTGGGCAAAGTCATCCCACTTTTCAGGAAGACTACTTTCAAAACAGCTATCATTTGGACATTAATATGACAATGATTTGTAATAAAAACACTACTTAATCATGCTAAGCATAAAACAAATTAAGTTTAACTTGCAGTAATACAAAGCCCGAAGTCAGTCTAATTTTATTTCAGTTCTGAATGTGTCTTAAAGATCTGTGGACTGAGAGTTTTCTCAGTTTATTGCCTACCCCTTGGCAGAGAGTTTGCAGACAAAACTCGATCCTTTAAGAACAATGAGGGAGGTTTGTAACCTCACGGCAAGCAAAAGATCTGGCAGTACGCTACAAACAGACAAGAAACACAGTATTTTGAAAGCTGACATCAGGGAGCAATAACACTGATACTTTGATCATTTTTTTCTTTCTGTTTTTGGTGAAGATCAAGATTATATGTTGTCAAAGGCTGAGAAGGCGGAAAGGAATTTTATTTAAAAAAAGGGGGTCCTTCATATACTGGGATTGGTTCAGGCATAATGTTGACATTTTTTCCCTCATAAAATTTGAATTCCTTGTGGAACTTCGAACATTATTTATAGATAAGTCATATCAATAGTTCTTGATTTTGATTATACAAAAACATCTGGTGACTTAAAGTGCAAATAAGGAAAATCAATATTTAGGAATTTGTAAATCATCTGCCAGAAGTCCTATTCTTTTAATAAAGTACCATGAACATAAGTCTCCAATTAATCCACAGAAGTAATTTTAACAACATAAGTGAGTGCAATAGGACACAAAACCTGAGGACACAGAGGTACATGGAAGCTGCATAGCTGACGTAACCCAGGGCCTAGCTCAATTTGCTGCTGGTGCCACTCATCTGCTTCTGGAACTGGTGTGTAGGATTCTCATCTCATACAAGACAAAATCAAGTAGCAAAATACAAAATGAAGGACTAGATTCTCCTTGACTTTGCTTTTCATATTTACTGTCTTTTCCTGGAGTGCCTCACTGGAAGAGTACTAAGTCAGCAGAAAAGCAAAACAGAGGCACACCTGAGCCACACGGACAGAACACCAAAAAGGCCAGTTAGTCCTGTGGCTACCTGAGAAAACCACCCAGAGCTCACAAGGAGTATTTTTTGCTTCAAGTGAGTGTATGAGAGCTAGTCTAGTTTGGACCTGGAATTCCTCATGTCAGATCAGAAAGACCTACGTTTGCTTTTCCTTTCTTCTCTCTTCTTCATTGCCCTTTATTAACTCTCTGTTAAATATTCTTACCGAAGTTGTTCATCCCCATCACCTTTTCTTTGGATGAGTCCCCTCTCAGACAGCAGTATGATATATTCTGCTTACTGAAGTTTATGGAAATCTGTGGAAAAGCTCTTAGCTCTTCAGATCTAATCCAATTTCTACTGAAGCTTAAGGCACATCTTTCGCAGATTTGGCATAGCTGGGCATAGCGCAGACTTAGATGACTATCCTTCATACCCTTGAAAAAGGCACAGACAGTAGCAGTAGAAGTGGTAGAAAACACAGGTTTCCCCATTGGATAAAAGTAAATGGATGTTTGGTTGCTATCATAGCGGGGCTGATATGCAATCAGGCGGGGAGAAGAGGAAAGAATTGAGACTTACCCCAGGAAAGAAGAAAATGGGGGTGGGAAGAAGGTGAGATAAAGAACAAGAGTGGTGAAAGTGCACGGAAAAGAAAGACAACAATGACTGCAGATGAGAATGAACAATACTGACAGCACTTCAAAGGTCCCCAGGACAGGTGGGAGTCGTGCCAACTGAACTTCATACAGTATAACCATGTAAAAAGGAAATAAGCCCCTTATGGATAATTAGGGGCACATCCACAGAGATCCTCCAGCTGCTTCTCAGCACACCACTGATGCAAAGCAGATGGACCTTTATTTGGAGCAGCTAGTTATGACAGGTTTAGAGCACCTTTGTGTCACTGGTGCAGATCAACTCTTGGCTTCTACTTCCTCCTCATGACTTTTGGGGACAGCATAAATCATCCAAGCTTTGATGTCACAGTTCATGATGGGACCAAAAATAACTTGATAAGATTATAACCTGTTAATGCATGATTGACTTTTTTTTGCATCATTTTTTGTCTGTCTTCCACTGAATGACCACAGACCTCAAGTGGGAAAGACAGAGGGCCACGTTAATAATTAAAGAAGAATTAAAGATGTGTTACTGTATAAAACAATCAAGTAAAGTGCAGCTTTAGGCAAGATTTTTATCTACATAATTATCAGCAGAGTGTATGGAGTGTGGAGTGCTTAGAAGGAAGTAATTAAAATAATTGTCCTTTAGAAATATCTGGTTTTGTTTTTTTTTTATTGAATAACTGATGCAAACATCCCAGTTTAGATGCTTATTATTTATTTAGCCGGATTTATTTTAAACTTCCATTCTAGAATCAGTGCTCAAGCCAAGGTTTTTGTGAGGTAATTTCCCTGTCAGGAAGTCCTGAGCTAATCCTAAACGTCAAACAGAATTGCAGTACTCAGAGCGTGGACAAGAGAATGCAACTTTGAATAACGTTTCCTTGAGCAATTAGTTGAGAAACTGCCATGGAAAGTTCTCAACTTGTTAAGTTTCCTTGACCCCATCTTTTCTTTCCAGATGTTCTGTCATGTTTACTCTGCATCTGCACTACTAAGTAAAAGAGGGCCAAGAAGTGAGTTCAAGCACTTTACCACACTGTGGATCTGTTAGGCTGCACCCTGCTCAGCACAAAACAAGACAGATCTTGTCAGCTTTCCAAGATGGATCTGTTCTACATGGTCTGCTCCTAAGCGGTGAGATGTGCCTCAATTGATGCCACTTAGCATCGGAGTAAGTGGCTGGTCTCTGAAAGTTATTTATTTATTTAGCAGTATAGTTATAACCTGTGCCATCAAGATTCACCCAGAGAAGGATGATGAAGATAAATATATCATAACAGAAAGACAGGACACGGTCTTTGTCTGTATCATCTACCACCCAAAGATAAGCATAAAATAGTATATCTGACAGCACTCTTGTTTAAGACTCCTCCACTTTAAGTACTTTCACCACCAGCTAGGCTGATGAAACCTTTTTGAGGAGAGAGAGAGAGAAAGAAGAGTCCGCGTACTGTATCACTGAGTTAATTGAAGTTAAAAGCAACAACTAGGGAAAAAAAAGCCCTTTTCCAGAAATCAGTGTTGTTCTTTTTGGCCCTGATCCAATCAACAGAGAGCAGTTTCCCTTGTTTTCTGCCTTGAATTCTAAAAGCGAGAGAATGGATGCAAGAAAGTCCTTGGGAATCCTACAGGATTCACCTTCGAATTCCTCCAGTTATAAACTTAATCCATTCAGCTCCATTAATACATGAAGTATGCTGAGTGTCTGGTTAATGGCAGCTACTGTGGCAAATCCTTTGCTTTCTGGATTTCTTTTTTTTTTTTTTTTAAATCTGTATCTAACACACATCTAACTACTTGTGAAACCACAATTGAAAATGCTTAAATGGCTAACACATGGCATGGTGAGTCCTGATGAGTACTACATCTGAGTTGCCTGTTGGCTGTTTCAGGGGAGATTGGTGGACCCAAGTTACTTTGAACTTTCAACGCTTTTTATGGCCATTTACATAGCATTTAACCACAGTTTACATGGCTGTTGTGTCCCTAATGTCGAACCACAGGTCACTTTGTGACAACACAATGCCACATCCTTGCAAGGGAGGAGAGAAAAACAGCTTTTTCACCTTCATGCATTAACTGCCTCCATACTAGCTCTGTAGCCGACTGGTGTGTTTGTTGCAGTCAACAGTAACTGGTACTATTAGCTAAGAAGCAAAACTGTAAATCTTCAGGGATGCAGTTATATGAGACAGGCTGAGCCTGTGTAACAGCTTACTGCTGCTGAGAGGAACAGTCTTGCTTCCTCTTCAACAGCTTTTTTACTTCTTTCTCATTCTCATCTGCTCGCTCCTTCCCTTCTCTTGCGCCAACTCTCAGGCACCCCTGTCCCTTGGGCTATATGTTTTCCAGTAAATTATATTTGCCCAGGACCATACTTTGGCACTGAAACCAGCTGGCAAGGAACAGCACCTTCCCCATCCATCACAGTCTTCTACCTTCCAGATTTTGGTGGCCGTGTACAAGCTGCCTATGGGGAAATGGTTTCTGGTCCACGACGATTTTGCAGCTGTTCCTAGGAACTGTTGGAAGAGAGGTAGTTAACCTGGGCCAAAACCATACCGGGGTCATTATAACAATTTACTGTAGACAGAGTAAACAATCCAGTTCCAGTGCCTTGGAGTGTTTCCTGGTACTGTTTAATACATTATCATTGCTGTAACTCAGGGAGCTGATTCCTCTCAGTGAAGTAGCAGGAAGCCAACTCAACCAAAAAGGAAGAAGAAGAAGCCCTTTGCCAGTTTAGAGAACTACATCAGCTCTTTAGGGATCAGATCACAGAGATGGGGTAAGGGTGAGGACAAGAGTACACATCCAAGAACAGAGAGGGAGACATGGAAAAGAAAGTAAAGACAGACTTCTTCAGTATCAGTTTTGTCTGCCTTGTCTAACTGTACCCTCCTTAACAGTATAATTAGAGATGCATACATACAAACATACACAGAGGAGGATTCTTTGTCCTGCAGTGATGCTGACTAAAGAGATTTGCAGCACAGTGCCAGCAACTCACTGCCATTTCTCTGGAGGTTTCTACCTCTTTGGGTCTGCCATCTAATTTGAATTTGTAGGACATTCTCAACTCTTTTTCAGTCAAAATGAGCCCTACTGTTAAGCCTGTAAATTAATCTAGTGCATTTTGCTTTCAATGGACTAATGAGAGCTCACACAAGCAGTTTAAACGGCAGATTGGAAGAGGTGATAGCATTCAGTAAGACAAGCAGAAGATGACCCTCCTTTAACCTTTTCAAGTGACATATCTGCAACCAAAAGAGAGTGGTGGTACGTGTATACAGCTTTCAGAAAAGTTTGTACTCTTCACTCTGAGTCAACAGTTAGGCATTCAGCAGCAGTGCCACTACATTAGCATAGGCAGCCCCCTGCCCTGGGACACAGATGTTCAGCTGGACTGAAGAATAGCTGCAAAACAATTGTGCATATCTGCATAAAACCAGTTGTTTGGGTGGGTGGTTTTTTTCCACCATCCTCAGTTTTTTTAGTCTAGGTCGGTCACCGTATGATGACGTGGGAAAAAAGGTCTCAAGTCAGAACATTGCTTATGGGGCTGTGGGCTGAGAAGGTCTTTGTTGTGCTGCAGGATGATCCAAACACTCCTTATAAGACTGTTCCCAATTATAGATATATTCCATGTTTTTTAAAATAAACTTTCTGTCCTCATGCAAATATAACTAATAACAAAAAAAACCCTTTGGAGTTCTAGGTATTCTGTGGAAACACTTCTTAAGGATAATTTTGTAGTAGCTGCTGTTTAAAATTCCTTGTCAGTTAATTTATACTGGAAGCTCTGTGTTCAGTCATGCCACTTCATGTTTCAGATTTCCTCTAGCACATGAATGTAAAGATTCTCACTCCATATCTAGTCTCCCTTTTTTTTTTCTCCAGTATCAGACTATCAGACTATATTCTTTTCCAAGTTGTTTTTTTTTTTTTCTTTCCCAACAGTTTGCAAATTTTAAGCTAGTGAACTCATTTCTGACATTCAGGACCCTAGAAGCCTTGAGATTTGACAGTTTGGGATGAACGTGTGAAAAACATTTTGCTTAGCAGAGTAAATCATGCAAGTCTTAACAAAATTAAAACAACCTTTCAGGCACACATGCTGGAGTCTCATTAAAGCAACATCCTCACATCATTTTAAAGCAGCTTTTAATTTCCATTCTAAAGATCTGACTTCTCTGCCCTTACTTAACAAATTGCTATTGCAATTACAAATTCTCCTGTTTTGCAAATTCTGTTTTGTGTTGTGGCTTTACAATTGTAAAACAGCAGGAACCTTCCTTTATGTGCATATTCAAAAGAAGAAGAATAATTTTTACTTATGGAAAACGACAAAATAATTAATAAAAAGAGATGTTCAACGTTAATCCCATTTTCTACTGTAACCAATAGAATCTGTTTTAAGTTTATATTTTGCTGTTTTGACAAAACATTAAATGTCAGTTTTATCTGTAGAAGTCTGAAGGTAGATTATTACTCCTTGATTCTTGTGAATTAATGGCAGCCTAGTGTTTAAATAAAATAATTTGCTGAGAATGTCATCTGACTTCAACCTCTGAACTCTTTTTTTGAACTAATACGTGTCTTAAAAACAATGAAACAGATCAGCAAATCTTGTGCTTTGGAATTATTATTTTTTAGTGGCTTCAGTCATGAATAAGGTAATAAACAGATGTTTCATGCTACTTTTGCAAGGAATGCATCTGTCAGAGGGTAGCACAGAAGAAGTGTATTGGTGTTTAATGCAGTTTGACTAATTTCTTCCTAACCTTCACAGATCTATCATCTTCCTTTCTCTGTTGTTGCGTGTTAATTGTGTCACTTTTGTTATTTTCATTACTCTTTCTTCCTTGGGTATGTACGCAAGAAAATACTCGGCTGCAGAATGTGTATGGATACATTTATCCTTGCAGTGAGCAGCCTGAGTGGTAAGCAATATTTTAGATACATTAACTATGGTAGCAATGCAATCACCTGAAAGGTTGCTAGAACTTTCAGGGTACCTGCCATGGCTCCTACTGCAGCTGCAGCCAAGGATGGGTGTAGCCCTGTCCCTGAGAGCTGGGGGACACTTCGGTGTCCTGTGAAAACAAGGGGAGGTAGCGAGAAAGCAGTGGGAAACATTAGCACTTCTCTGGTTTCATGTTTCCTCTTTGAGGACCTTCAACCTGAAACGAGCCAGTTAGCACAAATTTAGTGTAGTATTACTTTGGAGCAAGAGGATTTTGGATGTGCCTGGGAGCTGGATTAAAAGGGTGCCAAGAGTTAAGTGTAGAACTGATGGTAAAAAAAGAATTTTGGTTTTGGAAGAAATGAGGAAGGAAGGAAGGAAGGAAGTTCCCACTCTTCTCCAAATCAGTTCCAAGGTCACTGATGTTGTATTTCCAGTGGAATGATATAATTAATCAAAGGATTTGAAATCATGCCATTAAAATATTTTTATTTCATCAAAGTGGAATGATTTAGCAATTTTAAAGGCATTTTTTTCTTTGCAAAATGTAAGGGAAATCAGCATGTAAAAATTCCATTCTGATAAAAATGTTTTTTTTTAAATGACTCTTCAGTGGGGTTTCTCAGTCTGCAGTGAAACCAAACTTTTACTATATTCCTTTCGTATAGCCTGCTAGTAAAGCATCTGTTTCACACAAGATGCTATGCAAAATAAAGCAGTGTTGTCTTGGAGTCTGGTTCTACGATCACTGTTTACCTGATGGATTTGGATAATAAAAGCTCTTAATACTATGTGCTTCGCTCCCTAAATTAGCGAAGATGCATGGATACTGTTATGCATATCGACCTCAGTGGACCACTTTCATTCGTTCGGGTTCGTTGATAAGAAGCTGAGGTTCGTTAGGTTAATGAATCACTTCTGCGGACTTCAAGAGGCAGCGAGAAAAGAGAGGAGTAAATAGTAGTTAATGGCATGGGAAGCTTGGAGCCAAACAGTCCCTCAGCGTGAAAGGCAAGGGAAAACAATCCTCCCAAACTGAGGAGAATACGTTTAATAGATGAACCTTAGAGGAACAGGCTGTTCGGTGGCCTACAAAAGAGACAAACAAGGTAATGACAGGCCGATTACATGGTGTTGGTGTGGGGTTTACGGAAATAAGGCTGGAGGAAACGGAAGATGAATTTGTGTGGAAGGGATGTGCAAATTTATGAAGATCTGGCTTTGTCATGCTGATGATGCAAATACAGGACATTTTAGTAGCATAATAAGATTCCTCAATGAGAATCGAAGTGATTTAAATAACCATTAGTCCACTGATTTCCTATTTATATTCAAAAGGAAAAATCTAATCTAACTTTATTTCAAAACAGAATGTTTCACACTTCTTAAATACCTGTGAATTATAAAGCACTCATGTCCTCTTCTTCTGCAAAGTGCACAATGCAGGTGTACTCCACCAGAATTAATAACATCCCTATGACTGGACGTCTTCCTTACAAACAGCTGCACATTAAGAATGGTACTTTAGCAACTCGGGACAGATTAAAAGGCACCTTTCATAACAAGTCATGGAACAGCTTTTATGGCTGGCCTTTCCATTGCTGGAAAAAGTCAGGCCAGATTTCAAATCTAGCTCATGTTGTAGGCCAAAACCATTAAGAATTTGGTTCTGACTCCTAAGGAAGCTAAATCTGATAATCTTGGCTAAACTTTGCCCTGAATTTTTACTCACCGCCTAAGCAGAATTCAGGGCATGAAAATCAGAATCTAACTAAAATCAAAAGAATGGTTTATAGAGGTCCTTCTAAATCAAAATTTCAACCATAACACAACTATCTAAGAAATCTAAAACAATGGCCATGTCAGCAGTTATTTTTTTTTAATTTATACTTCTAACAACCATATAACATATAATGGTCAATTAAAGCTTATGTTTATGAGCATATTCATGCTGATGTAATAACCTACTATTTCTGAAATCAAGTTGTGATTGTTTTCTTGTTCCCTCACCATCTAACTAACCAGTGTATCTCCATTCCACTGTTAAAGTATTTCCATTTAGGGGGTTAATTTTTATCATACAGGGCAGCTCTATTGGAATTTGGTTCCACTTTCAGCAGTCACCAGCTTCTGGAAAAAAGAGTGCTTGGCAATATGTGTTAATTTAAATCACTGGTCATAAACAATGGTGGAACTTTAGATATGTCAGACCCCTGTTTGAAACACAGTGTGCTTTTAGAAATACTGGAAAATACAGGTCAACAACCACTGGGACAAGCTTAATTTCAGTGAAAGATTCTCTTTGCTATCTCATCTTTCTGCATAAACTAATGTTGAAATTCTAGAAGATACAATATCTTTAGGAAAAATGAAGTTTAATTCTTGCATTATATGACACAATGCAGAACATAAGCAGATCCAATTAAAATGCTGTTTGTTATTTAAAGGGCTTTAACTTAAAATGTAATGGGGGTTGCTTCTTTTTTTTTCCTAGCACATGTTTGTCTCATGCAAAATATTTATAGAACAGATTGTCATAACTTGCATTATTTACATAGTCTTTAATAGGATTTTGCATACATAATAATTCATAATCAAGAGGTATAGTAAAATTTGAGCAGAATTCTGAGGATGATAATAGGGAACCACAGTAAGATAGATCGCAGTGACAAGGAGCACAGCAGCAGACAAATAAGGAGATTTTAGTTGTGTTCGTCTGCTTCTATTCCTGATCTGACAATGAAAACAAAGATAGTTTCTTTAAGTCTGTCTTCTAAGTATTGAGGGTGCACAGAGAGAAGTAGAAGGTTAACGTGTAGTCAGGAGATAAATTGAAGTGGTAAGAGAAGGTAAAAGGAGGAAAGATCGTAGGGGAGAGGTTATATTTCTGTTCCATGACTGTGGCCCCTGATCAGCAGCTTTCACCCTCTCAGCTGTCTATAAAAAAGACTGGATTTGATCAGGTTTTCCTTTAGTGACTTTCTTTCCTCTGAGACCAAGATGGAATATTGCCTCTGTGACAGATTAGCTGAGGCAGAAAGGATGATTTTCCTTCCCAGTCAAATGTTAATTTTGCAGAGAGGGAGTTTAAATTAATGTTCTGCCAATTTAGAAGTCACAAATAAAGTAGTCAAGTTTCATCATCCAACAAACTGGAGCTGGGAATGGGTTAAAGGAAAGCACTTTTAGGGTGCTGGAAGACAGCAGCTGTGAATCCTACTTACTGACCACTGAGCTTTTCTGCCAGTACCTGGACCAAACTGGCAATCTATGTTGACAGAAATCTGTCACAGAACATCACCAGCTCATCATGGGGAAAAGGATGACCAGCTACCAGGAACAGTGTAGGACCAAGCTTGGAGGGGGGATGTAGTAGAGCAACAAGGGTAAACAATCACAGAAAGAGTAGTGATAAATTTTATCTGATATGCTGCCTAGTATTTCAAAATGAGTTAATAAAGTTGCAGGTTACTTAAATGATGATTTGTGCATGTTGCTTTTCCTCATATATGGCTTTGCTTCTCACAGCTTATCCACAGAGAGACAGTGTGCAGGACACAAGAGCAATGAAGAAACATCATGTGCTATTCTGTTGCTTTCTGAACGACATGCTTAACTGCCGATCTAGAGGTTGAAGCACTGATAGTGACTTAATTTGGTTAATGAGAGAAAGATCTTGGCCCCTACTTTGCACGATCATATTTTATAATCACGCCTCCCAAAATGAGACCAAAATTGACTCAAGTTGTGCATATGCATTATCTAAACAAATGGCGCTACATCATTAAACATAACTTGTGACAGAACTTTATTGGATTAAGGACAGTGGTTTTGAGTGGATATACAAAGCCAGCTCTTAAATTTGCAACTACACCGTCGGGTTTTTTCCCTGGAAAAAAAAAAGCCAATGAAATTCCCCCATTTTTAGTGTATGTCTTTCTCTGCAGTTTTTCTTTCTTTTCCCATTTTCTCCATCATTTTCTGAAGCATCTTTGACTGAGAAGGAATGGGCAGCCTTTAATTTACAGTGTGAACTTTGCAGTGGCAGGTTGTGTTTGTGTGACCTAAAGGCTAACTTGCCATTAGGTGGATGACCTGGTGAAACACCTTCTGGTTACTTGGAGCTGAAGGCATTGTGGAGTACAACAATGCTTCCTCATTAAACTGTGCTTAAAGTACCCACTAGGCCAGTGGTCTGTGTCGAGCAGCTTTTACTAAGTTATCTAGTCAACAATTAAGAGCATGTTTTTTTTATAAACGCAACATATTCAGAGAATTTTGCTGTCTGTATTATGATCTTTTTTTCTCAATCATAGAATTTCAGATGTGGTCAAAGGGGGTTGCTGCCTCTTAAAAGAACCTCCAGCTTTGAACTTTAGCCTTTGCTTACCAGAGTCCATACTTAACTTCAAAAACTAGTAGCAAGCCCTCCCCGCCCTTTTTTTCTGCTTGGTAAAATAGCAAATTTGTGAGGGATCCTCCACTCTTTTTTTTTTGTTCTGTGTTTGTGTTTAGTTTGGGTGTGTTTTTTTTTTGTTATTTGTGGTGATTTGAAGACCTCAGATCTAAGTCAGAGTTCATAACATGTTAAGCAAAACTGTAGTATGCTTGTTTACTGCATCTGTGGTGGTATATAGCATTGACAATTTATGTTATGTTCATCTATTTAACCTATGCTAATTCTTCTTGTTTCCGAGAGTTTAGGAAACCCTAGCTCTAACCCTAATCAGGAAGCTGTAATTCCTAGAGTTTAGGAAGGGATGTCAGTACACTTTAAATTTTGGTTCTGATCTCTTTCTACAGTTATACTTGGTTCAAAACGGTCCACATTTAGCAGTAAATCTAGATTTGAACTAGCTGCATTAAAAACAAAACAAGCCTTGAAAAAACAGTTGATGACTTCTGTGCCATATTGGTGTTGTGAATTATAATTGCAGATTCCTAAATAAGGCAACTAGATGGTTAGGTGTATATTTTGGATGCAGTTATTTGTTTGAAAAGGTGAAAAACATGTGTTTTGTAGGAGATGATCATGAGGTAATTCTTCAGTCAGATTTTTTTTGCATCTGAATTTACGAGTATTGCAAATGAATGAGAAATACGACAAGGTTAGAGAAAGATTTTCACATGGAGATAAAACAGTATCTCCTGAACAGACATGAGAAAAATAATCAAACAGTTCTCATGAAGTAGTTAAACTCCTCATCAACATTACTTAGAATTTTGTCGGTCTGTGGACCTCAGATCTATGAATGGAGCCAACTGACATACAAAATTCTAGTTGCTGGTACATGTATATTTAAAGACAGTGAATGAATTAAGATGATAAGTAATGTTTGTGCCCTAGCAGCATTTCCTACTAGCTATTTTACAATCATTTGACAAGATAAGAACAGGGATAAAATCTGTCATCCAAAGAAAAAGCCATTCCTTATCACTGAAAAAAACACACACAATAGTAGAGAAATAATATTTTGCCTTGTAAGCTTATTTTGTGGGGTTTTTGGCCTTTTATCATTTCCATTTTAATGTGTTTGCAGGGCTTTTTTTTTTAGTCTGAAATCATAAAATCATGTAGCTAACTGTGATCAGGCTTTTTTTCTTGTTGGCAAATAGTAGACATACCTTCCACGAAACAAGTGTTGTGCTGCTTTAGCTTGGTTTAAAAGGCTCATCTGAGGAAATAGCAGATGATAAGAGATATACAGCTGGCTGTGGGAATCTAACATTCTTTTATCAGTGTGTATAGTCAGGGCTGAAAGCCAAACAGAAGCAATTTGTGGGGAAGGCCAATAACCTGCACTGTCACATCTGAAAACTGGAGGTAAAGTTATGAAAAATAGCCTTTTGAAATAATGGTTTTCACTAAATTGTTAATCTTTCTTAGGTTTCAAGAAAAATACTATGGTTTTATAAGAAACACATCAGAAAGGCCTACTTAGTGAATCTGAAGTAAAACTTAACTTTCTGTAGTCATGTTGAGTTTTTGGATAGCCCCCAACATAGGAAAGACGTGGACCTGTTGGAGAGGGTCCAGACGAGGGCCACAAAGACGATCAGAGGACTGGAGTACCTCTCCTATGAGAACAGGCTGAGAGAGTTGGGGTTGTTCAGTCTGCAGATGAAAAGGCTCTGGGGAGACCTTATAATGGCCTTCCAGTATCTAAAGGGGGCCTACAGGAGAGCTGGGGAGGGACTTTTTACAAGGGCATGTAGTGATAGGATGAGGGGGAACTGGAAGAAGGTAGATTTAGATTAGATATCAGGAAGAAATTTTTCACTTTAAGGGTGGTAAGGCACTGGAACAGGTTGCCCAGAGAAGCTGTGGAAACCCCATCCCTGGAGGTGTTTAAGACAAGGCTGGATGGGGCTTTGAGCAACCTGGTCTAGTGGGAAGTGTCCCTGCCTATGGCAGGGAGGTTGGAACTCGATGATCTTCAAGGCCTCTTTCAACCTAAACTGTTCTATGATTCTATGATTCTATGGTAGCACTTTGAAGAGATAAGTGATTATGATCCTCTATTCAGGACTTGTAAGACCACATCTATAGTACTACATCCAGTCTGGTGCCCTGCAGTGCAGGAAAGACATTAATAAACTGAGGTCAGTTCTGTGGAGGGCCACCAGATGTTGGAGGTTGGAGGGCTTGCCTTGTGGAAAGAGACTGAGGGATCAGGGCTTGTTCAGCCTGGAGAAGAGATGGCTGGAGGGGACCTAATGGCAGCCCCGGTATCTATGGAGAAGTCAACAGGTGATGGAGCCAGGGCCTTCACGTGGGGCGTGGTGGGAGGATAGGAGGCAGCACAGATAACCTGAAACATGTGAGGTACAAGTTGGACATTATGAGAAACTTTTTCCCCATGACAGTCAGGAAGTGCAGCAGGCTGCCCAGGGTGGCTGGGCTGTCTCCATTCCTGGAGGTTTTCAAGACCTGACTGGAAACAGCCCTGAGCAACCTGGGCTGACTTCAGAGCTGTCCTTGCTTTGAGCAAGAATTTGGAATAGAAACCTCCTGAGGTCTCTTCCAACCTCAATTCCCTTGTGAATCTGTGAACCTGTAAAGATTCTATTTTCACCATTGCAGAAAAATTGAGAACTTTTTTTATTGCATTTCAAAATTCCAAATCAGTACATTTTTATTAAAACAAACAAACAAACAAGTCTTGATCACGTGGAAATTTATTCCATAGTAAGTGGCAGTATTTTATTCAATGGCTACATGGAATTATTCCTATCTTTTCTGTTTCCTATGACTTTAAAAATAATCTCAGTGGGAAAAGAAGTATGAGACATGAGAAGTTTTTTGTTGATTTTCTGAAACCAAGTTGCTAACTATACTCTTTTATTTTAATCCCTCTTTCTAGAACTCTATACTTGAAAATATCTTTAATTGTTGAATATCATTATGTGACACACAAGCTGTAGTAGAATACTGGAAATGTGTCTAAAAAGTAAATATAGCTGTACCAGTATATATCAGTAGGACATCTGAAACAGATCTCTTCTGTGAAGCATAATATTATACATGTTCATTGTATTTGCTAATGTGACTTGTTATTAATTTTTAAAGATAACTTTTTCATAGCCTAGGTAGTAGTGTAACTATGTTTTGGTAAGGAAAATAAGACCTCTTGATGCCCTAAAAATAAACATTAGATTAAATTTATCAGAGATTAGATTTATTTATTAGATTATTTATATTAGATTATTATTTATATTAGATTATATATTTATTTATCAGATTTATTTTCTTGGAGTTCACTTGTTCATATTATTTCTTAAAAATAAAATTGCTGCAGTAAACTTACAAAATACAAACAGCACTACAAAATAAAGCAGTCCTTTAAACTTGTAACTCAATGATTTAGGTATTTGAGTATATTTAAGTATTTGAGGCTTTGGATAAGGCAGGCATTTTGTTTGTTTGTTTTCAGGTTGGCCATACCCTGAAAACCTTTGGAAACCATTCTCCTGGAATGTTTTTCCTTTCAGTTGGACCTGGGAATGATTCACACCATAAATGTTACTCCTGCACTATTAAAATGTATTCAATTATAATGAAAAACATGTGAAATCAATTGAAGATTTCAGTCTGAAATTTAGGTGCAATTATTACTTCCCTTTAATTCATAACTCATGGTGAAATGTGCCTCACGTTTAGTATATCAAATGCGCTAACAATTGTATCATAGTATAATTCAGATGATGGCAGAAAATTAGGAGTGATTGTAACAGATGTGAATGATGACACCATTTCCACAGCTTGTAAATCAAACTTATCTAGATAATTATGGTTCAGGGAAGTTGTGAGTCATATAGTCACAGAAATTTGTTGATGCTTAGAACTTGTGAATAAAGATCACTTAGCCCATCTTGTCATTCATATCTCGAGATTTTATGCTATTTTAAAAAGTGATATCTGTTCAGCACCTGGCTCCAGGCAACCTCCATATAAGACAGTGATTTCCCTCTCCCCACCTCTAGACTGGAAACCATTGCTGTTCTCCTGCACAGAGAATAGGTTTCGAGAATTAGAAATATGCTCTCTTCTGAGATTAAGACCAAGTTCCTCTGCTCAATCTGCCTCTATATTTCTTTGTTGGTCTGAGCTGATTTTCACACGTATTTGGATTTGTAATTCACCTTGTGCTTTACTCACAAGTCAGCCTGAACAGATATGGAGGTTGGTGTCCAACTCCAAGCTTAGCTCCAAATATGCTAAAAACAACTATTACTGTTTTTTCTTATTCCTCTCCTGTGGCCTTCTGATCTGTCAAGCACTGGAACAGGCTGCCCAGGGAAGTGGTTGAGTGACCATCCCTGGAGGTATTTAAAAGACATGTAGATGTGGTGCTGTGGGACATGGTTTAGAAGTGGACTTAGTAGTGTTAGGTTGACAGTTGGACTCTATGATCTTAGGGGTCTTTTCCTACCTAAATGATTCTATGATTCTATGATTGCTTCTTGATCACCTTCATGCATCAGTACAGATTAGGGGCTGACCTGCTGGAACGCAGCTCTGTGGAAAGGGACCTGGAAGTCCTAGTGGATAACAGGATGACCATGAGCCAGCAATGTGCCTCTGTGGCCAAGAAGGCCAATGGCATCCTGGGGTGCACCAAGAAGAGTGTGGCCAGCAGGTCGAGGGAGGTCATCCTCCCCCTCTACTCTGCCCTGGTGAGGCCGATCTGGAGTACTGTGTCCAGTTCTGGGCTCCCCAGTTCAAGGACAGGGATCTGCTGGAGAGGGTCCAGCAAAGGGCTACTAAGATGATTAGGGGACTGGACCATCTCTCTTATGAGGAAAGGCTGAGGAACTAGGGTCTTTTTAGTCTGGAGAAGAGAAGACTGAGGGGAGTCTTATCAATGTTTATAAATACTTAAAGGGAGGGTGCCAGGAAGAGGGGACCAGTCTTTTTTCAGTGGTGCCCAGTGACAGGACAAGAGGTAATGGGCACAAACTTGAGCATAGGGAGTTCCATCTCAACATGAGTAGGAACTTCTTTACTTTGAGGGTGGCAGAGCACTGGAACAGGATGCCCAGAGAGGTGGTGGAGTCTCCTTCTCTGGAGAGATTCAAAACCCGCCTGGATGCCATCCTGTGCAACCTTCTGTAGGTGACCCTGCTCTGGCAGGTGGGTTGGACTAGATGATGTCCAGAGGTCAGTTTCAACCCTGACCATTCTGTGATTCTGTGATTGACTTTGTTCGTTTATTATTTCCTCTTCAGAGAGTTTTTGCCTACCTTGGGCTAATGCTATATCAGATTTCTAATATAACAACCTGCTAAGTGAATTAATAAGCATAGTCATATCAGAGCCCACTGTTCCTTTATTCTAAGCACTGAGGATGAGCAGAACTAGACAATTTTTAAGCTGTGCAGAACCATGAATTCAGAGGAGGTGACAACTATGGTAGATCATTTCTAAGGAACATATAAGTTGGAAGTATTATTTATGCATGGATACTGAATGCATTTCAGTGAAGGAACTGGGGAAATGTAAAATGTGGGATGTCATGCCCTGACTACTCGAAAGTAATTCTAGTGGCCTAATTAGAAAATAATTGTATTCTAGAAGCTTGACTAATTTGAAGGTTTGTTAATTGCTATAATAGAAATGGGAAATTAAAAATAAATTGCCTTTGACAGAGTGGAAGGTGTTTCATTTATGAGACAGTAATTTTTTATAAAGAATGTTCTCTACACTGGGGGAAGGAGATGTTCTAATGGGATCTTTGGGATGCTGGGGTATTCTGAGGCTGGTCACTTTGATAAGATGTTGGTAAGGGCACTAATGGTGTTGTCAATCATACATAATGTAAACATAAAACCCCCAGTATTTAAGCAGTGCAAAAAAAATCCTAAATACATTGTGGGACTTATGACAATGTCAGATTTAAAAGAATATGCAAGTTAAATAGCTTAGGTTATAACAAGACAAGTCTGAAGAATGCCTTTGAGACCATTCTCAAAGACAAGACACTAATCAACAAGTTACCCTAACCTTTCTGGCCAAGACGTGTTAAGTAGAACAAGGATAACAAGTTGTTGGTAAGGTTTTCTTTTGTAAGAATGCACCTTTGAGTCTAGCAATAAAGCAGAGCAACTTTTCACTTCTGATTTTTGCCTGAAAAAACTTCGACTTCCTGGAATATTTTTAGCATGACTGATCACAAACAACTTTAGGAGAAGTAGCAAATTCTAATTAGAATTGATCTAATCTGACAACCAAACAATGCTAAATTGGAGAGGAGAACAGAGGTTTTGCACAGTTTACTGACCAAAATTAATTGGGCAGCCCACAGCAAGACTTCTCTTTCTCTTCATAGTACTTATTTCAACACCTTTTGACTTTCTTTTCTAACAGAGCATGTCTGGGTTTTGGTTGTTAAATGGGAGAATTATTGCTGTGAGATGTCCTTGTACTATTTAGGTGTATGCTTGTCTCACTCACCAAGCAAAGCAACAAATTTGCAGCTATGATGCTGTTTAGGTGCTGTTTAGTCTCCGGTTTAACAAACAAAATTGATTTTCATAGTTGCTGGAATATCACAAGAAGATGAACGTCTAATGAGATGTACACTGTTGCATGAGACTATTAAAGCATTAACAATCCTCATCATGTTCCAATTTATCAATAAAATTGGTTCTAGACAATTGTTCTTTACTGGCCATCTCAAGCGAAGGTACTCTGGCTACACCTTCTGGCAGTCAAATTGTTGCAGCCATCTCTAAGTGACTGCTTAATTTTGTTAATTGTTCCTCTGGGACTCAAACGAGGGTCCTTATTTAATTTACTCTAAGAGTTCCTGTGTGTGCCACCATGAATTAGAAGGGAAGAGTGAGAAATAGAACTTTTTGCACTTTTTAAAAATTTTTATCTTTTGCTTGCTGTGTGAGGTTGCAAGTTGCAAAAGGAGCACTCTTTACCCCAGAGCATTAAGCAGTGCATTTAGAAGCCTTATACGCACATTAGAAGAGTGAGACTGCAGTATTAGGGTGATGGGGGAGATATGAGTGTCTGCCCTAACTTTGGTTCAAGGAAGTTATATGCTAAGTTTGAGCTGCTCTTTGAAGTCTTACAAAGAGAAAAATAAATCCTCAAGCTTTTTCTTGTGCTATGCAAAGTCATTTCAGCTGCCCACTGGATGGTTTCCATGAGCTATGGCTGAGGGAAGCTTAGCCTAAGATGTAGACATCTAACACTTACAGCTTGGTTTGCTCGCCAAGACACAGTCATCAAGTGCCATTTGAAACCTCCTAAGGTGCTAGGGATATCACCACAGGGTTGGCAGATGCTTGGGATATCACCACAGGGCTGGCAGATGTGATGTGAAGCTTATGAGAACACGTGCTTTTCTGTAGTGGCAGCTCAGGGCCTTGTGGGACCTCAGATCAGGATGACTCGTGTGTGGGAATCAGTCCTATACTCAGCCTGGTGATAGCATCTCCATGTTTAAAAATAATATGTGCAGGAATACTATGTTAATAGGAAACTCGTGCATGCAGCCTTCGCCTTTAATATAGTATTCATGCAGCCTTAATACAGTATTTGCAAAGCAGCGCAAAGCTGAATGTGTAAAATATGTATAAATATATTGTTCTGTATCCTTAGCAAATCTGTTTTCAAAGCTTAAAGGATGTATCACACCACAGAATTTGGGTTAATCTTGCATTCCCTCACAAAGTGAAAAACTTTTATATATCTTTTTATATACTATAATAAACAAGTAACTTCATATATTTTCTTCATCATCCTGCTTCATATATCACATTGAGTTAAACTTATGAAGCTACTGCAATCACCATCAACTTCTGAGTTAAGAATGGCCACAGCATAATTTTATCTACTTTCTGGTTAATCTGTTTTTCTTTAAAAATAAAGCTGTTTGCATTTTTATACACAGCCACACTGAAAGAACCCAAAAAAGATATTTTATCTATGTATCTTTTCTTAGATTAAGTTTAGCTACAGGTACCTGTATCTATTATCTAATTACTGAGTGGCCCAAACCAGAAACTTACTGGTGTTTGTTTTGTGTGGAAATAGCATACATTGTATGTACCATAAGTTGTTGGGAATTCCTGAGAAGCTTGTGAAGAATAAGCACACAGATTGTCTTGTTAATTTAAAATTAATCAGTACTGGGTCCTCTTTTTTATCAGCCTTCTTCTAATGTTGAGAATTTCGTCTTTCTGAGGAAGTGACAGAGATGTTTTTTTATTAAGGGTTTGGGTTTTTTTTTTTTTAGAACAGATGTATTCACATTTTTTTCACAGCTCTGATACTCAAATGGCTATATTTGAGATCTGGATAATTATGTATCTGAGAAGCAGCTGAGTGGAACTGTGCAGCTTATCCCATGCTGCTGTCATGCCAAATAACCTTAGAAAAACTTCAGCTCAGCAGTAACTGGCTGTAACAGCTTTCTGTATAGGAGGATGCTTAAGGAAAATGAAGCAAATATTAAAATTAACACATATACAAAAAATGTATTCAATATCTTGTGTACTTCCATTATTGTGATTCAGCTGTTAATTGTTTGGAGGTGTTTTATCTTTCATTTTGGGTGTCTACACAGAAATTACTTCACTAGGAACTGCATTTACTTGAACTGTGAAATCTTCCAGATGTTGCTGTTTCTTTCAATATTTTGAAATATTGCAAATACAAAACAGTGGTTGTCTCCTGCTATCTTTATCTTCTTCACAACTGAAGGGTCTTAAAATGAGGGGGAAAAAAGATAATTTTTAATGAGATCTTGCTAATTTATTATTCTATGCTCAGTTTTCTATGGCAGTCATAATTACTTGCCTGTGTCACAGCGAGGCTGATGTAATCTCGGCTATTATTGCCCTCAAAATCTATTGAGATTAACACAGATTAAAACTGGCCCTCTCTCCTCCCTCCTTCACTTTCAACATGAGCACTTTCTTCCCTGGCCTTAGCACCATTTATGTCCATTATACTCGGTCTATAGAATAGACAGTATTGAATGAAACCAACAAGTGTCTAATTTAAAATGGGAAAATAGGAGCTGGTTCGTCATATCGTCTTCTTCACAATCCTTTCCTGAGGGTGCTGTAGATGCTAGAAGTTTGGAAGGGTTGCAAAAGTGATTGCCTGAATGGCTAAAAGAAAAATACAGCAAGGACAACACCTCTGGCTTAAAAATCATGAGTCAGAAATTGCTGGTCAGTGTGAAAGTATCCCGGCAGGAACTTATCTTGGCCGCTGCCAGTTGAGATCGGCTTTTAGTCTAAGCCATTACAGACCAGTTTTCCTAAAACTGTCCTCTGGATGAGTGCTCTTGTACAAACGTGAGTGCTACTGCAACTGGCAGGTGTATTTTCAAAGTATATAACCTGTTCGCTCAGGTGTCCATGCTCTGAAGGGAATTTTTGGCTGACAGAAAAATCTGGGGAACCCAATAGTATTTAATGCAGCTCTGCCAAAGAGATTAGACCTTTGCCCAAATTTTCTTACAAGCAAGCCAAGATCCTGACTGGATGTGTAGATATTGTTAGCTATCTCCATCGGCTATGCAGGGAGCATATAACTCCCTTCTCTGACTAATCTTCCACAGTTCTGGTCCCTTATTGTTATACTGGATGAAGTTTAAACTGGAGATGACTGAATGAACTTTCTTGACCATACCCTCAGCACCAAGCAGTATACATGTTCTTCAGAGAGCAGCACGTTGTTCCTCAGAGCAGATCGTTGACACAGAGAAATGACCATCCTCATTTTGCCAGTCCAGGACTTGAGAGTAGACATTCCAGCAGCGTGCCCAGGGTCCTACATGAAGCCTGCATCAGAGCCAGTACTGAAGTTACCATAATTTACGGGCTATATGACTTGTGATGGCATTCTGGAGAGTTAATACAAATGTACAACCTGGGAGTTAGGTCCAAGTTTGAGCTGATAAGAACATGAAGCACCCTGGCCCATGTGCTATGTATTTTGGGAAGACTCTTCCCGTAACTGCTCGAGTGATTATTCTGAACAATGCTGTATGATCCATTACTATCCTTATCTCTGCTGCCACTTATCCTAAACCTGAGTCATCTATTGTATCTCAAGTGGATTTTACAAAGTGTTCCATATTTTATATCCTATGTGATGATATTGGCCTGTTTTCTGTAATCTTTTGTTGGAGTTTCCTGGCCTGCAAACCACAGCCAAAACATTCTCAGGCTAGCAAATCAAATATAAATTGACATGATATGAGAAAAAAGAATTATACTCTACTGGATTTCTTAATCAGAAATGGGGTAAAATATCACCAAAGTGGTACAAATTTCCCTAATTTTGGGGTGGTTCTATTTTAATATAATTTAAAATATGTGTTCCCAATACCACGGTAAACTTGATCCACACATTTTAATGTGGTCAGATCATTTGTCTACTCATTTTCTGAACCAAGTACATTCTCCCTGTGTTTTCTGATTACAGAAAGACTGTAAACACTGAGTGTAAACACTTAAAATATTTGAAAAATCTTAGGTTGTTATTTAAAAAACATTATTTTTCTTACTGGAATTATTGTATTTTTTATTGTTGGTAATAGACAATTTTCATCCTTGGAACAACATCAGGTGAATCTTATAAACAATCCGCTTTTCAAGTGTCTTGAGACACAAGCTCAGGCAGTAGCTTTATTTAGGATGTAATTGAGATGTATATCATTCTGACTTCTAATTAAATTTTTCTTGCCATAGTCCTTTCCCTTGAAATAGTTTGGTTCTCCTGTAGTCTGGGCAGCACTGACATTAAAGATCTGACATCTGCTTCTCTACTTTCTACTTAGGCCTTTTTTTAATGCACCTTTTCGCAACAAAAATGCTAAAGTAATCCATTGGAGATCTGCAGGTGATGTTAATCTTGCCACACTATAAATATGAATGCTGCAGGCTCTAGATGTAAACTAATTGTCTAGGTTTACACTATAGTTGGAGGAGAACTAATCCATAAAATTAAAGAGATTAGAGAGTCATTCATCTGACTACGGTTCTCTTGTTCCCTGATTTCTGCACGACAGGAACATGCTCTGTTGGCAAGTCAACATGGTCCAACACAGTAGCAAGCAGGGAGTTACTGTAACCATATTTCTTTATTATCACTAAAGCAGTGAATTAAAACTACGCTTATTATCAATGCAGTGTTTTCACAGCAAAAATGGCTGTATACACAACTTCCCATATATGGCTAATCTACTCGATTTCTGAAGGAAATGACTGACAATGAAAATGCTCTCTGTCTTCTTTAATATGCCTTTAGAGGAAATAGGGTGGGAGATTTAGAGTACATCAAAGACTAAAACTTCAGCTTACTTGAATCCTAGAAATTCTAACTATAACAATATTTCTAAAGTGTAAGCATAGTCTCTATACTTCCCCTGAAGTGCACTGAAATCCATCTCCAATTGCAAAAGCTGTTATAAAGAACCTGTAAATATGCAATGTGTGATGACTGATATTTATTTCAATTTATCAAATACCTCAATCTTCAGGAATGAGGATTCCAATTGCTGTAGATGTGGGAGATGAAAAGACAGAATAGACCTGGCTGAATTTCAGAACAACCTGGATGTTTCATGTTCAGTTGTTTTCTTTTGTTATGGTTTCTGTTAATTGACAGTTTCCTCCACCAGGTTTTTTGATCTCAGATTTACAAACCCAGCTTTATTGCTCAGCTCCTTCTCTACACACCAGTAAGCAAGCAGTTGCCTTTTAGAAAGGGAAGGAATGCATCCTGGTGGAGGAGAAATATAATAACTAATGATGTTACTTTAAGTCCCAATGCCCAAGAAACATAAAAATCATTTCTCACATCCTTCTGCCACCAAATCTACACTGATTGATATGAAAAATGATAAGGAAACTGACTCAACATCAGATTGAAACATAATTACTTTTTCTTTTTTTTTTTGGTCAGACATCTAGGACAAAACAGGAGGAGAAAATTCAGATCTATGGCTGGTTGGTGCCTAAAGCTGTTGCTTTTATTTAATTAAAATACCTATGCTTCTCATATTTGGTATGAAAGTACAGCATTAAAATGTCTGAGGCTGGAGGATTTGGCCCAGTTCTATTCTTTGAGGTCTTGCAGCACCCACAAATATTTCTGATAGTAAATGTGAGGTGGGGAAAAGAAACATTTACATGCTTGGCATGTAATTTCAATGAATGAATATAAATTGCCAGTGAGTAAAATAGAACTAGAAATTAGAAAATTTTCCTCCAAGCAGGGAAGAGATTACTTGTCAAACAAAAAAAAAAAAAAAAAGGAAACCCAAATAGCTTAAAGATGGAAGATGCTACATTTATAGAAAATAAATAACAATCTTCCCATAGTAGGAGAGGAAAAGACTTGATGATCTAGGAATATTTTTCACCCTCATGTTTCCATCACTGTTTTTCATTATCTTTTGTAATGCTTCGAATTGTCTCATGAATTCACTGGAGAGATTTTTCCTCAACCTAGAAAATCACAGAAGTGAGTTTAGCATAATTTTATTCATGATCCATAGTACACCATTCTCTGAATATCTCTGTTTACTTAAATTGGATAGTAAAAATACAGGGATCACATTCTTGGCCATAGTTAAGTAATAACCTCTGATATTTCATTGTGGTAAATTGCCTTTGCTGCTTCAATTTTCCTTCATGAGAGAAGGAAACAGAGAATCTAAAAATTTCCCTTCAGCTGTATGCATAAAATCCTGTTTCTACTGAAGACAACTTTGTCTCCAGTTGATGAAGTTGATTTAAATGAGGCCGAAGACTTATCAGATGCTTTTGAAGTGTATCTATCTCCACTGAAGATGAAATGTATTCACTTGGTTTCAATGATACATATGTAGTTCAGAATTGATAATCAAAGGTGTTTGTGTACCGCTTTGTGCTTCATTATTACTGCTGTACTGGAGCTCAAACCATCACATTTGTGAATATAATTCTTACTTGGCTAATTTATAAATGCAGAGATTTTCTGGAAAGCTGATAAAACCCATATCTGCTTACTTAGGGTGGGGGACTTTTTTCAGACTTCTATCTCTTCAAAAGGGCTGTTTTTTCCTCTTAAAGATTTTCATATCAACAGAGGCCACTAACCCCTAGATCATTTTGTGATTGAAAGGATGTTTGGTTTTGGAAAATTGTACCACCAACCACTGCTGTTCTGGTTTCATGATGTCCAGGTTCCTGTTTTTTTCAGACTGTGGTGCTCCAGAGTCACTCTTTGCCTTTTCTCTCAATGAAATATTGTGAGAAATAGAAAAGATGCATGTATCTAGCAACTTGAGAAAAGAAAAGAATAACAAAAGCGTTCTTGAGCAAGGCATTTGTGGCGTGAGAAACGACATGTTTTTTCAAAAGTAGTAGCCATGGACTAACTGAGGCATTGCCATGCAGAAAGCAGACCATGCCTTCTCTCCTCACTGCAGTTATGACTGAAGCAAGACACAAGTAGTCATGGGTTTTCGAAATTTATTTATGCTGTGTTGACACTTACATTGTTACAGGCATATTGTGATGTGTAGGCAGGCAGTATAGGAGTATAAACATGTAAGAAATGAGGAAACAATTAAGAAAGGGTGAGAAAGGCACACTTAAAAGCAACAATCATATAAATATAGAATCATTTATGTTGGAAAAGACCATCAAGTCTAACAGTAAACCATAGAAAACCATTCAAACCACCTAAAACTCAGAAGCTAGGCTGCTGCAGCTGAAAAACGAGAGAACAATCTAGTAATGAACTGAAGAAGAATTCTGAGTTAGGCTAACTAGATTCAGTCTGGTATCACCATACACTGCTTCAGTCATGATGACTCCAGATGTTTCTGTTATGGTATCATCTAATAATTTTTTTATCAACAGATACTACCAACCAGCAAGAAAATCTTATATGGCTTTTTCTGGAAGCACGTTCCTTATAAATGATCTGTTTCACACTTATGGCAGTAGCTGAGAGTGAAGCTACATGGTGCAGTACCACCAATCTTTCCTCACCTTAGCTTTACTTGAACAGTCCTGCCTCTCAGGGCCTCTCTGGCACTTACGCAGTGCTGGTTCAATGGCATCCTGGGGTGCATCAAAAGGAGTGTGGCCAGCAGGTCGAGGGAGGTCATCCTCCCCCTCTACTCTGCCCTGGTGAGGCCGCATCTGGAATACTGCGTCCAGTTCTGGGCTCCCCAGTTCAAGAAGGACAGGGATCTGCTGGAGAGGGTCCAGCAAAGGGCTACAAAGATGATTAGGGGATTGGAACATCTTTCATATGAGGAGAGGCTGAGGGATTTGGGTCTCTTTAGTCTGGAGAAAAGAAGATTGAGGGGGGATCTTGTTAATGCTTTCAAATACTTGAAGGGAGGATGCCAGGGGGATGGGAGCAGTCTTTTTTCAGTGGTGCCCATTGATAGGACGAGGGGTAATGGGCACAAACTTGAACATAGGAAGTTCCATCTTAACATGAGGAGGAACTTCTTTACTTTGAGGATGGTGGAGCACTGGAACAGGCTGCCCAGAGAGGTTGTGGAGTCTCCCACTCTGGAGACATTCAAAACCCGCCTGGACGCTGTCCTGTGCAACCTGTTGTAGGTGACCCTGCTCTGGTGGGGGGGTTGGACTAGATGATCTCCAGAGGTCCCTTCCAACCCTGACTATTCTGTGATTCTGTGATTCTGTGGTTCAAGTAGATTGAACTAACTTCCTGGCAGAAAACAGTTCACTTTTTTGAGGGGGTGAGAGAGAGGGGTGAGAAGAGGAGATGAAGTTTTCTGAAAGTTCAGCAAATTGAATTGTCTCTATGAGTCCAATGAGGGCTGGAGTGAACTCAAAATAAGAACAGAAGGGCAAAGTTAGGAGCTGAGCTGTTGATGGAAAGTGAGGGTAACCTTTTTTTTTTTTTCTAATCTATAATGAAATGTTAAATCAGCTCAAATTGTATTTAGCTTCAGCTGGGAAAACAGTACCCACTCAACAAACCCACGTGCTTGAAGTATTCTAGCTCTGCGTGTGTCCCAGGGCTTTTTGACATGTTTTCATGAAACAGCTCTGGGACAGTAATCACTGTTTTGCTTTCCAGCCCCTAGCATCCAGCTTGCAGTGATTAGGTACTTAAACTACAACCAATTCACTTGTGTTTCAGACTATGTGATTCTTCTCTTGCAGCTCCATTGCCCTTTGATAACATGAATTATGCTGGTTTATCATTCCATATTACTTTTCATATTTTTGTTTCTGTCATACAAACGTAGCTGTTTTACAGAATGAACAAAGATTTTTGATGTATTTTTATAATGCTCAGTTACACTTACACAGAGCACATACTGAATAAATACTAGATCATCTGGAATGTTATTAATACCTGCCAGCAGATAGCATTACACAGCAAAGTTTATTTTTCCTTAATCCCGGCAATGGTAAGACAGTCGGTTCAAGTTTAAGTGACGAATGAAGAGAGGAATGTAACACCTTTACTTTTTATAGCCACCCACTTATATTTTTCTGTCTTTTGGATTTTCTTTGAGAGGTTAAAAGGGATCTTTGTGCTCTTGACTATGTTTAAGTGTACAGTGAGTTGATAAATGGCGAAAAATGATCTATCATGATCTATCAACCATAGCCTTCATGCAACTAGTCTGTAACAGTGTGAGCTTTGTAGCTATCTTTTGAAAGCAGAATAGTTCCACCACTACCTCAGGAAGATAAAAGGCAGCCAGAATAAAATGTTATTACTGCAGAGCAAAAGATCAGATTATCAATCAGTCACAATGCAAATGTATCACAAAAGGATGATGACAGACACCTGGTCAGAGTGTGATATCACCAAGAAGTTCTTAAGGTTCCTTTTATGCAGTTGTTGCTACTATGTGATTGAAAGAAATTTTTCACAAGACACTGATATTTCTTGTGAAAGGAGATGCCGCCCTTATCAATGATGGATGCAAAGACTTGAGGAATAAACTGTTATGAAAAAAAAACCACCACCAACAACAGAGAAAAACAACAGAAGCGATACTTTATGGTTAAACATCAGAAGAAGCCCAGGCAATAGAGAATTTAATTGGACGTATTTGTTCTAGTGAAAATACTCAAGTACAAGTTCCCATTTCCCTTCAGTCTTTGGGATGTAGCGGTTCGGAGGGCTTAACAGCTCCCTTTGCTGGTAACAAGCAAGAAGTGCAATTTGTGTCCATGATCCTCAGTTCAGTTTGCTGCATTAGGTTTTAATTAGCTTCACAGGCAATATGTCCTGATGCCTGTTTTCAGTTACAATACAGTAAATCTTTTCAATAATTCACCAACTCCAAGGAACAGTATAGACAGAGCATCAAAAGAAGCAAGGAAACAGATGGAACTAGTATAAATATACTAAATGAAATTAAGATCAGACCAAAACATGATTTGATATAAACTTTCGTTAGAAGTGACCAACAAATAGAAAATCAAACAATTACTCTGTATAAGATAGCCAAAATAAGACTGACCGAGAAAGGTAATTTTTTTTAATGAATACTTCAACAGAAAAGGCTAACCTATAGCCTATTCCCTTACCAGGAAGCTTAAGCAGACACAGAACCCTCACCTGAAGCCTTTCTCTAATCCCAAGGCTAAATCCTAAGCCTCAAAGGTGAGCTCAATACCCAGCCCTGGCCAGAGTGCAAATCCCTAAGCAGAAATCCTAAAGAGATGCCTGAAGCCTTAGCCACCCTAACTCAAGGTCATCACCACCTCACTCTAAGCCCTCAAGCACAAGAGCCCCTTCCTAACCTTAGCTCCCATGTGTTAGGCCCCCAGGAGGCAGGAGAAAAGGCAGGAATTGTGAGTTTATGGAGTGAAAGCCTGGGGAGATGAGTGTGACGGCAAGAAAAACAGGTTTGTGCCAGCGAATGTCAATCAATGTAATTTACTGCCAATTAACAAAACTTTTAAGTACTGTTGCTGGTATAAAAAAAAAACAACAAACCCAACAACCAAATAATCAGGAAAAAAACTCAGTTTCCCTCTGGGTATCTCTGCTCTCTCTTTTCATGCCTCAAATACATTTGCTGTGTGTTACGCTTAGTTCCTTTGGTGAGGCAACAGATGGTGCAGCAGATTGGGGTTGGTGTGTAGCGGTTCCTTTGGTTTTGCTGCTCCTCGTTTCTTAGTTGACTGCTGAAATGTGGTCTCTTCCACTGGCCACAGTCCCTTTAGAGTCATACCTCCTCCTGACTGTCTTCTCTGTTGCTGTCCAGTCTGGTATTTGGCTAGAGATTAATTATTTTAATCTGAACTCAGTAGCCCCCTTTACAGTCTAGTACTATCTGAGCTGCTCTGGGGAATCTCACCTGGCTTTCAGCTTCTTGTTCCTCATTGTTCTGGTAGCAGGTCTCCATTTGCTCCTGGGTCACATCTGCTAGCTCCATGTGGTTGTCTTAGATCCAGCAGGCGTCTAAGTCAACACAAAATGCTGTTTGCAACTAAATCAAGTCCCTGATCACCCATTGCTACATTTGGAGCTTAGACATCTATTAACATGTAAACTTCTGCGTAGACATCTAGCTTCAGGTGTGAAAAGCCCAAATTGAACACCAGCTGTAAATTTTAAACTTAAATGTGTCACATGAGCCATAGCCAGTTGCCTAAACTTAGTTATCCAGTGCCATTTTGGGTACACTAGAGTATTTGGTGCATTTCTATTGGACTGTCAGGACCCTGTGGGTCCCAACAGGAATTCTGGAAGACCCTGGTGTTTCTGGATTGGAAGCTGGAGGCAAATGAGAATACTCAAGGATATCCAGGTGACACTGAATGAAACACGCTCAGATGTCCAAATCTGGCGTACTCACCGTGTATTCTCTCTTTAGGCAGTGAAGAGAAACGAGGACCTGCTATCAGCGGTTCAGTTCATTTTAGCTGAGATGTCCACATTCAAGGTCACAGAATCTTTTGACTTCCTTGCTGATAACCAAACTTTTATGTACATCAGGCATATGAAAGTCAGAGCTTGTTTTCATGTATACCAGATGTCATTTACATAAGGAGCCCCATAGCATGCCACACATGACCTGTGACTACCTAACAGGTAAATAATTTACCATCTTATGCCCTGTGACTACCTAAGCGGTAAGCAAGGTAATCTTTTGATTTCCTTTGTGTTTTAGTGTCACGTTTGCATTACAAAGTGCATTTGATTTTTGGAAAATGAGAAAAGCCAGGGAGAGTTTTTAACTATCAAGGACAAAGTAGTAAGTTCAGTGATTGTGAATTCAGGTTGTGTATTTAGGCAAGTAAGTTCAGAAATCTATGTTCATAAATTTTGCCCTTAAGCTTTTCCTGAGGTGGCCCATGACTGCCTATAGTGCGATCAGCTTAGATTGGTACAAATATAAGCTTATCTCCTTAGGCTCCCTTCACAGTCACTGAAGACAAATAGGCATCTTCAGACTTCCCTTGGCTGCTGATTTAGGGTAGGATAAATCACCTCTGGAAGTATTTATTTTCTCTTGATGACTGAAAAGGGAATGGAGGACAATAAAGTCAGGCTAACTGTGAGACACCCAAGTTAGATCTGAGGAACTCTTATGTTGCTTTTAAGCTTTCCCTGCTTAAGCCATTTATCAGGTTATTGTGCTAAGGGACAGATGTTTCTGATGGAGCTTCCTCATCATGAAAGGCATGTGTTCTGCAGCATGCTTAGTGGAGGTGGTGATTCATATTATGACATAGACCATATTGTAATTGGTAGGCTGTTTATTATTTTTCTTGTTTTAAATCAGTTATAAGCTGTTAGTTTGTGTCTTTCATAATAGTTTCACAGCACTAGTACTCCCTGCCTGTGACTTTTTTCAATACCTCAGTATTGTGCTGGCTTATGTTCTTGCACTCACAGTTAACTGAATATTTGGGGCGTTCATTGTCCTGCAAATAGAGCTCTGTTTTTTTATGTGCTGTTGTTAACACTATGTTATGGTTAACTTTTTTTTACATTAGTGTATAAATCATGCAATGGTACCTGCCTTTCAAAAAGGATTGTTTCAGAGTTGATCTTTATACCACTAGATGGCAATATTAGGTAAACGACAATTTTGTTTCTCGCAAAACCCCTACCCTAAATCCACATCTGTATCAAGACAAAGGGAAATACGTTTCAAGAGAAATATTGCTGTATTTCTACACAGCATGTACTGCTGGAGATCTGTCATGTCATAGGATGGGGCTTAAGCATAAGATATTCACTTTTCCTTGTGGAAGTGGGATTCCTTGTGATCATGTTTTATTAGGTGCAAATTACCTTTCTGTGTTTTGACTTTTCTTTCTTGGTTGTCAGTTATGTACTCTTTATATGCGTGTAACTTTTCAACCTTCTCATATGTGGAAGCTCTTGTATTCAATTTATTGCTTTTTTGTTTATTTTGGCTTTGATCTCTGTTTCCGTTTTACACATGAATTAAAACCCTGCAGAGAAAAGCCAGTTACCCAGTGTGGCCCAACGGTTGTTGATCTTTGGATGGTATTTATGGAATCATGGAAGAAGACACAAACAGCTTTTGCAAAAGGTCTGTCTGTGCTGTCCTTGTAGAAAGTAGTCCAACAGTGTTATTCGTCTTGTACTGTTTTAGCTTGTATTTTTAAAATTTGGTTTGAAATATTATGGTTTGACATAGCTTAACAGTGAGGAGGTTTCATTCTTTGTTTTATTTTTCTCCTCTGTTCCCCCATCTTGATCTAGTTTTTGTAGAAATATTTATAACTACTTTTGTTTGTTTGTTTGTTTGTTTGCTTTTAAAAAAATTCCATTCTCCAGCTGGCTGCCCTGCCTGTCTTTTCTCATGGGTTTCTGCCTGCCAAAACCTTGATTCCTGAATACTAGCCAACTTACCAAGGATCCCCTCAGCCTCTCCACCTCTTTATAGCCATCTTCTACAATGTGTACATATACAGACAGAAGGAAGGTAAAAGATAAGCAGGGACACAACTCTGTGAAGAAGGAAAGGAGATGAGCAGAAGGAAGATTTAAAGTGTATGGGCTTGACCTGGTAGTAGTTAGGGGACAACTAAGAAGGTCAGAGAGCCATCAGAAAGTAATTATAAGGTCCTAAGATGAATTACAGGGTGTCACCAGCCCTCAGGGGAGTATTCGAGACATCAACAAAAACTAAGAGAACATCAAAGAGAGTAATAAAGTGAAGGGAAGAAACAGAAATGCAGGGCTAAGTGAGAAAGTAGTAATTAGCTAGGTAGGACATTGTACCATGTCAAGAGCCCTAGCCTGTTCAAGCATTAGGATCTACCTCTATAGTGCCTGTAAAATCAATGAGATCAGTGTGAAAATTGAAAGTTTATCTATCATACTGAAGCACGTAAGAGAAAAAAAATTAAAAAAATCAGCATTTCTCTCTGGAGTATCAAAAAAAGCTTCTGGGTAAGAGAATGAGTTTGCACTCAAGCCAAGAGTGATACATGGAGGAAAAATCATGTCTCCTGCACAGTATATTGACTCTTCCTTCTGACTCCACCACTGAAGTGCTATATGGTCTTCATCTTTACTGCACTGAACTTCTGCATCTTTTCTTACGTCTTCTACCTGGAAAATATATAAGCAGTGAATTTTTAAGGTCCATTTCAGTTTGTGTGTTCTCAATGCAACAGTATCCTTATCTTACGTGTGGAAACCTTACATATGAATGCTTCCCAAATAATGGATAGTGATAACAAACAAGATTGGTCAAAGGGTGTGTTCTTCAGAGTGGAACTGAAAAAAAAAAAAAAAAAATTATTTCTGAAATGTCTTTTGTTGCAGTTGAAATACTGCAGAAAAATAAATGAATTATTACCCCTCCCACTTTGTTTCAACAGTGTAAAAATATTTTACTCTGCTACTGGTTAGATACTTCATTTTAATAAAGACAAATTCTTTCTGCTTCATCATTTAATTTATTCTGCTTTTTTATATTATATCATGCATTGTAATATTATATTTTCATATGACCTATTTAGTATTTCAGCTCATGACTTTTCCAATCTTGTCAAAATCAGAACTAATATCATAAAAAATCTCAATGCTTCTAAATGAAAAAAAAAAAAATTCATTTCTATTTTGAAAAAAAACAAACCCTAGAATTCCAGCTTAAAAAAAATAGACAAACTTTAGTTGTACCTAGAGACCACTTTAGAAAATTCCATTTTGATGAATTAACATAACATATTATTCTGTTTTCAATTATTCCCTGGGACTACACTGAATTTAAACCTTCCATGTCCCTTATATAACATGAAATGATTACCAGTCTGGATAAGGAATTAAAATGTCATCTGTAGGTAAGACTAGAAAATTAGTCAGTGGACTGATGATGGTGGAAAGGTTGATGCAAATCACTATTAGCCTACTAGACTAAATGGGTCACTATTGAAATAAGGTATAATACCACATCATAAATTACTAGAGTGCATGCAGATTGTGAGTCCACCTATTATACAGTAAAAAATCCCATCATTTTTAAACCAGATTATAGCTAGGTCTGCTGCTAAGTGCACAACAAATCAGCTCTGTCAGCAAAGCTGAAGGGGTAGAAAAGTGCAGTGCAAGGTGGGAGCCTGTCACTGACACTGGAAACCTTGGTTTTGCCATTGCCAAACTCTAGTGTGGACCTGCAGCCTGAGTGGGATGATTCTGCAAGACTTTCTGTTGTGTTATTGTAAACCAGAGAAATCACCACAGCTACATGTTTGGAAAAAAAAATACAAGGTACAAAGAAACCTTTAAAACTAGGTTTGCATATTTCTCTAACTTGTTGGCCTAATCAAATCTTGTATTGTTATCTTTTCTTTCTGGTCTTTTCTTGAATATTGTTTGGTTTATTTCAGAAGCACTGATGAAGCAATGCACTGAATCCTTCCGTTGCCTGTGGTTAGGAATACCCGTTCTCCTCAACTTTTTCTTACAAGGCCCAGGAGCAAAGGAGGTGTTTTATTCCAGCAAGCAATGTGTGAAAATGTGGTGAGTATGTTTGTGGGTTGTGGACCCCTGAACTTTGGGTCACAACACCAGCTGCAGGGATGTGACTGGGCTCTGGAGAACATCCCTGATGTGACCCTGCTAGGTCCTAATTTGTCAGGGGCAGCTCAGAGAGTTTTGTCATTTGTTGGTGAAACACATATTTTATTTCTTCCTTTTTTTTTTTTCCTTATAAGGCAATTTGACAACTTTTCACGTGGGATAAAGAAATATGACAGGTTTTACCACATAGAATCATAGAATCGTTAAGGTTGGAAGGGACCTTTAAGATCATTGAGTCCAACCATTAACCTAACCTGACAAAACCACTTCTAAGCCATATCCCCAAGTACCGTGTCTACCCTTTTTTTAAAAACCTCCAGGGATGGAGAATCAACCACCTCCCTGGGCAGCCTATTCCAATGCTGGATAAACCTTTCAGTGAATTTTTTTTCCCTAATATCCAACCTAAACCTCCTCTGGCTTAACTTGAACCCATTTCCTCTCGTCCTCTCACTTGTCACTAGTGAGAAGAGGTCAGTCCCCATCTATCTACAACCTCCTTTCAGGTAGTTGTAGAGAGTGATAAGGTCTCCCCTCAGCTTCCTCTTCTCCAGGCTAAACAGCCCCAGTTCCCTCAGTCGTTCCTCATAAGACTTGTCCCCCAGACCCCTCACCAGTTTTGTTGCCCTTCTCTGGACACGCTCCAGCACCTCAATGCCTTTCTTGTAGTGAGGGGCCCAGAACTGAACACAGTACTCGAGGTGGGGTCTCACCAGTGCCGAGTACAGGGGGATGACCACTTCCTGAGTCCTGCTCACCACACTCTTCCTGATACAGTCCAGGATGCCATTGGCGTCCTCGGCCACCTGGGCACACTGCCGGCTCATATTCAGCCGGCTGTCAACCAGCACCCCCAGGTCCTTCTCCGCTGGGCAGCTTTAGAGCCACTCCGCCCCAAGACTGTAGCGCTGCATGGGGTTGTTGTGACCCAAGTGCAGGACCCGGCACTNCCTTGTTGAACCTCATACCATTGGCCTCGGCCCTTTGGTCCAGCCTGTCCAGATCCCCCTGTAGAGCCATCCTACCCTCAAGCAGATCAACACGCCTGCCTAGCTTAGTGTCATCTGTGAACTTACTGAGGGTACACTTGATCCCCTCATCCAGGTCATTGATAAAGATGTTAAAGAAAACCGGCCCCATCACTGAGCCCCGGTCAGCCAGTACTGCTCATAAATGATGCAAGGGACCAGGGATGTTCAATGGCTGAACTAGTTCAATACAGTTAACTGTCCTGGTTTGAGGTAAAACAGGACCAATTTTGTTCAGTAACTTTGCTTCTTAGCTAAGCCTCTTCTAACTACTGAAATTAACAGCATATTGTGCAGACAATGTTCGCTCTCTCAGAGTGATAAGACCAATGTTTATAGTTGATGCTCAGGCATGGTATGCGGGGAGGCTCTTGCTTCTGCTTATTGCTATAACAGCCAAAGCCAACCAACTTTGTTACTTGCCCGGTTGAAGGGTTGGAAGTAGAAAAACGCGGTGGGGTCCCACCTGCGGGGAGGAGCGGACAGGCCAGGTGACCCCAACCTGACCAACAGGGTATTCCATCCCATCTGCCTTATGCTCAGTATAAAATCTGAGGGATCAAAGAGTCAGCTCTCTTTCTTCAATGGCTGACATCTTAGAAGAACTCTGTTTGTCTGCCTTTGGTTCCAATCCTGAATGCAAATCCGGAATCCAGTTCCCGTCCGTCACTGAGTTCGGCCTGGAACTGTCCCAGTGCCAGCTGGTGTCGTTATTGTCATCCTGGGAGCTTGATACAGTTTTGTATATTTTTCATTATCTCCTTTTTATTTTATTATTAATATTTCATTAAAGTAGTTTAGTTCATTGTAAACTCATAAGCCTCTTTTTCTCTCCTCTGCCTCTCTTTTTGAAGAGGGGTAGAGGGGAGCATCTGTCGGTCCCATCTGGGGTCTCCAATGTCCTCAGTGGCCGATTTGGCCTAAACCATGACATTAACTTTTTAAAATTTGGCTGGATCATGTATGATAATAATGCTTAGCATCAGCTTAGTATCTACATAAATAGTGTGTTGGTTAGATATAGCAACTGAACGTGTTGAATATGCTTCGTTGTGGAATTCATGAAAATCCTGAAAGATTAACTCTGCCAACAAACTAATATTTTATCTGGTAAGTGGTCTGATATGAGAAGTAAATCAGGATATTTTGTTTTGTTTTTTTTTACTAAAGATCTGTCCTTTTTTCTGTCCTTTTTCCCAGTATTTCTTTAGCTCACCTCTTGGCAGGTGGGTTTTTCCTTCTAAGTCAAGAAACTCTACATGTTAGGACTCTGTTTTGCACAGACGAACACAACACAGAGGAACGTAAATTTTTAGTAAAAAACTTTGATTCACCAGTAGTTGCAAGAGCTCCACAAGAAAGATTGGGGTATTATCAACCCTCTTTGGACTTCTATGTCCACCAATTCTGATGTCACCAACATCTTAAAAACAGCTGCTCAGTTTCTGCCTATCCTGTTTGATTCACTGATTGCACCTCCAGGTGTGGACACTGAGTCTGGTGAGCTCAGACAGTGCATTTGCTCTTTGGACATCCTCAAATTCCCAGTCTCGTGGCCACATTAGACAGTCTCTCTTTTTATCTACTTTGTATTGCTCTTGTGGAAGATTTCCAGGTATTCCAGGTCTTTTAGCTGGCCTCTGATATCAGAAACCATACTAGGCTAGTAGATTAAGATACATGAAATGCTATAGTACCTTGACCAGATTCTACTGCTTCTCTAATCAGTGATACATTGCTACAGTAGAGGTCAGTAAATATGAGTAAAGGTGAAAAAACATTACTCCATTACCCACTAGTTTGCCTCCTCCCAATGTTTATACGATCCTTAGCTTTCATGGAAGGAATAATGCCTGTTGGAAAACATAATTTAAAAAAACAATATGGCAAATGGTACCCTATTCTAATGCTTATTTTAGTAGAAAATCTCTCACATCGATTTTCTTTTTTATTTTGATCTTAAGGATTCTATGAAACCAACTATAACCAGCTACATAAACACAGAAAGCTCTCTTTTTCCAATAAAACAAAAACTCTCTTCTTCCAAGCAGAAGTAAAATTTCATTGAGGATTGAGTTTTATCTCCTAATTAAAAAAAAAAAAAGTATTTACTTGTCTTATTATTAGGAAAACTCGTATGTGAACTGATTTACACCATTTCCAGCACATTTAAGCACATCCTTCCCTATCAGCATGCAGTTGTGAAAAGAGAGGGCGTGGGAAGGGAAGGATGTTATTTACAGAAGTGTGACCATATTTTTTTACTGTTAATCCATCAGCGCATCACGTTCTGACTGCAAGCAGCCCATTAACAAAGACGCTTGATGCAATTAAAATACATTTTGGTGTGAGACAAATGTATGTATAAAAATATGCATATAAAAATATATAAAAATCGGGATAATCAAGTGCATTTCATGTAGTTTCTGTGTGAGTACAAATAATCACTTCATTTTTTCCCTGTGTATTTTTTTAATCTGCCTGAGGCACAGTGGGAGGTATTGCTTCAGCTTTCCAATAAGAAAGGGGTCAGGATTAAGGGGGGGTCTGCCTTCAAAGCCATGCTAGGTCCAGAGGGAGTCTCCTCCTGGGGTTTTGGCATTGGAGGGTCTTTGAAGTTTTTTGGATTTTCGCTTACCAGGTGGTCTTAACTCATAGCACTGTCTTCTCTGAGCTGCAGTTGCACAGCGCGGCAGGGAACCTACCTGCTTCACTTGCTGGAGTAAAGAAGCCACAGGAAAAATTATACTTTTGCAGGATGGTTATATCTCTTATGGGAGCACAACAAACCCTACTTCAGAAAACTGATACGGAATAGAAATATCTGCCAGAGAGCAGAAAGTCTGATTCAGTTAAAAACTAGCATTTAACAGTAGTGGCAAGAGCGGTCTGGATCTCGCCATTAGATGGCAGAATTGATCAAGCAATAACCTGGTTTTAGTGCTGTATAGTGTATGCCCCAAACCAGATGGTTTAAAGAATAGATACCGAGTAGCAGCTGGTGCTTGTATATATTCCCGAAATACCGTACCTGGCCTACCTGCAGGCACTTTGAACTAACAGAGACCACAGTATTTGTATATCATTTCCAGAAGCAGCACTTCGGGGACTGGGGATCAGAGCATCAATCAATGAGCATTGTTAGATCTTTACTAGGCGTGTGCCTTTGAAGACCTGTACCTGTGTAAATATTGACCATTATGATGCTGTCTGGCTATACATTTTTTGGCAACAGGACAGGTACAATCCACTTGTGTGTTTCCCTAAAAGTCATTGTTTTGAGAGGTATTGTGTTCTGAAGTGAATCTGCTCAGACAGTTTTTAACTGCAGTTAGTTTCTTTGGGCATCAGGCAACTTCATTAAATTACTTACCATGAGCAGCTCATTACCAGCAGTTAAATTCTATGGGATGTGATTTCTAAAATTTTAACCATTCTTCTCCCATGTGAGTGCAATATCTTCAGGTAAAGCAGCACAATACCACCAAATCTAACAAACCCCAAACCCATGTAATTTCATTACCTCTTTCTCTTTTGTGAGAATAAAAAAAGTTATTTTTTAGTCAGCCTGCTGATGCCCCTAAATTATTTCAGCATTAGCTTTCCTAATATTCCTCTTCCATTACAATTCCCTGTAGTCTAATTGCTGTTCCCAAACTAGACACAACTCTAGCTCCAGATTAAGGTATTCGATTCCTATATTCTTCCTTAGTGCCTAAAGACAGTATTTCACATTGACTAGTTCACACTAAGGAAAACCAGAGAAAGGAACTTAAACAGAATATAGATCATCTACAGCTAGATTTATCAATTTTGTGTGCAGAAGTAATATTGACAAGTATACTTCTAACTAGTTGTTCATACAGTTGTTTAAATATGTTACATCCATACATGTGATTGGCTCCAAAAGAAACTTAAAAAATTTCAGCTCTTTTTCCCAGGATTCAAATTGCCATACTAATCCCTTTCTTTCAAAATTTCAGGTCAGGTATTTGTTATCTTTCTTTCCTTTTTTTTCTTTTTTTTTTCTTTATCTGCAAGTGCATGCAAATTCTGATAAAAAACTGCTCTGTATTTCACTGACTTTAATTTATTTCTTCTTTACAAGGATATTGGGGATTCATACCTTGTAACATTAAGTATCTACTTCTGAGCTTGTCACCTGATCTCTTTATAGTCTGTGGAAAGCAATAGTCACTTCTAGAGGCAATTCATCCCATCTATTTTAGCTGTCTGCTTTAGGATGCTTCTGCTCTAGAAGTGACAATTTCTCTCCAGTGGCTATTAAAGGAGCCTGGGGGGGACTTAGCTGAGATACAGATTGCCAGGCCCAACATTTGGTCCAGTGAATCCTACTCTGAGAGTCTAAGGTCTTGCAATCAGGACTGCAAAGTTTCACCACCTCTTTGGATAAGAACGTGATGTCATCTGTATCTGTTTTGCTACACAGAAGTAGATTATGAGAGGCACCATCCACCAATAGCATATCTTTTAAAGGTGACAAAACACTTACACTTGTAAAATATACTTATCAGGATGCTAATGTGTAGTTATGTTAAGAAAGAGTGGTGGGGAAATAACACCAATTAGTTGAAAAGTTCTCAGTAGTGAAAGGCAAAAAAGGTTTCAAAATAAAATTGTAACAAATAAGCATGATACAAAAGGTTGTATTAAATTGTACAAATGTTTTTTTACAATTAGCTTTTTATTTGACTATAGAGTGATCTCATTTTCACTTCACTGAATAAATGATTTGACTAAATCACTAGGCCTAAATTTTAAGCTGAAACAAGCAATAAAATAAGAGGTTAGAAAACCACTTAATTAAATAACTTTAGTATATTTAAAGGACCATTCTCTCTTTTGATATTTACTTTGGTGTGAATGACAATAACACTAGAAATGTAATGTGTGTGAGAGTGGAACAGCTTCCCTAGCAAATTCTGTTACCACATTAAACTCTTTCTTCACACCTCTCATTCCTAGTAGTTTTGAACAACTCACAAATGGATATATTTATCCATTTTCTGCAGTTTTGTGTGTTTTGTTTTCGTAACCACAAAGAAGCGCTTTGCTATAAAGAAGATACAGATTGATTTTTAAGGCTTACTTTGACAGTATTCTTTCTGCTATTACCTGCTACACACAGTGAGTCAGCACAAGATGAATTTCTAAAGACGTACTCTAAATCACCAAGACTTCAGTATGTGGAATCCCAGTTCTTCACTTATATTCCTTGCTAGTTTTCTAGTCAATCAACAGCTGCCAACATTGTGCATCCATTGTGAGGTACCTTACTCGTCTTACAAACATACCTACAAGTCTGATGTAACAGACAAGCTATGATATATAAATGTGTTACAACCAGTTTCAAAGGAGCATCAGAAGTATTTTTGACTGGCACTCTGTATGTATGATAGTGGGCTGCTTCAAAGGGAACAGTGAATGTCCAGTGAGTCTCTAAAAATACAGTGAGAAAACATCTCCAGTAGATGTTTGTACCAATGGTTAAAACCTGCCCTCGACTTTGATTTCCCTCTTCACGTGTCTTTCCCTCTTGTAGTCTTATACACAAACCTGAAATGAGTTAATGGTAATTTCAGTATTTTTGCTTCTCCCTGAGCAGGTGATCTGGACAGTTTCATCCAATTTTTTTGATATAGTAAGTCTTGACTACACTATTCTCAGTACTCTTATTAATTTCTGCTTCTATTCAGCTCCATAAAAGGTTAGAAGTGTCAGTAATTTGTTTCTTGTTGAAATAATTAAAGTAAAGCTTTCTGCTCTCAATATTTTGCAGCCTAAGGACAGCATAGGACCACTCAGTTTAGTTCATTGCTTCAGGTAGCTGATATGTGAAAATAAAAAAGTAAGCCATGTTGATTGGACCCGTATGGATATATTTTTCTCTGGGCTCGTGAACTGAACTGAACTGAACTTTTAGAATTAGTGTTGGTATGAATAGTCACAGTCTCAAACTCAAAATACCTTTTAGATACTCCAAAATATGCCCTGACAAGTGTCTTTTTAAGGGGCATTATGATATTAAAGTAAAATTTCAAAGGTGGTAAATGTAAGGCTGTGTAAAGAACAAACAGTTTTTAAGCATTCATTTTACTGTGAATGGTATATTCATTCTTTAGTTTATCTTAATATTCAAAGGGGCTTCATAGTTGTTTATGCTTTAAGATATTTTTAAATAAATTTTATAGATAAAATCTAATTATTCAAATTAAAACAACCCGTAACAATGAAGAAGTAGAGACGGCAAGAGAGTTCTATTGACCTCAACACAAAACACATCTACATAAGTACCGACTCTAAGACAAAACCTTCAGCTAATTTTGGGATGCTTAAAATTCCTGTTAGTTTTATGGAATGTCTCAGCCTAGAGACTCTGGCACTAACTGACCATGCAGATGAACATTATAATTTTATTGCTAGTGCATGCAATGAAAAGTCTTTAAAAAAAATAATCACAGCTGCATAGTATTTCTCTGCTTAAGAGCTTTATTTCAGGTACAAATTATAGGAAAATTCAGTGATTTTAGTGCATTTATTCTGGAGTTCTGTACATATAAATGCATCCAGAATTTGTTTGTACTTTTAAAATCTTTTCACTGTGAACAGTAAAGGTTCCCAAAACCTTACTGAATCGTATTTTTACAAAGCAAGCAATTAGGTTCAGCAGAGTCAGAGCTTGTAAAGAAGATTGCTATACAGTGCTTCTTTTGTCTGACACAAAGAGGTACAGCAGTTCTGTGGCACTCACTCATATTTATGTCTCTATTTAGGAAATCCAGGAAAGTTCATCCCTAAAACGGTGTGGCCAAAGTCCATTCTTCTGCACAACAAACGCTTTATCAAAAACATTATTAGAAAGGGTGACTAAACGGGATATCATCCAAAGTAGCAAATATCCTGTCTTACACTTCATATTTCCATCACTAGCATATATTAATGCCACAAGTGTACTAATTGTTCCCTGGGGGATGCTGGGTGCCAGCAAGCTGTAGCAGTGATATCTAAGCTATCTGGAAGATACACTTAAAACATATGTATGTATAGGATTGTGAATATTGTGCCTTGGTATTCAGGTGAATCACTTAAGGTGGTCTCTGAAGGGAACTCTTGTTCATTACTGGGTATGATTCTTCTTTATATTACTATGCTGCTTGTTTTCATGATTGATTACAACCAAAAAAATACATTTCTGGCCGACTTATGCTAATACCATCAGCTGCCACTTGCATTTCGTGGCCCATAATGCAGCTCTTCAGAATTTGAAGCAATCTTTGCAGTTATATGCAACCTGCTCTGCCATGGATCAACAAGAGGTTCAAACGAGGAACTTTTACAGCAAACTTGTAACTATATAACCCTATGCAGAACCCTTGCTGACTCATTGACTGTTGTTTGTGCTGGAATTATTTTGATATTTATGGTCTGACATGGACTCTTGTTTTTAAATGGATTTTCATTATCTTTTTCTTCTCTGCACTTTATGCTAAAAAAGACCTACCAAAATATGTGCTATTTTTTTTCTTGACTGCCTACTTGACATGGCCTTTACTTCTCCCCAAATAAATGAACAGTGAAGAGAAGGCTAATATCTCAGTATTTAATAGCCGTGTTGATGTTTAAGGCATAGTAATTAAAAAACACCAAATCCAAATAGAATCGGGCTGGCAACAAGTATATAAAATGCCTGTATTAAGAAAAAAGACATTTAATAGCCTGCTGTTAAGGTTTTCACTTTATGCAAAAATAAATTTTCTTTTGAGTGTGCTTCGGAGTCTTACATCTCATTAGGACAGCAAGGCTAATGTGTATTTGTAAGGTCTGGCTACACAATCATTCTGATTCACACCCACATTTTAGATGTTGATCAGCAGTACAAACCTGAGCTCACAGGTAATTGCTATTGGTATCGCTTGGGGATTGATTTAATACCTTTATTAACAATCTGATGATGGGATGGAAAACACTCTCAGCCATTTCTCAGATGATACGAAATTCATTGGGGGAGTGGCTGATGGGCAGAGCTGCTGTTCAGAGGTACCTCAGCACACTGGAGGAATGGGATAATGGGAACCTCATTTGGTTCAGTAAAGGTGAATGCAAAGACCCACACCACATCAGCAGGATGGGCTGGCACTGACTGGCTAAGAAAAGGGGACATCCTGCTGGACAACAAATTGGACGTGAATCAGACCTGTGCCCTTGTGGAGAAATTAAACCTGTGCCCTTTATTAACAAGTGATGATTCTCCTTTATTCAGCACATGTGAGAGTTCACGTTTGAAGTATTTTATGCATTCTTGGGCTCCTCAGCGCGAGAAAGACACTGACGTACTGGAGCGAGTTTTGCAGAGGCCACCAAGCTGGTCAGGGACTGGACCCTATGACATAACACGAGAGGCTAAGAGAGGGTCTGTTCATCCTGGAGAAGGGGCAACCTCAGGGTCAATATTACTGTCATCTACAACTATCTAACAGAAGAGACTGTTAAGCTTCAAAATTCTGCTCTGAGCAGAATATTCACCTTATATGTGAAGCCAAGAATTTTTTATTAGTATAATAGAAATCCTAACAGTCTAATTAAAGGTTTATTATTACTCCATATTTAATGGCTACAGGAGAAGAAAATAAAGAATATTATTTAACAGAAGAAAAGTTTATATATCAGCAATATAAAATTATGGTAAACTTTGTTATGCATTGACTTCCTAATGTCTACCAATTTCCTTGATGTTTTTCTTGCCCTATCGCTGCCCCTCAGCGTCCTAACATTGGCAGTTTCCATCTGGATTTTGGGCAATGTCTAAGGAATGATCAGCATCTGAAGTGCTATGCCATGAGCAGTGTGATGTTGATGCTTTTTTCCTCCTCACTTTGATATCCACTAGGACTCATTTTTATGTTTGCTAAGAAATTTTTACAACTTGCTCTTTTTTCATTAGTTTTTATCTCCACATTACATCTACATTTACTATACACAGTGCCTTCTATATATGCTTTTTTCTCTTCTTTACCCTTAAAACCAGTTTTATACAGCTCCAGGTCTGCACTTTTTATGTCAACAGTAGTGAACTGCTTATAGGCATTGTGTGTCCAGTGCCAAGCTTGTCTCTTTTTTCAATTATATCTAACCTGTACTTGTCTATATTTCATCATAAAATCATAGAATCATGGAACCATAAAATGATTTGTGTTGGAAGTGAAATTTAAAGATCGTCTAGTCCAAGCCCCCTGCTGTGGGCAAGGACAGCTCTCACTAGATCATGAGGGATTGGAGCATCTCCCTTATGAGGAAAGGCTGAGAGAGCTGGGACTCTTTAGCCTGGAGAAGACAAGGCTGAGGGGAGACCTTATTATTGCTTACAAGTATCTAAAGTGTGGGTTGAAGGAGGATGGAGCCAGACTCTTTTTAGTGGTTCCTATTGACAGGACGAGGGGCAACAGGCACAAGTTGGAACACAGGAAGTTCCATTCAAACACTAGAAAAAAGTTCCTTATGGTTAGGGTGACAGCACTGGAACAGGCTGCCCAGGGATGTTGTGGAGTCACTCCTCTGGAGATTTTCAAGACCCGCCTGGATGCAGTCCTGAGTAATGTTCTCTAGGTAATCCTGCTTTAGCAGGGCAGTTGGACTAGATGATCTCTAGAGTTCCCTTCCAACTCTGAAAATTCTGTGATTCCGTGATTCTGTGTTGCTCAAAACCCCATCCATCCTGACCTTGAACACTTCCAATGATGGGGCATCCACAACTTCTCTGGGTAACCTGCTGGTAGATAGCGGGTCAAAGAACTCAAAATTGTGAGTCTTGTGACCTTGCCAGAGTGTCTGCTCAGCCTTGCACGGACAGAGCTTCAGCAAGTGCAAAATGAAAACTGCCAAGGTTGAAGCGGTATATTTCTCCTGACATACACGTTCTGCCAAGGGCAGGTGCATTCTTCCCATCTGGGGCCATCTCTGCACACCATGGAAATATTTCTGATACACAGAAGTGTTCGGAGCTCTGAAAGATGGACAGCAGAGTCTGCTACATACCTGGGCTCCTCATTCTTCTTGCCTGCTTGGGTTTCCTCAGTTGCCAATCCCTGAGAGCTCTGTTTCCAGCTTTCTCCTCTTCCTGCCTGGTTGCACATGGGTCCCCTCTTCACGGGCTGGTTTTCGCTTTCGACTTCCTTGTGCACAGCCTGGCCACCTTTCCATTCAAGAGTATTGTTAGACAGGCAAAGGCGTGAGAGACTTGAAGCGCTTCTGCTGTGAAGCAAAGCTGGCTCATTTTACCTTCTCTCCTGGGATGAGCTCTTCAGGGGATCTCTTTCTGGAGTGACTGGAGGCACCTGCAATGGAAATGTGGAAGTTAACACATAGCAAGGAAACTATGGGACCAATTGCTAACAATAATTAAAGCTACCTTGTAAAAATTGCTTTTCGCACTGCCTGGCAGTTTATTTTTAAGCCTTTCTGAAGGACAACTAGGATGGGTCTGTCACAAATCATTGCTGTAGTAGAGGAAGTGTTTTTTTTCTTTGGCAAAAAGTCCAGATTATTAGAATATGCAGGTTCCTAGACATGTTACACTTTATTAATTAGATGAAACTGAAATACAATAGATGTATTTAAAAAATCAAGCTAAAGCTATAAACCAGATGACTGGTGGTAAATATGTTTCCCTTTTACAAATTAAAAAAAGCTAATGAAAGACTCGATCATGTTAGTGTTCCTGATATGGTCTGGCTATGTCAATCTGTCATTAAAATTTCAAAGTCACATTAAAAAAATTGTTTCCTTAAAAAAAAAAAACAGCAAATTTTATCAGGACAGAACAAAGTACTTTATCTGTTTTTTTTTTTATTTTGTTTTGAAGATTATTTGTTCTCTTTCAAAGAGAAATAAATTTAACTATGGAAATGGTAAACCGCAATAAAATAGGTATGTCTCTTACATAGTCTTACAATATGAGACTCCAGTTCAGGATAGCTTAATCTTAGGCTTGCAGTCACCTACACGTAGGAAATGTATACAGACATGCTTATTCTGAGGTCTAGATTTAAAATCCACTCTAGCTTCAGTGGAATTCAGGCCTGAGCTTACAGAAGGTTGCTTTTGTGATGAGTAGATTTCAAAGACTTCCTCAAATATTATATGCTTATAAAATATTAAGGTATGCAAGGGTATAAGAATGAATAACACAGAGGTATGCCAGAGCTGCAAAGTTAAGCACGGACTGAACTGACCTACAAACTAGGCATGTTTTTATATCAGGTGTTAGTTGTGGTTAATTCCTGTTGAAAATGTTGCTACTAGGAGAAGGAGAAGTTGGTAATACTACTTTCAGCATGGCTCCTTCTTCCCTTAGAAAGGCAGGTGGTAGCAGAGCATGAAATACCACCTGGGACAAATATACTGTTCTGGACAGTGGCAGTAAGCAGAGAGATTGTGTATTTCATAGCATGGTTTGGGTTGGAAGGGACCTCTAAATATCATCTAGTCCAACCTCTGCCATAGGCAGGAACAGCTTTCACTAGATCAGGTTTCTCATAGCCCCATCCAGCCTGACCTTGAATGCTTCCAATGATGGAGCACCCACAGCTTCTTTGGGCAACCTGTTCCAGAGTCTTACTAGCCTCACCGTAAAAAAGTTCTCCCTTATGTCCAATCTAAACTTACTGTCTTTCAGTTTAAAACCATTGCCCCTTGTCCTGTCACTACAGGCCTTGGTAAAAGGTCTTTCACTGCCTTTCTTGTAAACACCCTTTATAATTGAAATGCTGCAAAAAGGTGTCCTCAGAGCCTTTTCTTCTCCAGGCTGAACAGCCCCAACTCTTTCTTCATAGGAGAGATGTTTCAGCCCTCTGATCATTTTCATGTCCTTCCTCTTGACCGGCTCCAATAGGTCATGTCCCTCCTCTTGACCCGCTCCAATAGGTCCATGTCTTTCTTGTACTGGGGACCCCAGACCTGGATGCAATACTTCGTGTGGGATCTCACGAGAGTGGAGCAGAGAGGGAGAATCACCTCCCTCATCCTGCTGGCCACACTTCTTTTTATGCAGCCTGGGATATAGCTGGCTTTCTGGGCTGTGAGCACACATTGCTATCTGCCCTCATTGGCATCGTAAATGTTTCATTCTACAAAGAATGACTACTTGTTATTACTATCTATTCAAAAACTATTGTTGTACCATACAAAGTTAAGCAAAAGTAAGGCAAACTAGGCGTAGCCATCTGGTTGGAAGAAAAATTGATGTTGCAACTGAACCAAATAAAATTGAAGATCCAAGCCAGTCAAAACAAGTTAAGACAAAAATAAACACAGTAAACATCAGTCCTGAGACCTTGCAAACCCAGTACAAAGCATGTGGCCTGCTAACAACAATGGCAATACTTTATTTACCAGGCTGCAGAGCTACAGTATAGAGAAGATGGATCTAGAGTCTTCTCAATGGTGTGTGCTGATAGAACAAGGCACAATAGACACATGTTGGAACACAATAAGTTGCAGGCAGGCGCTAGGAAAAAAATAATCATCCTCTAGGTGGTCAAACACAGAAGCAGGTTGCCCAGAAATGTTGTGGAGTCTCCATCTTTGGAGATAGTCAAAGCCTGACCAGGCATGGTGCTTAGCATCCTGCTATAGCTGAGCCTGATTTGAGCAGGGGGCTGGATAAGAGACCTCCAGAGGTCTCTTCCAGCCTAGGTTATTCTGTAAAACCTTATAGACCTATTCTATAAATTCAGGACAGATCTTTTTTTTTCCATTGACAATTCTAGAAGACTCAAGACCATTTCAGGAAGTCTTCTGAACTAGGATCTACTCATCAAGTTCATGCTCCTGCCTTGTGTGATTTGTAGCAGAAATTTCAATTTTCTGTGAGGACCTTAGTTGTCAGATGGGTAAGTCAGACCCAGAATCACCTCACAAAATACAGAAGTTTAAGTGAAGTCTTTCAATTAAGCTACAGTCACCCAGTTCTCCCTATGCTCTTAGAAGAGAAAGTCAAACTCTTCCAGGGAACAATTCAGGCCTCAGACAGGTTGAATAAAACTCTGGAGGTGAAGATTTCCCTCCACTGGAGAAAAAGGAAGCCAAAAATGACTTTACATTTACCTTAAGCCCATCTTAATCCCACTTTGGTTTCAGCACAGAACTTTTATACTTTTGTTCTTTTATTGCTAATAGTGGATATGAATTTTCTTTATAGAGATTGTGCTTCTAAGCTGGATTCTTGGTGGTGAACTACATGGGATGAATCCATAGTCTAGAAGCAAAAGATGCTTCGACTTAGCTGAGCGGAATCTGCTCTGCAGTCATTCTTCTCTTGTACAATTAATAGCTAATTTCTTCTTCAGAACAAAAACTGTTCCAGGAGAAGAGATTCACCCTCTGGTATATGATTTCTGACAAATGACAGGAATAGTTACCAAAGTTCAAACATCTGCCCTGAATGGTGCAAAATCTCTCACGTCTGCCTCCCACAGCCCTGGGAAAGCCCAGGGCTTTCCAACAGAAAGGGAAAGGCTTTTCCCTCTTGCAGCAATAATTTGGCCTTTTCCTCAGAAGTATGATTCCCCATTTGATTTGGGACTCATCTGGACCACGAGCGTGCCCTCCATTCTTGTGTAGTGTGATTTGTCTGTTTGGATGAATTTGATGGCTCTTGAAATTACAGGAAGAAACATTTTCACTATGCTAACATTAGTTCAGATAAAGTAAAAATATCAGTGAGGGTTTTCTGTAGGGTCATCCCTTTTAACATCCACTTAATTTCTGAAGACTTTAGAACAATTTCAGCATCATATAAGCGGTATTGTCTAGATTTTAGTACTTCAGTGAGGCTTGTGAAAGTCATGCGACTGCAGTTCAGAAAGCTTTTTCATTTGCAGCTGTGCTTTGTGTGACAAAATACTGTGTTTGCATTTGCTGAGATAGCATCCTTGTTTTGGTGTCTGTTTTTATAATTTCTCAGTGTACCTTGAACTTTTGCTAGAAAGCTTATTTCTGAACAACTGAGTAACTGACAGGGGGACTGCAAGGGTGGCTTCCGTGAGAAGACAGCACAACCTGCCCCATGTCCGATAGAGCCAATGCTGCTGGCCAAAGCTGAGCCCATCAATGATGGTGGTAGCACCTGTTATAGAAAAAAAATTGATTAACTGTATTCTTCTCTCTGAATAATCTCGTTTAACAGATAGAGATAATTGCTGAATGGGGGGGTGGTGGTGTTGGTGTTAGAAATCTGATATATGCGATCAGAACTACGAGGAGATAAGAGCAAATTGAACTGAAGTACAGGAATGTAGACAGAGGCCAGGGGAACACTCCAGCGACTACTGGGGAAGATTGTGACAGGCTTTGTTGATGTATGGGGGAATGACTCTCCAAGATTCTAATAATGAATTGGCAGCAAGTGATTTTGTGGACCAAACCATCTCTGACATCCACAACTATTTTAGGGATCACACACCAGGGCTGCAAGGAGAAAATCTGAAAGATATTGTATTATCGGGAGGGTCTGTACTTGTACAATATGTAGATGATTTGTTACTTGCCAGTAAGACATATGAATATTGCTTGAAAGATACTATTTGTCTATGTATTGCTTTAGCAGAAAAAGGTCACTGTGCATCTTTCTAAGCTTCAGCTGTGTCAGCAGGAAGTAAAATATT
>VZSZ01002328.1:11833-33342 GCA_013398815.1 Ibidorhyncha struthersii | reverse complement strand
CTGATCCCACACACCGCAGCCGCTCACGTCTCCCACATGCCTGCGCCCGATGCTTCAAAGGGTGGTTAATTCCCCAACTGCTAGTGGTCATGGTGTGTTTCAAAAGGTGAGCCATGCTGAAGCCAGGGCTGGTGACAGCTGATTTCAACCCTCCTGCTGCTCGTACTGACTCGCTTTTGGTGCTCCAGGATTAAACTCCATCTTTGAGCAGTACTTGCATGAGATAATTGTTCTGGGCCTCAAGGGGAAATGAAGTAACTGCTGTAAAGAGAAGAGGCTAATGGGGCTGTGCAGCTGCTTCCCCTGACAGTCTTCAGGGCTGATGTTAGCAGCTGCAGCCAGTTTATATCTTTAAGGTTAAGGATGAGGTGAGCTTTAGGGTTAGAATTTTTGGAAGATAGAAACTGTGAACCTGAGTGATTTATTTTAGTTTTAGAAGGTGGAGTCAGATTAAGGTTGGGAAAGAAATGTGATTTGATCACAGCATTCTTGGGATTAGAAGGTGTTGACATCTTGTTGGAAGAGGGGACTATGCTAAGATGTTGGTAAGGACTGGCAGCCACCTTTGGGAGAGGGAAGGCATGAAGGGAAGAGGAGGGCAGGCTCTACTTACATTTCCTACCAAAAAGATGTTTCCTTATTGCCCTCTTTACCAATTGAGTAGGCATGGTAAGTAAACTCTAAGGCTGGGATTACAGGCAGAGTTTAGTAACTGGGTTATTAAAGTGCTCTGAAAAGTGGGGGCAACCCTAATTCAGGACTGTTTCTCGTTAAGATCACTGAGCAATGGTCAGACCTGGGCTGAAATAGCTCACTATGGGTGAGCTTTTTCTCCCATGAAAGGGGTGACTGTGGGGAGATGCAAGAAAGGGCTGAAAGGTATCCTAGTGATGATGGTGTGGCGTGGGCAAGGGACTCATGTCCCTTTTATGGCTCTTAACAAATCACTGTGTTCCCTTCTGAGTTAATAGGTTACTTGGTGGGTTAAGCTTAGGGTAGCTTTAGGGTTTAGGAATGGGAAATACATGGAGATAAGGTATTATGTGTTTGCAAAACTGGACCCAGATTATTTTAGGAGTGGCACCAAAGTAGGTCTTCAGGATATTCTCCAGGGTGGGTCAACTCAGCAGGCCCTCACTGATGTTTTTGTCAAATCTGAATTTAAATGAGCATCAGACATTGTTGAGAAAGGTCTGTGCTGTGGTGAAAAGGGGCAAACAGCCCTTTTTAATGCCTGTTGCCTGAAAGAGTTTGCTGGCTGCTGTTTCTTGCTGCAGTTGGTGGTTACAGTTGGGCCAAACTCTTACGCTGGTGATCTATTAAAACAAAAAGTATGGAACTAGTGCAGGAATATGTCTTAGATGTTGCCAGGCTGCTTGAGGGTGGCTTGAGTCTTGCTTTTTGACCTGTTAGAACCATTCTTTTGGTGGAAACTGAGTTCAAAACTCTTACTGTTAGAGGGTTTCACTGGGAAACAATTTGGGAGTTTTAGTGCTGCACGCAATTTCTCTGTTTTTACCTATTACGTTTCTGCTTATTTCATGGGGCTTACAGACATTATTAGGATAGCGGAAATTTAGCAATCTAATTGTAAACACATGCATTAATCACCTCATTAGGAGTATCATGTCTGAAAGATGCATTGTGTTACTACATGTTGCAGTAAGTTTTTAAGAGACCTTCAGAAAAGCTTAGTAAGCAAAATAAAACCAAATATGGTCAGACAAGCAAGGAAAACTATCATTAGGAGATCTCTGTTGGACTTCTAGTTGGTTATGTCATCATACAACGTTGACCACCAACTCTTTCAATTTTTTGATTTTGTAAGTCATCAGAACACCTGCAGGTGTTATGTTTGTAATGCTTTGAGAATAGTGTTAGAATATCTGATCATCAGAAATTAATTACCCACAATAACATTATTTAAACATCATTATGTTGTGATTAGAATTGCTTGAAAAAAGTAGGAATAGTTTGAATGTTTAATTTTTTTTTGGTCAGAATTTGAACCAGCTTTTTGATTAAAGTCTTAATAGACTTCAAAGGCATGTTTTGTTAAATGTGTATGTCAGCTGTGATTTGAGCAATTTCAAAACATGGTTTTGTTTTATAAATGATTCAGAATATGGATGACTCTTAAGCATGAAAAATAGGCAACTTAATCCATGCAAGGAATATTGTTTATACAGCTACTTGCAATACCTCATTTTGTGAACAGCACCAAAAGGGAAAAGTTGTAACTGAATTTGAGGCTGTAAAACATAAGAGCATCATTTGGCTTCTTTGCTCAAGACAATGGAGGCAGTATGTCTTCCCTGTCTGACATCAGAATTGTAAGCTTCTCACTTCTCATAGTAATGGGGCTCAAAGAAGTGCTTCAGGTATATTTGCAAAATACGCCTCTTCTGCTGTGCTTAGAATTTCCCCATATATTCCCTTCATACCCTAGGGAAATGCAGTTCCAAGCCTAAGTTACTGAAACTAACTTGTCTTTTGAATTCTTGGGTTGTTCTTGGTGGTTCTGTGCAGGTCCACAAAGACAGGCTTATCAGCCATGGACAAACCAAAATTCCAAGTGAAATGTTACTAGTTACACGTTCCTTCAGAGAGTCAGGTGTGGTCTCCTTTTTTGTTGAGACAAACGTAAATAGGATTTACACTAATTTTCTGTCTCTTAAGTCCACATTTTTTTCAGATTTGGCTTATCAATGTATGGCTTCATGACAGAACACAGACATACATTCTAAAATATCATCAAAGACTAATCAGAAGGTGCGTGTGGATGTCTCTTCAAATACAACCATGCAAAAGGCAGTGACTCGTTTAAAGGCCTGAAAGGCCTTACCATCTGGATTTCCGAAAGTTAGGTGAACAAAGAAAGGAATAAAGGAGAAATATTAAAAGATCTGAGGTCATTACAATGGGTTCTCAAAGGGAAAAAAGCCAACTGGGAAAAGGTAATGTTTCATAAAAAATGACCCATAACTTGCTTTTTGTTTCTCTGTGTGATTTAAAGAGAAATAAATTATTTACAGGTATATCTGGTGAGACATGTAAGTAAAGACCCAGATTCTGCCCAGTAGTTCCCAGTGAAAAGACATGAGGCAATGGACACAAAGTAAAATACAGGAAATTTTACTTAAACACAATTAATATTTTTTTCACTGTAAGGGTAATTCAGAACTGGAGCAGATTGCCCAGAGAGGTTGTGGAGTCTCCATCCTTGGAAATATTCAAAACCTGAGTGGAAACAGGCCTGGACAACTTGCACTGGCTGTCCCTGCTTTGGGCAGGGGACCGGACTACGCAATTTCTGGAGGTGCCGCCAACCTCAGCCATTCTGTCATTAATACATTTTTGTATAGAATAACCTTTATGATTCTAGATTAACCACAGTAATAAAACGGAAGAACACTCAGTACACTAACAGTAAATTGTCAAGGTAATTAAGAACCTAAAAAATGTAAAAAGGTGTGATTGGGGTTTGAAGACCTAAGTGTCAGAAGTCTGTTTTGAGAGGTCAACATGTGCCCCATTCGGTTCTATATTAGTTTGCAAATCTGGACTTTGGCTCCTTGATCACTCAGCTTATTTTGAAAAACATACTTCAAAGCTGCTGTTTTCCCAGAGTTGCATGAGAACTGAGCTTTACAATGAAATTCTGCTCTGCACTACAGTGCACATTTTTCAGGCATGCTCTAAGGGCTTGGTGGGCTGCCCACAAGCATAAACTGCTACTTGATCCAACCCAAACTCTGACAAAAACCATTTCTCCCCATGTTACTTTATCACCTGATGTTGTGACATTTGAAATGATTAGCTGATTACTTTGGGCTTTGTAATTTGTTTAGAAGAGCTTTTATAGCCACAAGCTCAGCCAAAATTGACAGATTTATTGTATTTCAACATTTTCTTCTAGATGTGTTTACTCAGAAGAGTAACAAACTAGCTCCTTAATTTCATTTTCCATTAAAAACTCAATGATATATGCTCAGCACATTAATAATTCTTGTAATTACAGAATTACAAAGTGAGGGGGTATTTTCCCATGTACAGTTATGTCTTTGTGTGACTGCTCTGTGCAATGATATCATGGATTCAAAGTTCTAAGTATTTATGCTTCCTGGAAAATAACTTCCAACATTTTTCAGGGTGGTTAGAAGTATTACATTTGAAGAAGACCCCTGCTTCAGTGCCATGGGCTATATACAGCAGCGTCAGTATGAGCAACATTGAACCTTAAAAGTTAAAATTTTGGAAATACTTCATTGTTTAATTCACATTCCCAGGGGAGGGATGTCCATCACCCATGACCAGGCATGTCCTCAGGGAATGCCTTTGCCAAACGGCACAGGTGTGCTCCTGGGCTTCACCCCTGGTGAGATGTGGGCAGGCAGTGCCAGTACCATGGGAGCAGGACAACGTGGGAACTGCTGCCTTGTCTTCCCTCCCAGGTCTTTCAAATGTTCCATGCTCACAGCCGATTTCTTGGCCTGTTTTCTGGGAGGAGGACCTTGCCTACTAGAGATATTAAAATCAGTTGTGTACATGGCGCTGAGACCAGCAGATATTGTTGGTTTCCTAGTTTCCAAGTCCGTAATCCATGACACATCACAGATTCTGTCCAGCAGACCACTGTGAACATGACTTAAATGATTAATTATTTCTGAAATGCACCAGCAAGCACAATTGTGATAGCAAGTACAGTATGATGTTGGCAAAAACAAAATTCCACACGTTTAAATAGACTGGCACTCTGTTTTTCACAGGGAAGTTAGCCTTTATGCTGTGGCATTTTTGTAAGCCACCTTGTAGTGATTGAACAGTAGGATCACATGTGGGAATTCAGGAAACGTGAGAAGTTGCTGGGTACGTTCATTTAATGAGAACTGTGCATCTGTGCTTACAGAGAGAAATGTTATTGGAGGATAACAGTGTATGCACTCAGGGTAGTTCACCACAGTGCTGGTCATTGCTGAGGGACCCTGGGACTCTTTCTCAGCTTGCTGCTTGGGTTGCAGGTCAGGGGCACATCCAGGGAGGTCAGTGGAATCACATCAGCAGAAAGGTAGCCTGAGAAGGTAGTCAGAGGTTAAAGGACTCGTCAGACCCACGTGAGTCATCCTGTGCTTAGTCCACTGGCTCATTCTCATGCTTTCCAGCGTGACTGCCTTTACTGTGTTTTAAGCACAGATGCTGAGACAAGAATTCCCACTTTTTTAGAAGTTCTTGGCTCTGAATAAATCACAATACTTTGACAACAGCTCTGGACCTAATGAGTTTTTTCCTTTGCGCTTTGAAAATAAAACCTGTTACATCCTGCGATAAATACTGAAGGGAAAAGTTAGATACTCAGGACGACAGCTGAAAGAATAACCAGCCACATTTGGATGGTGTAGCATGCAGTTAAGTTCAGTCTCTGATTCAGGTCACTAGCCAATGATTTCTTAATATAGGAGCACCTACCTAACTGTATTATAGGGCTACTGTTGTTATTTTAAATAATGATTAATTTTTATTTTCCATAAATCTGCTAATCGTTTCTGGCAAGAATAAGACAATATTGTCCTTTCGTGGGACAGGTGTCCTCAATACCTGAATTTGCTGGTTTTGAATGTACCGTGGAGTGAAATGTATTGCACAGTCTGGTTGAACTGGTTTCAACTAAGGCATAAATTAGAGAATGGAAAAAGTAAGTAGAAAATTGTATGTGGATTAAAGGAAAAGGAATTAAGAAGACTTAGGAGCAGCTGAGGTCACTTGGTTTGTTCAGCTTGGAGAAGAGAAAGCTGAGGAGTGACCCCATCACAGTCTACAACCTTGTCAAGGTGGGTAGCGGAGGTGGAGGTGCTGATCTCCTCTCTCTGATGACCAGTGATAGGACACGAGGAAATGCATCAGGGGAAGTTCAGAATGTACACTAGAAAAAGGTTCTTCACCGAGAGGGTGGTCGATCACTGGAACAGGCTCCCCAGGGAAGTGATCACAGCACCAGGCCTGTCAGAGTTCAAGGAGCGTCTGGATGACGCTCTTAGTCATATGGCTTATTTCTAGGTAGTCCTGCAAGGAGCAAGGAGTTGGAACTGATGAACCTTATGGGTCCATTCCAACTTCAGATATTCTATGATTTTAAGGAAAAAACTTCTTACCATAATCTGTGGACTGGAATTAAGAGTTTCCTGTAAAAGCTGGCAATATAATCTGATTTCTTTCTTGCATACCACTGTAAGAGGAAAACTATACTCTGAGACTACAGTATGTGTGTACGTACATCACTGAGTTGCACATAATGTAGTGAATTTCACAGTTTAAGGTGTAGTCCTAAAACTGAAGGTTCAACTTGCTATTGACATATGACCAGCTTTCTTCCAGTTTTAAGTATTTTGCAGTAGACTGAGGATGTTTGATCTCGGATGAAAAATGTCTTTTGACTTTCACACAGAAGTGAAAAATACTTTTTCTATTTGCATAATGAAAGAAGCTGACTACAGTGACAGCTGCAATTTTCTGCCTCCAGCTTCTCATAACGGAAGCTGTACAGTTTGTTCTTGCTCAATGTCAAAGCTGTGTCCTTCCTGTAAGCCATTGCATTCCAATTATCCAATTACTCTATTACAGGCTACAAGTCAGAAAATGGAGAAAAAATAGGTGGTTTTGTGAACTCTGCAATCAAACCAAGTCATTATTGATTTTAAAGTAGTTATAAGTTAAATATTTAGCGGAGAAGAGTTAGGTTTCATACAGTTTTTTAAATAGGGCTGTATAAGAAAACAATTATGTAGTTAATAATATAATTGCCAATATTTATTTCTTTTTTGACTTAGTAGCAATAGAAGACATCTTGACCTTTCTGGATCCATTGGTGTTTAAATAAGCATGTAGTATGCTTGCTCAGTGTAAACATTTTTCATTCATTCACTCAAAGAAGAACCCAAAGGAGGCTCAGCCAGGCACAGTTATGTTTATACACCTATTTTTATATTTTTGCTCAGCCCACAGGCAATGACCATGAAGTCTGAACTGGCTGATAATTCTGACTATTTCCTATTCATTATCTCATGCAGGAGGGACCCTTTTTGGCCAGTCAAGCCTGTAAACTCTCTAATGAATGTTAATCAGTTGAATATAAGTGCTTCTTGCTACCTATGGGACATGAGTGCACTGAATAATGCAGGCAATACACAGAGTTATCACGGAGATTTGCTTTCCAGTATGAGCCTTGTATTGACAAAGTGGACAATAGAATAACTGAGATACTGAAGATTTTGGGTCCTTCAGTTGCTGTCAGTCATAAATGCCTGTTATCATTCTATTGCACTACTTTTCAGGCTTTAAAAAATACACTGGACCAATGGCGTATTTTGTAGGAGAAGGCTGTGGAGTACCAAAAGCCTGTTGAAAAACAGGACTGAAATATCATATGCAAAGAAGCTTTAGAAGCTTTAGAAGTCTTGTGAAAAATACATGTAGCTCCCAGATGGGCAAGTTTTTTTGGTGAGTGGAACTGAATAGCACTGCTGGCAGCACTCACTGGGTCTGCTCCTTAGGCCACAAACGCTAACAGCAGTGGTCAGCCCCTGTGCTCTCCCCTCTGTTTTTTTTGTATGTTAAACTCCCAGGTTTAGGCGTAGTTTCTGTCTTACTGTATCAGGACCCAAAGGGCTTGAGAAAAAATATATTGGAATGGAAAATGATGTTAATTTCACAGTGGAATGCTGGAAGCATTAAAGGAGATTCAGGTCTTCTTCAAATGACAGTACCTTGAAAAGGTTCCTGCAGCCAAGGATAAAAGAGGGCAACAAGGCTCATTTCTCTGTTACAAAGCTACTTACAAACTGTGCTGAGTTCCTGACATAGTACACACAAAGGTAATAAAAATAAACTTTTCTTCCATTTCTCATCCTTTGCTCTAGCATAGTTTTATTGTTTTCTAAGAGCTTTGCATGGTGCCTTCCCATGCCTTTATGAATGATGGGATATAGAAATATTCAGAAAAGAGAAACACTTTTTTGAGGTGGAAAAAACAATCTGAAACCACAGAGATCATGGGTTTTTCCCATGAAACATAAAACATCATGCCAAACTTCACTTTCAAAGGGCATTGGCTGCTCTTATAGGTTAACCCACCGGGAAGCTCAATGGGATCAAACAGAGGTGTCACCAAGGAAGAATAATGGTGTTTGTCCAAATGCTGTTCTGGCTTAGCACTGGAGACCTGTGAGGATCCTGCAGGTGGAGGCTACTGGAGAGACATTAGATACTGCAGCAATGCACCTAGCCCAGGTGTTGCAGCTTATTTTGAAGCATACCCATGTGTCCTGCAGTAGTGAAAGGATTAGAACATGCAGCCCTCCTCCTGTGGTGTCCTCCATCAAAAACTTTGTGCTTTTCTCCTGCCACAATGGAATCTAGCATCTGGTCTCACAGGTCATTAATTTCTATTTAATTATTACATTTAATTATGTTTTACTAATTAATTAGTCTATGCATAGTGGACAGTTATTGAGGAACTTATTTATAAAAATGGGCAGTTTTAAAGATCACCTTAGATTCATTCTGTTAAAATAAAACTATGCTCAGAAAGCTGCTATTGATTTGACTTTTAGGTCTGATGCAAGTCTTGATCACCAGAGGGAGCTAGAGCATCATTTATTAAAGCATTTTGCAGGCGAGTATATAGTCAGTTGAAGCCTTCCACAAAAGACACGAGGGACTTAACAGATTTACTTCGTTTTGTATTTATATTCATAGTTAATGTTTATTAACTACTCGCCGTAGATATAATGCTATGCACTCAGGACCATCGAAGAGCTCTTTTGGGTCTCAGTGCCAAAGAAACACTTGGTCCTGTGTACTTCACTTGTAACGGCATTAGGCATGGAGAGCCTAAGCAGGCACCTGTGCATGTTGCAAACAGCCAAGGACACTGTGAGGAATGGAGACATTTGGGGAGTGAGGTGGGGATGCATGTTAACAGCTGGGCTGGAGAAAGGGCACACTGGCTCCCACAGGGACCTTACCTGCTGCCAGATCCCCTTGTCCCACAAGGGATTTCCCGGTTCCCATGTTTCGAGCCAGTCTAGTCCTTAAACAGAGGCATCAGCCCACTGTAAGGGACTGATAAGACGTCTCAAATTTTGCTTACCAAGCAACAGGAAACCCTTAGCCCAGATGGCTCTTATCACAAGCAGATCAGCCATACCCTGTTTGCGACAAAGGCCAGAGGCACTCGAAACTTGCCACACTAAGTGGGCACCCGAAACTTGCTGAACTAAGCTACAAGATGTGCTAAAGTGGTCTGCCAACGTGGTACACCAAGGGGTACATCAGGGGCAACCATCTTCCGAGATACTTGTTATGCAAAGATTCTCCAAGCAAAAGTGGCCTCTATACTGACTGGTCAAGTATCGAGCAGACTTTAACTACAAAATAGTACCGTGTCCCTCCACAAATTGGGAACCCCAGGACCCCTGCCATTGTTGTGATCAGAGGATCATGAATCAACAGGATGCTGCTGATGCCAAGAGGACCGTCAAGATGTCGAAAAGAGCCTATGGTGGCAACTATACTCCTGCTTTGCTCCGTAATACTGCTTCTCTCTTCTGCCTTTTCTCTCCTTCCTTCTTTGCTCTACTGCTTGTTTCAGTAATCAAGGCTGGGAGACAACAGTAAAGCTTTAGCAGACAGCATCTGACCTCGTTTGTGTCTTAATCTCATGCGTGGAATCATTACGGGTCCTCATGGACCCCCACCTCCACACCCCAGACTGGGACGTGACACACACAAGCAGCCTTTTGCCAAAGACTACTATGATGGAAAGAAAGCCTCTGGAATTCCTGGGTTTTCTTCTTAATACCCTCTTGACTTACAGAAGGGAAATGCAATTACCTATGGAAGGCTGGCTGCCCTTGCCCACCTGGTCACCGCAATCCATGTGCTGCTCTGGCTCACACTGTCTGGCACCAGGTTTGCATGGCAAGCCATGACAAACACTTTTGCAAAGCTCCCTAGTGAACTTTATAGCCCTTTTCTTGGGCTATGAGAGAGGGCAAAACAGCTGCCTAGACTCTTCAGTGTCTCTCCAGAGGCAAACTGAGGTCTCTGTGTTTTGTAGCACAGGTATCTCATCATAAGATGACACATAAGAGGATGCTCATTGTCTCCAGCAGTGTAAAAATAACAGTTCTAGACAAAATATGGCCACTTTCTCTTAATTCTTAGTTGACTTGTAGGATTGAAATATCAGGGAATAATTGTATTTTATTTTACACTGAAAGTTACTTAAAACATCGTTATGTGAACTGTAGGACTTGGGTTCAGATGAAAGAAAACCCTACAGAGTAAAGCTGTGAAGAAGTCTGCTGAGACATCTGCAAGTATCTCAAATTCTAAACTGTGGGCCCTTTATCTATATGTCTGACAACAAAATTTCACCTGAAATGCAAGCACTGCTTTGAGGTTCATGCCAGCAGTGTGCAGACAATCTTGTGAAGCTTTCAGCCTGGAGAGAAAATTCATGGGTTCAGTGCAGAACTGGATGTCTGTAGGATAATGAAATTCTCAGATGTGGCAATATATAAAGCTGGTGCAAATTTTGGAACAGATATAAATGCTGTGCTTCAGATCTGGATGAATGACAGACCTGTCTAACATGAGGGGGTCTTTCACCTTCTGAGGAAATGGTACTAGGTGGTGTTGAAGAGAGAATGCTGGGCTAAACCAACCTCATCTTTCATCTTATGTAAAACTCCTGAAAACTCTTGGGGCTTTATTTTGCCCTTTTTTTTAGACTTAAGGCCTGTGGTTACTTCCTGAATGTTCCTGCTTGACTTCTTTCCGTAATTCTTTGAAAACACTGCATGTCTTTTTCCCAATATCAGTTGCTCTGTGTATCCAAAACGTTCTCTGTGGCAGTATCTGTCTCTGGCCACATGGTCATACAGTTTCTGGAGGTGTCATACAAACAAACAGCAGCAGCAAGCCAAATTCTACAGTGTGTCCATTCATACTGTGTTACAGAAAACTAAGATACAGCTGGAGGTTTCTCAGTTAAAACGACATCCTCATCATCTGCAGCTACGAAACATTTTATGCTCTGGAAGTTGTAGTCCATGTTGACTTGCATAACTCAAGGACAGGCACATCAGTAAACCTTCAAAAAGGCTCAGCACACAGAAGAGCTGGCACATCCCTCCTTTGAAAAATATAAGCCATATAAAATTTATTCCTTTTTTTTATAAAAGAGTAAATTGTGTCTTCTGCTCTGCATTTTCTATGGGAGGAAAAGGTATGGCATTAGGTTTTCTGAGGGGTTTTGCTTTTTTTTTTTTTTTAATGAAAGATAGCAGTATGCATCATCTTAACAGCAGATCAGTAAGGGAAATCAAATACATCACAGAATCACAGAATGGTCAGGGTTGGAAGGGACCTCTGGAGATCATCTAGTCCAACCCCCCTGCCAGAGCAGGGTCACCTACAGCAGGTTGCACAGGAATCATGCTGTTTTCTTCCAATATGTAACTCCTCCCCCCTGCTTGGACCCTTTACATGACACGACAAGAACAGAGTTTTGAAATGGTGCCTGTGGCTGTGAGTGTGGTGCACGGACAATACCTGCCATCATATGTCTCTTGCTCTCAAGTAAAAGTGTCCCAGAGATGTGCCCAGTCTGGCCAGTCGCATGCAGTCTGGTGCAGACTGTCTCTAAGCAGCACGTGGATCGGGATGTAAGTGTGTTATTTCATATTAGCTAGTTGGTTCAATGCATAGAGTCACCTGCAGCACAGAAAAACCTGCTGCCCCATTTGTTTTAAATCAGAGGCTTTAATATTGAAATCCAAGAATTTAAAACCTAGGGAGATTTGAAGAGAGCAAGAACATGATATGCAAATACTGCAGAAACACGAGCTCTTCTACTCCCCAGCATTTCTTTGCCTGGACGATTGAATGTACCTTACAAAAAAAAAAAATATTTTCCTTAGACAGCCACTCTTAGTTTACTCCAGTGTGATATCTTTTAGGTACCATATACCACTTTTTTGACATGGTGGTGTCACTTCAGGCATTAAGTTCATTAGAAAGAACACTCCAAATAGGCCTGATTTGTTTTCTATTGTTTAAATAGTGGTGTTCTGTGTATGTGCAGGGTTTGGTAGTGTTTTTTTTAATGAAATGAACTGAACACACATGTAAGTCTCTGGCAGCATAGTTCATCTTGTTTTCATCCCAGAGGTGACAAAATTCAGTCTGACCTACTCTGCCGAGAAGCCTTGAGTTGGCTCCACTCAGATACACCAAAATATAACTATACAAACACTTGGGCAACCTGGGGCTACAGTTGCAGTTCTTGTGTACATTGCACTTTATCATACCCACAGAACAGATATAATTATGCAAACAGATGTGACTGGGACAAGAACTGGCTGAGAATGACTAAACCCAGACAGCCTCCAAACTATTACTGTTAAATGGGATTATTTATATAGATGTCAATAATGGCACTTGTAAAATGTATCGTCTGTGCGTCTGCTCTGCTGAAGTGGTTTAGGACTCATAAATCATTAAGGGAACCATGCCCAAGTTTGTAATTCTAGTCCAAACAATGCAAGTATTTCTTTTAAAGATCTTTTGCAATTGAAGATAGGTTAAATGGATCTGAAAATCATGTGGAGTGATTTTATAGACTGGCATGTGTTTGAATAATGACCAGTAGACAGAGCTACTTGCACTGCCCAGTTCCAAATGCAGAAGACTGAGTTCCATATTGAGAACAAAACATTCATTGTCAAGAAAGGATCATATGTGGCTGTGTAGAAGTGTTATAGATACTTTATTTCCTTTCCAGAAAACTATTTCTTTCTTCCTTGGAGCATAGTGAGGTGCACCTTTCCATATGCCATTGTGTACCAGTGTAGAATTTAAAGTTCAGTGTTGTCTTTGCCTTTGCTACTATTTGGTTCAAAATAAAAATAAGTGGCAATTTATCTGCTAGACTTTGGTGTATGTGTACAAAAGTATCCAGGATATAAATAGTTGCTCAGATGGCTTCAGTAATCCATCTGTGGTTGTATGAACCTCATATGTATATACTACAACAGAGATGAACTAATAATATATACTACAACAGAGATGAACTAATAATACCTAACGAACTTCTCAGAAAATAGGGAAAATGAGGAAATGCTGGGTTTTATTGTGTTTTTTGCTTTTGAGAGGAAGAAATTGAAACATAATATACCAAACTCTTCCCCCCATCTTTTGAATAGGAAAAAGATACTTGCCATTCCTTTTTCAAAAGGCTTTAGTCAATCCTTTGCAGTTTGGGGATCCAGGGAGACATAATTATGTCCGCAATGAATCATGCCTTATAATGTCATAACTTAACGGCAGTTCAAGCCAACTGTCCCCACAAAACACAAACTCACTTCTCCATCTACAGCAGAGACAATACTATTTCCTGACAGCTTCTTGATCACAAGAATGTGGAGAGCTGCTGTTGCATAATTAACAGTCCTGTACAATCTTAAGCGGGAATAATGGTTTAGTCATTGCCACCATCTGTCTGTAGCTGAGAGACTAAAGATCTAATTATTAAGGGTAAATTCTTCTCCCTTATGGAAAAGGAAGTGTGCTTGCATCATGTGGAGACTCCTGATGGCAGGCTAATTGGTTTTGGAGGTTTTGGAAAAACGTTTTTTAACGCTTGACCTTAAAATTTGTTAGCTGAAATTTCTTCGAAGAAAGGATGAGATGCTGAAATTTATGTTTTCTGTTCACGGTGTATCTAAATACATATACCTATAAACCAATGAGAAAGACATCTCTGAAAATCATAAATAGGGTGAGTGATTGAAGAATTGCGGGGTTTTATATGTATATATATAAAGATATTTTACTAGAAATAACAAGAAAACTTTTTAAAATCTTATCCTGTACTTAGGATATAACCTAAATAGGATATGCACATATCCTATGTATCCCAATTTTAAAAAAATATCCTATATTGCAAACTTTATAGATGCTGTAGCTGCTATGCAAGATCTGCTTGAGCTGGAGCTAAATTATGTAGTTTGACTTCTAAATCCTGGAAAAATTAAGCAAAGCTTTTGCTTATTTTTTAGATTTGCATTCCCATTGACAAAAGCTGCTGAGTCCATCTATGGCCCCTTGAAACAAGCAACCATGTTTCATTACATGTCAGCACTACTGAACAGGTTACTACTGTGAGAAGGCACAGTGCATTAGAGATAATAAGTCTGTGATTTTTTATTCTGCTTGTGTAAGTACCTGTTAGACCAGAGCAGCTCCAGACACCTTGCACCACTGTTTTTCTGTCTTAGGGACTGGTGTTCAGGGACAAGAGCACTATGAAATCTAAGCTGTACATGGTTTGTCACTTCATATATGATGCACATTTCACCAGAAGATCACACAATGTCCATCCTGCTAATATCATCCCTCAGTGCCATAAATTCCAAACATAAAAAAGACCAAGATCTTGTTTGTTTTTGCCATCTGTGAGGGTAATCAGAAGGGGAAGTGGCAGAAAAAAAAGAGAAGAATGATTTCAGTTGTAGTGATATCTCTTCTCAGGGTTTGTTCTGCATGAAGAGAAAATCATTTTTTTGCTTTTGTTTTTTTCCAAAATGAGGCACAGAACTTTTCCTGCAGTAAAGTACTTTACATTTCAAAATGCAAGAAATTTTGAAAGATCCTTATAGGGTAAATTTGGTAGAGATTTTGACCATGTCGCTGTCTTCAGATGTGATGAATAATCATCATTTGTGAGTCACTGATCGTGAAACAAAGACGGATCTGTGACTGGAAAGAAATGCTTACAGCCTCTTTTTGTTAGCAACAGAGTATTCTGTTCAGCTCTACTGATGTGATTCCATTTTCCATTCCATTGCACCTAAGAGCATTTTACAAACTTTGAAATAATTTAAGGAACACATTTTGTGTTTTTTTTTTTTTAATATTAAACTGACTTGGTGACATTAAAGGGCTTGTTTTCACTGTATGAGTTAGACTTTATGTGCCCAGGAACTATAGCTGTGGGTTGGCCGTCTGGAAAAACAAGCTGCTCAACGACCATGTAATTTGTCTTTTGTCTGGCTTCTGGTGTTTTTTTTTTTTTGATTAATGCTGAGTAAACACTAAAAGGAAGCTTTCCTTGAAGCAATGTCCCTTCTCTAAGTGGCACCTTTTCACTTACAAATTAACAAATGGTCTAATGCTGCTGAAAGCTTTTGTTAACAGCGTTTCTGTATAACTTGATTCCATAAGAGAAAACATGTTCTTTCCCTTTTCTGTGACCCCAAAGCAGAAGTAATTCACAGACTTAACAGCTTTGGAATCAAAATGTAGCTGCCTGCCACTTTCCTTGATGGAAAGTCCTGAGAGGAAATACAGAACTCTGTGTCTCTCTAACTTTCATGTTAAAACAAGTGGTATTTAAGAAAAGAGCATCTTCTTTATGGAATAGTGCTCCACATTCCCAGTGGTCACCAGATCCGATCAAATGGAGGCACTGTCATGGAACTCCATTAATTCCATTAATCATGGAATGATTCCTGTTTAATTGATTTGGTGAGACATAAAGCATTAGAATTGGCTTTTGAGGGACTGTGGGTATTAAAAATCCTAATAGGAATGATTTAACTTACTGTCCTGGCCAAAACTCAGAGGTTGGCTCATTCTGTTAATTCTGACTATTAAGCTGATCTGGTCTGACATCCTGTAAAATGTAGGCTGAATAACACAAACCACTTACTTTCCCTTCAAGTCAAATAGTTTTTATTTAAACTACAAACATGACTTTTGAGAGAGACATCCAACTTTGTTTAAAGAATTCAAAGCAGTGAGAAATCCATCTCTTTTCTTGGTAAACTTTTCCATTTGACCTTATTGTTAAAAAATAGGTTCCTTACTTCCAGTGGGTTTTTTTAGTCTTCATTTCACTGTTATTAAAATTTATACCACATCCATCTGGAAGACTGTTCAAACCTAACCTATTGCACATCTTTCTTAGGGTGACCAGAGGCTCTGAAAAAACATGTCTCAATTGGGCAACTCCTCCCCAGTGAAAGCTTGCAGCACAGGTGTCTCAAGACCAAGTTTTATTTATAAAGATGCCAAAAACCCCACTCACTTAAAAATATCCTCTAAACCCACAACCAAATCCTATTGCATTTATGTCCTGTCCTGAAAAAATGAATAGTATTTTTTTAGGCTAACATGTAAAACAGAAATAAAATAACAATAATGTGTTTTTGTCAGATAGAGCAGACAAAGCAGAAAAAGTGAACAAGCAATGCCTTGTTATTGCACCTGCTGTAACCATCTTTTCGCTTACATCTTATCATCTCACTCTGCATCTTGAACTAGCATATGAAGAAACTACAATTATAAGAAACTAAGATCACTTTTGTCTCACCTTCATCTAGGCTGGCTTTTGTTGTTGCTTGTCAGGTCCAGTGAAGTCAGGCTGAGCCTCAAAAATCTTGTTTTTTTTTAAAAACAATCTCAACTTCTCTAAATAAAGTGGTTACTCGTCATTACAGCTTTGACATAGAGACAGGAGAAATGATCATCTGAAGTGAACAAGGAGCTGATGAGTCACTCAAACCTCTAAAGTAAACAAAGGACAAATTAGGAGTATATAGGGTAGTATTTTTTTTAAAGTCTGCAGTGTTTTACAAAGTAATATCAGGGTTGGAAAACTTGGGATAACTCTTGTGTCTGATGTTTTCCTAGTGTCTGATTTGCAACCCTGTCTGTACCTTTGAACATAGATAAAGACATAGCTGTAGTTTTGCATTTATCACAAAAAAATAGTCATTTAAAATTCCAGTTGACTTTGTTAATTGGTCTGCTAAAGCCAAGAATGTGAACCCAATTCATTGTTTTGTTATGCCTGTTTTATGTCTGTGTCATTCACTGATTTCACCAACGACATGAATTTGAAAAAAGAGACGTGGTGATACAGACCTGAAGTAGAACTGAAACTGAACTCTCAGGTCTTCCAAGTCAGCCTTCTTCAACAGAGGTGGCACGTTTATTCTCACTTGGAGTGTCAAAAATAAGACTTAATGTCTTTGTAAAAGACTAGATGTGCCTTTTCCACAATTGATGGGCAAGAGGCAGGTATCACTGAATGTAATTCTGCAGGGCCCTTTACCCAGAAACAGAAAGCACACTATGTTCATCAATTTTTACCTTCTGTTATTTCAACAAAAAGTAAGGAGGAAGTGACAAGTCAGAGGAAGATCAAACTTTCAGCAAGGGTAACGATGGTTTTCTCAGAAGATATGTATAATTCACAAACCCTTTTAGACATCATAGCCTCATCTTTTGATTTTTATTTTTATTTTTTTTGCAACTACTGTGCACTGCATTCCTTGTTGACTTACACTGGAAGAAGATGGTTAAATTGGTAGATGGAGAATCAGCACAGCTCTTCCACCACTGCCATAAACTACCTGTGGTAGCACAGGCAACCCAACAGGCGGTACCTTACCCCTGTCCACAGGCATGAAAGCTGAAAGCCACTGAAATGGCAGAGAGTGCAAAATATGGATATTCATCTCTGGGCATAAATTGCACCTTAGTTTCCTCTTTATAAAATTGAGGTGATATGAAAGAGGTGTGAAGAGAAAGTAAATAGCACAGGGAAACACTATGTTTTTACATCTATGAAAATCAAGCCATTTTACATCTGGCTGAATATTCAAGAATCACTCAGTTATCAGCCTTATGGAATAATTACAATTCCAGTTGAGATTAAGGTAGGATGTGGGTGCTCAGCCTCTTGGAAGCATGGATGCAATAGCATCAAAAGTGATACTGCAGCTTAAGGAAACAATTCTCCCTCCCAGTGAGGGAATTGTCTCAACCTGCATGCTCAGGAATTTTCCAGATACCACAGAGGAAAAAGCCCAACGCCACTGATTTTTGTCTTTAATGCATATGTTTTGTAAGGACCTGAACTCAGTGCTCCTTAGTATACACGTCCTGACTTTGCCATGAGAGTTAAGCATATTTGCTAAGATCTGTTCAATTCTTTGATCTGTGTTTCTCTCAATGGCACAATATTAAATCTGTTTCTTGAAGCAAAAGCGTGTATCATACTTCACTGTTTCTAAGGAGTACTCTTCTTAGTATACATAAAGCTTATTTATGTTGTCCAGGTAGTGCACACAAAAAGGGATACTTTGCCGGCAGCTGACAACCTGTAAGAAGAAAAAGAAACTTTAGCATTTTAGTGCCACTAAGGTTTGCTGTGGGACTGGAGTAATGTTAGATTTCTTCCACTGCTGGTTACAAAGACAATAACTATGTGGATGTCCTTGACAGTTAGCATAGTAAAGCAGAGACATTCTCTTGGTCATGTTTCTTAACAGCTGGGCAGTGAGTGCTTATGAAATGAAAATATTCTTTTGAAATCATGGTGGATGCCCCATTCCCACTGGACTTTAGTGGGATTTGAGTGCTTTGTTCCATTAGGAACCCTGAAGTGAGGGCGTGGTCCACAATAAGCTCTTGATGATGGATGGTCAGCCTTCTTCCCATTACAGAGCTCTGCCTGTTTCATTTTCCTTTCTGCTTCTTTTAGTGCTACTGTTAAAAATCTGGAATCCCCTACTGTACTTAGTATTGAAAAGCAACAGGGAAGAAAATACGGCCTGAAGTAATTAAAACTATCAAGGTGTTTAGAACAAATCCAAATCTATTTGAGTCTGACTTACCATCACTTGTCTGAAGAGATAAATAAAACATGGTAAAACATTACTCAGTTATATATCTTTGAAAAATGTCTTCTGCATTTTCCTCTATATCTGAGATGAACAGTTCATAATTCAGCTTTTACCAATGGAAATTATATTAGCATCCTTGTATTCTGGTGGTCCAAGTAAGATATGTAGACATTAACTCAAATACTGAAATGGTAAGGTTTTGAGGTTGGGCTTGGTTGGTTTTTTTTTTCCTTCCAGAATATGCCCAGATGTTTATTCCTCCAAAGTGCATAGAGGTACCTGAAGATGTCTGCACTTGGTAGCAGCTCCAGAAAATTTGCTGTCAAGCTTCAGCCTTCCAACTCATTTCACTTATGTGATAATCTGAAGCTGAAAAAATTGACCAATGCTTCTCCCATGTGACCAAGTGTGCACGTGTTTTCTGAGAAATTTGGAAAGCATACCTGTACCCCACTGAATATTCTGATATCAAACTGTAAGAGATGAAAAGCGGCTGTCATGCCTAAACAAACCAAAAATAAAAATAAAATAAAAATAGGGTTTACTCTTTGTATAATCTTCATCTGAAGGAGCAGACAGTTACTGGGGAAGATGGACACAGAAAATCATGGTGGGATTTCTGTAGAGCCCAGTAGTTACTCTTACACAGCAGGCTGGATTAGTCAAAGCTATCAGTGTAAGAGAGTTGGCAAGTTTTCAGTTATTTAGAGGCGAATCTTCACAATAATCCTTTCCTCCTTATCCGCTGTGTCTTCTCCTGCCTGCTTTTCCAACCTCACTGGCATTATTCTGTGGCAAGAATGGGGAGCAATGACTTCCGTGCTCCTTTCTTTGAGCTTTTGTGGAGAAGGTATTCTGAAGATAACCCTGCCCAAAGGGTAAGCTTTTACATTTATTGTTATATATGTGCTCTTCTTTACTAAATCATTCTTGAACTCACTGTCCCTAAATTAGCTCTTTCCTTTATTCTTCCTTTTTGAAAATGAACCATGAAAGAACACTTCTCTCTTTCTCTTGCTTGTGTCTGCCAGTGTTTCAAACAGCAAATTCTCCACCTTCTGTTATGATTACATGTTTGTTTAATTAAAGCTTGCAAGGAACAAAGGAGGGAGACATCTTTAGGACTAATTCACATAATGGTGTCACAGCAATTCTTAGATGAAGGTTGAGGTTTACATAAAGAACGTACCTTCCAATGTAATAGATGGACTGTTTTCTAGATCTTTCTGCTTAGCCCAAAGGGAAACAGGGTTTATCTGTAGAGTGACCAGTGCTAGTTTCAAGGGCAGCAGCAGCTCTTTCCTCTTCATTTTGCAATATTCTGGCCGTTGACCCTTGTGCAACCTAATCTAAGGCTGCTTCTGTGGAGCATTTTGCCCATCTCTTCTCAGCAGAGCAAATAACCAAATTATATGACTGTGTCCACAAAGCAGGAACGATAGCAGCCTGGCAGAGAGCCTAGGTGGCAAGTGTTTAGCACAAGGACTCCCATATTGCGATATCTGCAGAATTGCTCATGTCTATAAAATAGAATCACAGTTTATGACAAAATTAGTATAGAGGTAGGTCAGAGTTGGCTGTAAGTCAGAGCAAGCTCTCCATAAGCCAGCTACAAAGACCAAAGTCTGCAAAAATATTAGGTCCTATTTAGGTACCTAACTTCCAATACATTTCACCTGAAGAACTCCAAAATATACAACAGGAGTAAATTCACAGTCGCCAATGGGTTTAAAGAGACCTGAACATTAAATATGGAGCACTTGTACCACTGTAGTTGGCTAGTGTCATGTTATTCCTTGTTCAGCAACACCTGAATGCTTGCTAGCTGGGTCTATTCTTTGTAATGTTCTTATTTCTAATATAAGAAAATTAATAAATTCAACAAATTATGCTCTGAAACATTGAATCATAGAATGGTTAGAGTTGGAAGGGACTTTGAAGACCATCTAGTTCCAACTGCCCTGCTATGGGCAAGGACACCTCCCACTAGATCAGGTTGCTCAAAGCCTCATCCAGCCTGGCCTTAAACACCTCTAGGGATGGGGCATCCACAGGTTCTCTGGGCAACCTGTTCCAATGTCTCACCGCCCTCACAGTAAGGAATTTCTTCCTAATATCCAATCTAGATCTTCCATCTTTTAAAACCATTACCTCTTGTCCTATTGCTACACTCCCTGATAAAGAGTCCCTCCCATCTTTCCTGTAGGCCCTCTTTAAGTACTGGAAGGCTGCTAGAAGGTCTCCCTGGAGTCTTCTCCTCTGCAGGCTAAACAGACCCAACTCTCTCAGCCTGTCCTCATGCGGGAGGTGCTCCAACCTCTGATCATTTTGTAAAGATCACATAAACATTCTCTTAAAAGTATATAATTAAAGTTTAAGGTAGAATCATAGAATCATTTAGGTTGGAAAAGACCTTTAAGATCATTGAGTCCAACCGCAAACCTAACACTGCCAAGTCCACCACTAAACTGTGTTCCTAAGTGTCACATCTACCTGTCTTTTAAATACCTCCAGGGATGGTGATTACACCACTTGCCAGGGCAGCCTGTTCCAATGTTTGACAACCCTTTTGGTGAAGAAATTTTTCCTAATATCCAATCTAAAACTCCCCTGGCATAACCTGAACCCATTTCCTCTCGTCCTAACACGTCACTAGGGAGAAGAGGTCAGTCCCCATCTCCCTACAACTTCCTTTCAGGTAGTTGTAGAGAGTGCTAAGGGCTCCCCTCAGCCTCCTCTTCTCCAGGCCAAACA
>VZSZ01002328.1:713-11781 GCA_013398815.1 Ibidorhyncha struthersii | reverse complement strand
GCACACTGCTGGCTCATGTTCAGCTGGCTGTCAATCAGCCCCCCCCAGGTCCTTTTCTGCTGGGCAGCTTTCCAGCCACTCTTCCCCAGGCCTGTAGCGCTGCATGGCGTGGTTGTGACCCCAGAGCAGGACCCAGCACTTGGCCTTGTTGGACCTCATATCATTGTCCTCAGCCCATCTATCCAGCCTGTCCAGATCCCTCTGCAGAGCCTTCCTACCCCAAACAGATCAATGCTCCTACCCAACTTGGTGTCATCTGAAAATGTACTGAGGGTGTACTTGATCCCCTCATTCACATCGTTGATTAAGGTATTAAACAGAACTGGCCCCGATATCGAGCCCTGGGGAACAGCACTTATGATTGGCCACCAACTGGACTTAACTGCATTCACCAACACTCTTTGGGCCTGGCCATCCAGCCAGTTTTTTACCCAATGAAGAGTACGCCTATCCAAGCCATGAGCAGCCAGTTTCTCCAGGAGAATGCTGTGGGAAATGATGTCAAAGTCTTTGCTAAAGTCCAGCTAAACAACATCCACAGCCTTTTCCTCATCCACTAAGCAGGTCACCTTGTCATAGAAGGAGATCAGATTTGTGAAGCAGGACCTGCCTTTCATAAACCCATGCTGACTGGGCCTGATAAGTGTAATGCTGTAAGTTTGTAAATCATGATGGAGCCGTGTGAAATCAAGAGTTTCACTTAGAAATCTTCACACTCACTCAGGGGACAAAAGAGCCCATAAAGTCCTAGGAGTTCATAGCAAAGGGTCAAATATATCATTACTTTTGGCATTAAGAATATTTTGTATGCCTTTCAGCATTGGCAGACAATAAAGTAGGTGAAGAAACTCATTCAAGGGATGGCAACAGGAGCTGGGCTATTTCCCCATCCATCTGCACTCTGCAGCCAAATAGCTGGGTTTTGCTGCAAGAATAATAAGGATGATCTTTTTATATAGGAAATAACATCCTGCTCAAGTGTCTGATCACCAGAGTCCCAAAGCTAGTGGTACACAAAGCAACATCAGCAGCACCACTGTTATCATGAATCTTTATCTTCTGGATGTTCTTATCTAACAAAACTAAAGAAAATAGCTAACATTTTCCTCAACCTTGCAATAAGCAAGCTGCTCAAACTGTTGGACTTTTCTAAGGAAGAAAAGGTGCTAGGTAGGTCTGATGTCTTCTGTAGATAAGGTGCTCCTGAGAGGCTACAGAGTGCTCCTAAGTGTGCTGTGCTTCATCTCTCTTTCTCACATTCAGTGGGAAAACTCCTGAACAGCAAATGTGATTCATGTTAACTTCAAAAGAGGTAGAATTTTACCCAAAAGGTTCTGGTTTGGAACAATAACTGTTTCCATTTTACAAAATCAAACCAAAATCACCAATGCTGAATTTCTGAAAGCAACCTCCACCAAAACTTTGCCTTCAAACAGCATATGAAGTCATAAAATAAATGTGCGTCATACTTTTATTTCATTTAGCTCTTCTTTGTTAAAATAGAAACCAACAAACTATGTCATAGGTGGAACAGGGTAAGAAATTTTAAACTAAATCCCCTCTTCCTGCAAAGACTTACACAACGGTGTGTCTATGGGAACATGAACAGTAGCAGTGGGTACAGTGGGAATGCGTTTAAGAGAGAGCTATGCAACAACAAGTCATTCTGCAACTACTCCATCAAACTGCAATAATCTTAATATTACTAAGCATGCTTTCTTATTAAAAGTTTCCTTTTGGTAATAGATTGCATATTCTTTACAAAATATTGGGAAATTATGGCTATTTTCAACAACTTCCTGTGCTTATTGACAAAAAAAAAAGTTAAGGTCTACAATTAACATAGAGAAAGCTTTTTAGGTGTATAGGAATTAGCGAGGCAGTATGATTTAGAAAAGGTAGGTGTAGCTTGAAGAGAGAAGAGATGGGAGACAGAAGAGGAGTGGCAGGAACTAGCGATAAATAAATAACCCTAGCCCAGACCAGAAAAATTAAAAGACAAAGAAAGTCAACAAGTGGTTTGACTTAAGCAGATTCAGCTTTATTTACACTCAGTGGAAGTGTACATACATGGTCCCAAGTATCTAGGGGCACTAAAAAGAAATCACTTTAAGTGAATTTGTCAAATCTATTTGCTACTAAACCTCTGTGTGGACTCTCATTCAGTATTAAATTCAATTTTCTTTAGTTCTGAGTGTGTTAAATCAAATTGAATCAAAGCCATTTAATTTTCAGTGAGAGTATTCACAACAGTGTTTTGCTGTACTTCAATAAATCTGCCTAAAATTCTTATAGTTGGACTCACTTGCTCATCACTCTTCATGCTTACAGGTGTCCATGTGTTTTATTTGGATGGCAAGATAGAGCTACTACACAAATTTTACAAATCAGGATTTCAATACTTTGATTGCAGTGGTCACAAGAATATAAAGATGTTCTTTAAAAAAAAAAAAAAAAAAAATTAAGAAATTCTCCAGGCTTCGTCAGGATCCCCAACGCAAACCACTAATAGGGAACACAAATCCTTGTGTGATATTTGTCAGTCATGTTAAATAGTTCACACTTTACCATCTTAGGACAAGAAAAAGGTAAAAAATGAATAAAAAGATACCGCATTAAATGTGTCTAGAGCCTGAAGCTTCTATTGCCTCCTGGTACTTGCCTTTGTGTTGTTAGTGATGGCCCTGTTCAGCCTCAGGGAGGAGGTAATTTTAATTTCCTCTGTCTTTGCTTTCCTTCCAATTAACAATACATCAACAGTGAACATTTCTCTGTTGGCATATAGTCATAATTACCTCACAAAGTTAAACAACAGTTGCCTGGATCTTCAGACAAAAACAAATATAAAACTTTTCACAGTGGGTTTTCTTTGCAAATTGTATTGGAAAATAGTGAGACACTTTAGCAAACCCAAAATGATAAATTGCTGTGGAATCTTTCTTCTTGCGCACTTTCCTTGCCTGTCTCCTGAGGTCCCAATGAAATGTTAGATCATGACATGAGGACAAAATGCAAACAAACAAAATACTGATGTGCCTGTTGGAATTTCCAGTGTCTCATTATTTTAATTAACTCTTACAAAAAACCACCTGCCCCCATTCCATTGCCTTGTTCTCTCAGCAGTTGCACTTAGGAGGGTAGGGACCGGCAAATTTGCCAGTAGTGGTTATTGCAACCTCCTACTATGGCTCAGAGGTACCCGACAAATCTCACATCACAGGGAGAGCTGGGGTGAGGGGAACCTCGGGGGCACACTACTTTCCCTGCTCTCATGGTGTGTGGGAAATGCCCAAGTTCCAGGGCTGCCCAGCAAGGACAGCCCTTGCCTCTGTGCACAGATGAGTATCTGCACAGCCCAGCAGCCTCCACACCAGTTCACCAGTGCCACCAAGATATAGGATGTTGTCTTGAGGGAGCCAGCTGAATTGCTGACCCCTTGTTGCCCAGGCCTAAATGCTAGCAAATTGTGACTGAATACCAAAACTAAATGGGAATGTCAGGATCTCTCACCTAATAAATACCAACATGAACACAGTAGCAAAGTGTCCACTAGAAAAAAAAGAACAAAAAAAAACAACAAAAAAAAACCCCAACCCCCAGGCTTTTAGAAATTAGCATAAAAAGAATAAAGAATAAACCAGAGAATTTTGTTATGTCCTTTAACAGCTCCACAGTGTGCCTGCCTCTTGAATTCGTTTGGCAGGTCTGATCCCCCCATCGCAAGAATAAAAAAGCTTTGTTCTAGCTCTCACAGTGGCAACATTAAAGCTCAAATTTGCATGATTGTTCCCCTCGGAAAACCAGACTATGATCAAAAAAGCAGACATTAAGGGATGATTATGGTAAAAACCTATCTCAGTCATAAGCAGGATGGAAAAAAGAAAAAAAAAGTTCTCGTGTACAGGAACAAGAGAACAGCAGGTGAAACCAAAAGGCGCCAGGTTCAAAAGGGAACAAAACAGTTTTTCCCACAACATGTTCTTAATCTGTGGAAGTGATTGCCACAAGACATTGTGGATGGTGAAACTGTATAAGGATTCCAAGAGCTTTAGACAAGTTCATGAAAGAAAAAAAAACATTAAAGACTATAAAACATAAAGATACCACTTCTGGTGAAGAAGTCCAAGGTGCAGATGACTGGAAATGAGGAGAGTAACAACTGAGAGGCAGCATTTTTTGTTTGACTTTATCTTACACTTTTTTATATATATTTGTAATTGGCTGCTAAGTTTGAAAGGCCTTGTGGTCCAAGAAAATTCTTCTGTGAAAGATCAGAAAAGACAGAGGACAACCGAAAATCAGACCATCAACATGTGTTTTGGGCACTGGTGTCCCTAAAGTAGTGGCTTAATAAGCCACCATTAGACCAAGCCAGTTTAACAGAGGTGTGTGGACTGCTTGCACCATGTAAGCAAAAGAAAGGAGTTGGAGACCAAGACAGAGCAACTGGATATGGACTCCCAGGCCAATGCCATGCATTTAAAGCAGATACATCTCACCTAGATGAATTACTGTCCCAAAGAGACCATGTCTTTCTTCTCTTGCCTTCTTCTCCGCCTTACAGGAACTTGGAATAGGATGCTCTCCATGAGTCTGGCTTTGCTCTACAGACTGTTTTAGTCCCTGATCCAAAGATTCACTAGTGATAAATACATAAAAGATTCTCCTGAGGCTTCCAAAAATATGAGACACGTAGGAAATCATTAGCTCTTAACCAATTCATTGGTGTTGCCAGGCTCCCGATATCTAGTCAACACCTCTTCTCATACATCTGTCTAAGCTCATGGAAATGTTATTTCTAGGAAAATACCTAAGAGGATTTTCAGGCACTGTTGCTATACAGCCATAGTGGCTGCTCCCTGGTTATGGAGGTTTAAAATATAAGGAGCCTTTAAAAGAAGCATATTTCTCTGTGTATGAGTGCATTTGTATTCCAACAACAACAACAAAAAAGTGGTTTCTACTTTCCCTGCTCAGTAAGAAAACTTTTTTCTTATACTGCAAGCTTTAAAAGAACTGCCTTTCTCAAACTGCCTCGTGTTGTTCATATGAATGAACTTCTGTTAGCAGGACACAAAGCTGGAGGAGGAATTTCTTCCTTTCAGCAGCATCTTTCTGTTGCCGATCAGGTGTTTTCTTCCCTTGGATTTACAAACCCAGAGGAATGACTGCCCCTCTCAGTTGAGGATGGATGAGGACCCTGGGCGCTATCTGCAGGGGCTGCTGTCATCAACAATGCTGAAGTGAACAGGGACTTCACCAGGGCAAAGCCAGAGCTCTCCTGAGCAGGCATCATGTTGATGCAAAAAGCTGGAATCCAAATGATGATGGCACATTTGTGGTGTGATGATTAAGCAAGAGACGAGCATCTGCAGGCAAGTGCTGGACTGCAGAATGCGTAAAATCCTACTTCCCACCCTGAAGTTCAAACATTTCAGATGAGTAGTCTTTTGAATTGTGGCGTTTTAAAATGCTTAGTTTATCTAATGTATTATAAAACAAAAAAGCACAGTTTATTTTCCCACTAGAAATTCGCAAGCAAGTTTTAGTATGCTTTTTTAATATATTTGTTCTCAGATCTTTTATAATTGGTTCCTGTAATGTTGTTTTGTTTCCCTGGCCCTTTTTTCCCTTGGTGTGTTCCATAATTCGAATGCTTTTCTCATCATCATCATTACTGATCAACAGAGATTCTAAGTACTAGTTCAAGCCAGTTTCATTTTAAAAAGCTGACCAGTTCTCTTATTAAAATCAAATTCTCTTCAAACGATTCAGGCATATCAGGATTAGTTTTCAGAGACTCCTGTCAACATTTTCTTCAGTTTTATTGACATACATTTGTTCACTAAGTTGAACTAAGTTAACCTAGGTTGCACCAGTTCCTCAAATCCTCTTAAATATTTTCACTCTGAATAAACATACTGAAAACCTCAGTTTCCATTTTTCAGTGGTGTACTGTCCTTTAAAAATCTACAGGAAAAATGTGAGGGGCTCAGAAGGGGAGACACTGCTAACCTCGAGGCTGAGGAACAGAAGTGAAGGTTCAGAGAAGGCATTAGGAAAGCTGACTGCCATGATTTGGGTGTCTATTGCAAGAGATTTCACAAAGCTGTGAAGATGTAGTTTCTGAACATCAGGGTTCAGATTCTGTTTAGCTTGTCAAATCTGAAGTATCAGAATGACATTTTGAAGCATCTAATTCAGAAGATGGCATTTTATTTCTAAATTCTGCTGTGGGCTCCTAGTATGGCCTCTCTATTAAGATTTTTAGTTTGTTCAAAAGTTTTTTCAAATTATCTAAGTCATATTTCCAAGTAATGAATTCCTTCATACCACTTTAAGTATTTTTTACTCAGAGAATACATCCATTCCTTTGTATATACCATTTCTGAACAAAACCGTTTCCTTCATTATTCAAAACCACTTGATTCAGAAATTAATAAATCAAGATGGATTTTTTTTTTTTGCATTTTGAGCAGTGTGGGAAAGACTCGCAGACTTATTTAACACATTCCAGTACTGAACTCTGTCTTGGGTTGTAAGTTTCCTTGCATACTACTACTTGTCATAGTTTATCTGCAAAGGGAAAACATTACCAATATTTCTTTTTGATTTAATTCTTATTCCCATCCTTTATTAAGGTTTGTGTTGGCCATAATTGTAATGTATTAGTGAATTTCATGAGATTTTTTTGCTGTTTAAGGTCTAGTTGGGAAAAAAATCCAACTATTCTGATCTCAGGCCCAATTCTGACCTCAATTCCAGAGAAAAGGCAATGTACTAAAATATTATGAGGCAGGCTTTCACCTCTGGTAAGTCAATGGAACTTTACCAGGGGTATCTGGAGGAAAAACAATGTCAGAGAAGTGTTAATTATGAAAGTGACTGCTTCAGTCAAGTGCTGGGAAGGGCTCAATGGAGTTCTGAGCAGGAATATTCAGTATCTGACACCAAGGAGATACACAGCAGATATTCAGCAGAAACATCAGTTTCTGAAGAACACCCATGATAGTCATGCTTTGAGGTCTGCTTTAGGCTTTTTATTTTGCCTATTAGATAATGTTAGCCAGTACAATGTTTAAAAGCATTTCTTTTTATAAACTTTGTGCTGTGCACCAGACTGTAGTCAAACATTGGAAAGACCTACAGAAAGCGGGCGCCACGTCCAGCCTATGTCAGTTCACTGCAACTAGGTATGTTGGTTTGTAAGGATTATTTTACCTGCAGGTGGAGGTGTTTCTTCAACACTGGTACTGGAATTTTTTCTTCCATGATTAAGTTACAGATTTCCCATTTGCAACTGGTTGTAGTATATACGAAAACGTGTCAAGGAATGTAATTATCAGCAAGCAAGGTTTATGCAAAGGATTTATGTGTGCTGCCTTTTCCTTTTTCTCCGTAATATGCCATTGAATGGAGGCTTTTGGGTGAGAACCCTGTAACTAGTGAAAATGCCTCTTAGGTAGGGTGCTTCAACACGTGTCATTCGAATATTTTGCTTTGGGCATGTTAAGTCATCCTCTTTGGTGGAAGTATTTGTATGAGCTAAGTTGTGTGCACATAAGCTGTTACAAGGCTGGAGACATAAAGCTATGTCATCCTTAGGGTTGTTAAGCATTCAGCAATCACTGCACTTTCAAGTTGGTTTTGTTATTCCAAGTAGAGGAAAAAGTGTGGATACGTATTTGTGAGTATTTAGAAAGGCCAGTTAGTGTCTCCACGAAGCGTTGGGAATTCTGTTAAGTGCTCAGAGAACTCAGTCAAGCAAAAGGAAAGCATTAATGGATTGTGAAAAAGATTATATTTAACAGTCCTTGTTAAATTGCACTTTTAAAAATTAATTCTTTTCACTGAAGTATGGAGCAATTTATTCACAGTAGAAGGCTTTAGGGATGAGGGATGATCTTCTGGCAAAAACTTTCTAACATGAAAGGAACCACCAGGGTTTAGAAGTGCAGTTAAACATGTGCTCAGTGAGCACCTGTGGCTGGGCTAAAGACCACTGCGTACACCACAAACACTCTGTAGGTCCCTACAGTAACTGGCCTTACACACTCAATCTACCCAGTAAATGTCATTGGCCTGATAGTCCTTTCCCCCATTTTCCCCCTCTGAGATAAACAACCTGCCTCATTCACGTTTTCCTCACCTGCCCCCATCCTGCTGACTCAGCACCCTTATTTCCTGACTCCACACTTATGCTCAGTGACACCAGTAAACCATTTGTTACCCTCGGGCTTCTGATAGACTCCTTTCACACCTTTTCTGGTGGTAGTTTTTCCCATTACTGCCTTACTACCCCAGGGGCAGGTCAGGTTTGGCCAAACACTCTTTTGTCACCTGTTTGCTATGCTTGGTAGTTTCTTTCCTTGTGTTCCCATCAATTTAACTTTGGGCTAAGGCTGACCATTAGCCTCAAGACCACCTGTGGTGCTTCACTCTCTGCCTTGTGGACAATTGCTTGGCATTCTCCATGTGGTGATGCAGGGGAAAATCTACAGCTGGCAGCCTCCAAGAAGTTGGACTTGCAAAATCTAAAGCTAAGGACTGCAGCCACAGGTTCTGCTGTGAAAATGGGAGAAAAATGTGACTCATGGATGACAGCAGCAGCGTTCCCCCCATCAGCTGCTGGACTGCACCCCAAAGCAGGATTTAGTGGGTCATCTGTGGATCCTTCCAAGCATCACAAGAGCTTCAGAGGGAAAAACTAATACTTTTGCTACAATCTGGTCTAGAAAGATCTCCAAGAAACTGTTCAATGCCATGACTTGCAGCAGGAGCAGGTTAAGCTATTCCCAGTGCCGTAGCCACCACAACCCACCACTTGCACTGCAGCACCCAGACACCAAGTGCAAGAGCAGCATAAAACAGCCACCATGGACATGAGTGTGAGAGGTTGAACAGACGACAGCGTGACTCACTGCACCGCCACCCTGCAAACATTGAAAGGCAGACACAAGTCTGGGAGAGCTGCCTGCTCTCACCAGGTGCATCTCCAGCCCGGTAGGACTGGTCCCCACTCTCTGCAGGACTCAGCCTAGAGCCACCCTGCTCAGTAGGTGCTATCCCACCTCCTGTATGCAGGTGCTTTTTTCCTGTACCAACTTTGAGCAAGGGCAGTGCATCAATCTGCAACACTGGAGAAGCGACAGGCAAGGAGCTTTTTTCCCTCTTGCCCTCAGACAAAGCACGGGACTGGTTTTCTGCACAGCAGGGTGTTTCCTACCCAGGGCGACACTGACTTTTGAGTCCCTGACCACACTCTCTCTGTGCTAGATGGAGCTTGAGTGCTAAAATCGCTTGTCACTGGTAGAGTGAAAGCTGTAGCAGACACTTGTGAAGTCAGCTGCTGGTCAGGAAAGGCTCTCTGCTGTGTCTGTTACTGGCCCATCCGATAGCTGCACTCTGCAGGGTGAGCTGGGTGACTAGCCTGAAGGCTAACACTTCCATCCTGGTACACACAAGGAGATTAAGCCCTAAGGAATCTTCTTACTGCAGCAGGATGGATAAAAAAACCTAAAAGTGATCCCTGAGAAGTCAAAGCAGGCTGTTTGCCACATCATTAGGCTGCAAATTAACCAACTTCACTTATTTTATGGAGGTGAATGGGAACAGTTAGTGTCCTTCCTTTCCATACCAAATAAGAAGCTGGAAGGTATGATGTCAAACCAGAATCCCAGACTCATTACGGAACCAATTCTGTAATTGTGTATATGATTTATTTATTTAGAATCATGTATGTGCTCTTGAAGTATGGGTGTGCTGCTTGGGGGTATTCACAGGACTAAGGGGCAGGGTGATCTGTGTCTCTGCCTGGAAATACTGGTGGTTGGAGGGAGAAGAATAATTTGGGGGCTTTCAGAGGAGAAGGTTTGAATTCTCGGTGCTAGGAAATCTGGGCTCCCCTGGGAGGACACAAAGCATGATCAAGGGGAAAAAATTAACCCACCTGTTTGCTCATTTTAATATTGAGCTCATGAGTTGTTATTTTCTTCTTCTGTAATTGAGGGCTGATGTGCCTTTTTGTGGAAGCTGAGCTCAGGCACAGAAAAGTCCACAAGCTCCTGCTTTGTTTGCTGCACAGGAGGGACACACAGGGGTGAAGTACAAGGAATGGAGAGTTGACTCATGCTGTCATTTAGGGCTTATTCACCTGTCTTTTTCTTGCCATAGAAGCTGTCCTTTCCCAGTTGTTTGACATTTCACCAGCTAGTGGTAGATAACTTTCAGCTGAGAATGACATTTCCCTGATCCATTTCACGGCACAGGGTTAATAACTAAAAGATCAAATGCAAGTCTTTCCTATCCTAGGGCCTTTGAGAGGACAATGGCCAATGATACTACAACATGGTGGCAAAAGGGATGTTTCAAATGAGATTTCCTATAATCCCTTTAGAACTGGGTGGAATAGACAAAAGAGGAGACTCAAGAGAAAGAAAAGAAAGAATATTAAATACTTGAGAGTAAAGATGCACTAGAACAGAGCAGAAAATGTGATGCCAATGGTAGCACTTCCTTCTGTCTCCCCCCACCCATCCTTCCAGTGCAAGCCCATCACCCGGTGTTCTTGTGTTACCATGGCTTTAGAGAGCAGGTATCTTGTACTGGGGCCAGTACCTGTTAGTGGTCCATATGAACATGAGATTTATAAATCTGCAAACAGCTGAGGGCATCCACTCTATACATTAATGGTTAGAGGGAGGTTTGCATATACAGTTGTCATGTGTAGCAGCACTTCTGAACCGTGGGTGCTTTCAGCTCTGCAACCTGCTGGCCCCCTGTGATGCTCACTTCCCCAAGATATACCAGCAGCGCAGCAAATATCTGCTCGGAGCATGTAGGGGTCTTGCCCTGTAGAAAATTATTTTTCGGCCTTTTAAAAAACAGGATACAGACTGTAAATCCAGTTCAGGGTTTTCTGGGGGCACAAGGGAAGAGGGGGTAGAGCGACGCCTTTATTCCTATTACCTCTCAGTTTTCTTTTCTCTTTTCTTTTCTCTTCTTTTCTCTTCTTTTCTCTTCTTTTCTCTTCTTTTCTCTTCTTTTCTCTTCTTTTCTCTTCTTTTCT
>VZSZ01002327.1:100634-116953 GCA_013398815.1 Ibidorhyncha struthersii | reverse complement strand
AAACTGTGTCGATCCCAGCCTTCCTTGCCATCTGACCCTCGGTCACCTCCGGCCCCCTCCTCTTGTCACCCTCCCACCCTGAGGGTAGTGTGCTTACCACACCCCACCCCAGCTTCCCCCCTCTGCCGCTCCTCACCTGGTGTCCTCCTTGAACCACTGAAACTCTGCCACGGGGACGGCCGAGGCCTCGCACTGCAGGATGCCCTTCTGGCCCACCGAGGCACCCGTGTTCTTGGCGTTCGAGATGTATGGCGGGGGTGCGGGGGCACAGGGGGACAGCAAAACNTGGCACATCACACGAAGCCCCGTGAGCGTGCCCTGCCCCAATTCCCCCATCCCCAGCACTCACAGTTCACGGTGACTTTGACTTTCCGCACGTCCGGGACAGCCACGTCATTGACGGCGCTGCACTCGTACTCTCCGGACTGCTCCCGCGTGATGCCTGTGATCTCCAGGTACTCATCCTCGCTCACGAAGCCCTGTCCTGGGAGACAGCCCAAATGCGTGGCACTATGGCCCTTCCCACAGGAAACGTGGAATGCCACTAAACGGGCATCCTCAGCCTCATACCGACACGCCACAGTGCCGCAACAGATGCTACCAAACCAGGGACCACCTTCATGCTGCCCCAGCCACCTCTATGGGGACATCCTTCCGTCCCCCACGGGGCGGGTGTCTCATCCGCTGAGCCCCGAGCGCGGTCTCACCTTTCCCGGAGAGGTGCCGCCACGTGACGGTGGGCTCCGGTCTCCCGAAGGCCAGGCACATGAGGGTGACGCTGCTGCCCTCGTTCACCGTAATGTCCGATGAGATGTTCACAATCTGGGGGGGGACTGCAAAACACAAAGAAGAGCAAAGCCACCATCAACACACATGCTCGCCCAGCACCATCGGAATGCCACGCATGTGCCGCCAGGAACACCCAGCGATGGTCATCGGCTTCCACCCTGTCGCCCCCACGCCATCCCTCCCTGCCAGCATCTCGGACCAGAGCCCAGCTCTGTGCTGGGCGGGAGCCGGACACACCGGCCCCCCTGCCCTTCTGAGACCTCAATAACCCGCTCTCGTTACAGCCCGCGACAAGGCTCATATTTTAGCATATTTATTAAAGCTGTTTAAATTACTGAGCGTCTGCTCCATTCAATACCGGCCACCGTGATTTATATTACTCTATCCCCAGATACTCCATCTAATAAATAACTTGGCAATCTCCGCTCCCATAAATATTCTCAGCCCTGGCAAAATCCAATTAAAGCCCGCTCGCCGATGCCACTGCCCGGCGCTCCGAGCCATGGGGCAGGCGGATGCAGCCCCCAAAAGGGTCTGTGCCCCAAGGACTGAACAAGCCTGTGGAAAACAAGCCACCCAAAACTAAACCGCACCCCTCCAATGTCAGCAAAGATGATCTGTGCCCCCTTCCCCAAACGCACAACGTGCCATGACGCCCAGCTCACAATGCGTCACACTCCTGACCCTCACGCCACATCCCCTCAGGAACTTGGTCTAAGCTGCCTGTAACCACCAGTCTCAGCATCTCACTAAGGTTCAACAAAACACCCACGCCGAGCAAACCTTTCGCTCCTGGGCAGCCTCCCCAGGAGGTGAGATGGGAGACATGCACGGAGTGGACAGGCGTTGCCACGCCAGCTCTCCAACCGCTGCTTGCCCCGCGTGGCAGAGGCTGCATGGCGGGACCCGATCAGCCCTGCGAGGCAGTAAATTTCCCAGCACCTTGACACATTAATATAGAAGTACTCTGTGTTATAGCAGAGGGAGATTGTCTGAGTCCTTCAGGGGAAAGCGGCGATCCAAAAATGAAAAGTGAGTGCCGGCAACCGCCGCAAAATGGAGTTACTCCTCAGAGCAGAGCTGACCGCACGACAAGCTCCGCCGCATGAAGGCTGCCGATGGCCCTTCCTCCCTTTCTCCCTTAATGACAGCATCCTACCACCTCTGCTAATAGCACCTCAGTCAGGAACCAGGAACATCAAATAACAACAGCAACGTCCAAGGCAAGCCTTCGCACAACTGGGCGTTTGCCGCCTGCTCGCGAGCCTGCGAGCCATCCGTCCCCACAGGCAGTTTGGGTCCGAGCTGACAGATACCACCACCAACAACCACCTCCAGTGCTCCCATCCTGCAAGCACCGAGCCACACAAACACGCACATCAGCCCTACAGCCCTTAGCAAAGGATGCTGATGCAGCTGGCAGACGTGCCAGCATGTCTCTTGAGGAGAAATGGCACTTCCCGAACCCCCCCGGTCACAATCCGCATCGCCCACCATGATCTGATCAGAAATGCTCCCGAGAACCGGTAAGGACATTTGGCAGAGGGACGCCCATGCAGAGCGCTTGGTACCCCGCCGTGACGGCGATCGTTGCCTACAAGGTTAGCAGGACTTGCAGAAGGACGTCTACAAACCTTGATTACATTTCTATAGATCCCACCGGCCAGCTGACGAGGACGGCGTCTCAAGGGCGCGCTGGCTTCCCCTTGGGGCCTTTAATCCCATAGGAGGGGAAGGATGGGAGCTCAGCCCACACAGGGATGCGGCTGGAAGTGGACAGGATCCGAGCGATATCAGGCAGGAGGACTCCAGCACCAAATATTACCATGAGGATAGAAACAACCTGCAGCCGTCACCCGTACATACTGTGATGCAGGTACAGCCAAGGCACAAGCACAGCCGGCTGTGCCTCAAGATGGGGACAGCTGGGGACCACTGCTCAGTGCGTGGTCCAAAGGCTCTCCCAGTCCCTGAAGGGTCAGGTCACGTAACCCTGCTAATACCTCACAGCCCACCAGCACGACGGGGGATGCTGTTCTGACTCATTTACCTGTCCACAGCACCCTTTCCCTGCACTAGCTGCAGTTCTTTACCAGTACCAGCGGGGTGCCCAGGTCACCCCATGGATGGACGTGGCCATCGTCCCCTCCAGAGGTCCTCCCCAGCCCCCAGACCGCTCATGGCATGGGGGCGAGATGCTCATCTTCCACAGCTGCGGGGGACAAAGCGATACGGGGGTGGACGGTCGCTATCCCCCCTCATTCATAGTCCTGCCTTCCTTACGAAAGACTCCAACATATTGAACACAGAATAAATCCCGAGGAAGCGAGGAGCGAAATGGCCTGGCCGGAACGGCGAGCGGCCCGCGGAGGATTTCATCGACCCTGCGTAATATTAATCACGGGTAAGTTAATGCATACTGTTTGGTAGGCCAAAAAATACATTCGCACTGTAATTTCTTGTTTGTTCGGAAAGCCGGCAAGAGAAATTGAATGTGAAAGCGATGCCACTAAATTCAATAACAATAAGCCCGTGATTTATCTCCTTCCTTTACCGCTCGAGACCCGCCCCACCCCGTGTGCCGATTCATGCTCTCCGTCGGGCCCGGGAGCCTGCCGGTTTCTGCCACCACTCGCGGGGACTGTGAGATGCTGTCCCTCCCCTTGCCCCCAAACTGGGAAATAGCCTTTTGGGCTGGCCGCAGCGTCACGCCTCGGTGATGCTGCCATGTCCCGTGATCCTACGTGCCCTACTCAGGATATCCCTCACGAGCACAGTCGAGCCATCCCTGGGACGCTCCCACACACCACCGGTCCCGGTCCCTCCTCCAGGCACCCCTGCTGGCTTCCCCCACCTTGTGTAGGGACCAAAAAGAGTAGAAAGCTCAGATCTTGCGAGCCGCTACCCAAGGAGGGATGGCCCAGGGAGGCATGGGTCCGACCCGTGCCGGTGGGGATGCCTCTTCCCCGCTGGACCGTGTGGGACCAGTTAGCACATCGGTAAGCGCTGCGTGATCACTGACTACATGTGACACCGACACGCACAACCGCGTGCGGGATGACTCATCTCCCGGCCGCCCCGTAGTGCCGATCCCGACCGGAGGCGCTCACCGCCATGAACTATTATTAGCTGCCATATCGTGACTACCGCACCCCTCGGAGTGGAGGGCCTGCGCCGGCGCAGTGGCTGACACAGACAACTGATATCCCTCCAGCACTTCGTTAGCTCTTAATCCGTTAAAAGAGACCTCTTCCTACACTTTTGACAGGGTGACATGACAGCTGGGCTCTGCAAACTGCCGGACAATGACCACTTGCCCACCTCTACTCGCAGGATGAGTCCCCTTAAGGACAAGCCTGCCCACAGATGGGGACATCGCATCTCCAACCCTCTGCGGGGAGGCAATAACCTCCACAGACACCGTCCCACCTACGGGAGCCTCCCCGCCGTGGGCAGGCTGGAGCTGTCAGAGGTGTCACCACGCACGGACTCCTTAGTCAGCACAAAGGCAGCAAATACGCTGAAAGCTCACGGTCCGCCTGTGCTTTCCATCTCCTCCGCTGACGAGAAGCACGGCAGGATGGCACCGGCGGCCTCCAGCCTGTCCCTGTGTGTCTGCTGAACCTACCACCCAAGGTCTTCCCAAAACCAGCTCCCATTTGGGGTGAAGCCTTTAAAAAAAGAGATGCGGGCAGGCACCCGCCGAACATCCCCCAGCCGGGGAGCACCTGCTGTCAGACACACACGGACGTCTTTGGCCACCCTATTTTTGCTGCCACCGACTCATCTTTGCTTTGGGGCTGCGGGGGACAGCGGCGAGGACCCACACGATAACGCTATGCAAACGCATCTCCATGTCCCGCCTACCCTGCGGGGCAGCACCTGCAGGCAACCAGCCGATGTCCGGAGTTTTAACAAAGTGTTGCTTCTCGGCAGCAACAGTTATCGCCTCATATTGAACCCGTTTGGATGACAGTCTGATCCGAGAGGCTCGTCAGAGTTGATTTTATGCAGTTAATGGATTAAGCACATCCAATAGTTACACTTTGGTCCATAGAATGATTTCTCTCACATTTCCCAGCCCAGAGAGCGGCGTGCTGCGCCTCCGCCTCACGCGCTCTACAGGCGCTTCGTTTCGGGGGAGAACTTCCCTGTCCCTTCTCTAGGTCTGACACTCCGAAACGATGCCTTTGGAGCCCGGGATGCAGAGCGCCGCCCGCACCTCCACACAGACTGGGATCCCTCCCGTGGGGCTGGACTGTGATGCCGTGAGCGGCACTGTGGTTAAAAGCAAAGGGACTGACCGACCAACACGGACCCCTCCGTCAGAGCGGAGGCAAAACGTGGGCGTCGAGCGCCCTTGGCTGGGCGGACTCTCCCGACGGCTTGCCGCGCACCCTTTATCTGCAGGTTTTCATGTTGAGACGGGGAAAGCAATAAAACCAAAACTCGGAGTGTTGTACCTACTGTGTAACCACCTGGCAGTAAATTTATGAACAATTAGGAAGTGAGAGTGCTTCCCAGGGAGCTATTTGTGCACGCGCTAAAACGTTCTTTCTGTTCCGAAATATAATGGGGAAACAACTTCTCCGGTTCGCCCCCACCCTTTCCTCATTTTCGCTTTTTGCTGTAATTAATCAGCTGCCGCTGCGCTTTTGTTCCGTTGGCTCTGGGTCCCCGCAGCACGTCCCGACGCCTCCACCGGCTCCGCTCCCGCCAGCACCTTTTCGACAATTTCAAGGCGGCTCGAGAAGGGGAGCCTGAGGATGCTCTCCGGGTGCTCCCCCATCCCATCCCTCCTTCATGCCGGCCGCTTTAAGGACAGAGGCCGGTCCCACCACAGCAGTGGGTGCTTTTTCCTTCCAGCTGGTCAGGCTGTCCCTCTTCCCAGACCTTCCCCCTCCCCGTGCTCCTTCATTACTCTCTCATTTTTCCCCTCTGCTGCCTCCTGCTCTTTTGATGTGCTGTGCTTCTCTGGGTGCGTGCCTTTCCTTCTCTCTTCCCCTTGTTCTACAAGTCTCTCAGCATTTCTCCTTACCCTTTTCCTTTGGCTTCTATTCCCCCTGCAGGTGCTTCTTTCTTCAACCTTTGCTGTTCCTTCCATATTTTCTCTGGGCTCCCTTTGCCTTGGAATTCCCTGCTGCTTCTCTCTCATTTGGCTACCTTTGCTCTCTTGCCCATCTTCCATTTCTTCCGGGGGGGGGGAAGGGCCGGGCAGGAGTCCCATTGCTCCCGTCAGGCCTTTTACTGTCCCAGGATACCTGTCTACATGAGGCACATCACCAACCCGTTTCTAGCCAAACATCAACGACCTCAGCCTGTGCCACTCCGCTTCAGCCGAAGCATGGTGGGCTACCGAATCCCTACGTCCCCTGGGACCAGACATGCTCCTCTGCTGGAGGTGACTCTGCAGGACCGTGAAGGAGATGCCCGCGCTGACGGTCCTGCCCACAGTGGCAGTGGCACTGGTCACCTCCTGCTGCTGCGAGTGCAGCCATTGCTACCACAACAACCCTACTCAGTGCCGGCTGTGGCCTAACCAGTCTGTGTCTGCTGCTGCAATGCACGTGCCCACAGGCATCCTGCCATCACCCTTACAGACTCTCGACATCTAAACAGACAGAAATAGTGATGATGATGCGTCGAGACCCCTGGGCAAGCCTCCGGTACAGTCCCGGATGGCAGAACGGCATGGCACCTTGGCAGAAGACGCCTCCCTGCTTCTGCTCCCACTGGTCACCATCAGCTCCAGTGCAGAGGCGAGTTCTGCTCCTGGTCCTTTGCCCAGATCCTTGCCACCCAGGCTGCAGATCTCGGCCACTGCCCAGTAATATCTGGCACTTGTTCCAAAAATGCCAAGAGACCAGGTACCAAGGATGTGGGCTGAGCCCTTGGCCCTTCTAGCCGTCGGCGTGAGGAGCGGTGTTTCTCCTGGGACACCCTCACGCTGCTCCTGGCAAGATGGAAGGCGGTCAACCCTACCTTAATGAGGACATACGGGATAGGCAGGGGAGGAGCACTTTGCTTTGGACGCCACGTGTCCCCTGGCAAGACAGAGATGTACCCCAAGAACTGCCTTCGCTGTCCCTACAAACCCTCCACTCCAGATGGATGTAAAATCCTGCCGGCCCAGCACCCTCCATGAAGCAACAGGAATCTCTGCCAACATTCTGTATCGGATGTTTTGCATCACATTAACTGCACATGATCTCTTTTCCTCACTATTCTATGTTTTCTCAGATAGACACAAAAAAATCCCAAACCATCCGCTAATGGCACAGTATCCCAAGTGCGGACGAAGCTCCTGAGCGAGGCACGAACCTGCCAGGCGCTGCACGCTCTCACCCTTTCCCTTCTCCGGGCTGGTCCTGTATGCCACGCGCACGCCCCCCACGCCAAACATTCCAACACCTAAATACCAAGCCTTTAATTTATAAGCACTTTCTACATTTAGAACCTACGACTGAGTCTTTCCTACAACAACCTAAGAAGGCTGAGCTGCTCCCCTCGCCTCGCCGTCTGCCGTACAGCCCCCTGGTAAGGTTTTAATAAGTATCGTGGTTTCAGCTCCTGTCTAGATATCACAGGTGGCGTGATAAAAGCAAGCTTAACTGCGGCTGTCGTGAAATCCCTGGGGCCGGGGGGAGCCCAGAGCATGGTCTGCATCGGGAAAGAAGAGCTCTATGGGCCCAGCACTGGGTGGGGGAGTTGCCTTTTTGGAGACTCGAGGAGCCACTTGTTATAGCTAAGAAGTAATAAGTAGACTACACTGGCTTTTGAGACGCTCGCAGAATAGCTACACCTGCATCGCTGCCGCTTTGAGAGGCGGCGGATGCGCCAAGGGACACAGGACCGGATCCAGGAAAGCATCCTTCCGCTGCCTCTGAGGACCAACCACACGACCACGACCGTGCTACTGCAAATGAAGGCCACGGTCCTTCCGAACCTATCCCAGCTCCCAGGGCGAGGAAAGCGGCATGACACCGAGACGGGAAAATGGATTGTGCCGCCGAGAAACTAAGAGTAACAATGCCGAGGGCTGGGAGAGGTTTTAATGAAAAATCTATGGCGAGTAGGATTAAGGCAGTACAGAGGAGGGCTCTCTAAATAAATCACAAACAGAAGACACCTGAGCAATACCAAAAAACACTATTAGGTAGTATCGACATACACCACCGAGATGTCTGCCATACAGGGTGCCGCGCGGTGCGTGGATGCCAAAGCGACGCGGCGCTACGCTATGCTGCTTCAGCACGTACACCCTCCTCTCTATGGCCCCTGCTCCAAGGAGGACACCGGGCTTGCTCTTCCCCGGGGCGCTGACTGCCGAAGCCACAGCCTATGCCTAAACATTGACCCTGAGCTCCGCTTTTCAGTCTGAAATGTACCCCACCTCCTGAAACGACCCATGCCAAGGAGGCACAGCTCCGCCCTGGCTACGGTCTACCACACTCCTTGCACCAAAACTGTTTCACGGCACAGTGCGGCAAGGTCTCCCAGCTCCTCCACGCGGGCTCACACCTGCCGGCAGCTGAGGTGGCCTTCGCGGTGCGTCCTACCTCCGAGGTCCGGACCCACGGCATCCTCCGCTCAAGCTGTTTATGCCACAAAAAGGACAAGGCGGCTCATCTTCTCCTCATACAAGATGAAATGCCAATTCTCTCTGCATTCGCAACTCTTCCCGCAACGCACCGGCATGCCGAAAGCGCTGCGTGTGTCCCTGAAAGGCTCTGTACCGTCGCTGTGAGGCAGCCCCCGCAAACAAGAGGAAGAGGAACACAAAATGACCCTCTGGCTCGCTGCCATCTTACAGACCCTCGTTAACGGCTGTCGCAATGAACCAATCCAAGAAACATATTAATAATGCTGCAAAGAGACACATTTACTGTTGACGGCGACTCCCCGGTAGATTGATCGCCGGGTTGCTGGGAGGGAAGGCCGGGCCCCGCAGTCGCACAATTAAAACCCGATTGAATACGGGGACAAAAAAATCAATACTCTAGCCAGTCAACTTTTAATTCTGCAAAAGACAAATATAAATTAATTGACCTGAACGCGGTTGCTCACTGGTCACTACTGCCTGCTCTCTGGCCAGCCAGCATAGGGAAGGCATGACGCCGCGGTGTGCCCATCCATCCGCCATGGTCTTCCTGTCCTCACTGCTGCCTCCTTAATGAAGGAAGACCCCAAACCTCCTTTTTAAGCCAATATTTAAGGCTGGGAGAGCTACAACTGAAACAGGGCTTCACTCCTCCCCTGCTTGCGTGCACGGCAGGACCAAATGCAGCCTTGGAAAACCTCTCCCTAACTCCCAGCACAGAACACAGGGCCAGGTGTTATTCACCCTTGTAGAAAATTGGCACTTCCACGGCATGCAAGCATGGAGGCGAACCGCCCTTGAGCATGCCAGTGGGCGATGCTGCTCAGTCCAAACCTCTGGAAAGCACATTTTAGCCACCAGGCGACTGTGCTGGAGGTGAAGTGTGAACAGAGCAAAGAAGGATATATTTTTCTGGCCGTGACCATCAGTGGGACAGCATGTCCATCTACAGATGGATTTTCTCAGCGTAACAGCTTGGGCAAACCACATGGCTTGAGCTTAGCAGACAAACAAACAAGTACAAAAACTCCTGAGCACGGTCTGCTTCAGCTCAGCCCATGGAACCGCGCATCCCCAGCTCCTCTCAGGCTTCCCTGCAGCTGCACAGGTGCAACACAGCCGACAACCACGGTCATTGCTGCGGTGAGAGCAACTCCAGCATGGCTTGCTCACCCCATAGGAAAACTCTTCCCAGCACATTTAGGAGTGCCTCGCCACCTGCCTCTGGTTGCAAACTATTCCTCGCCTTCGCCTGCCCGAGTCCGGCAAGCGTTCCAAAAACGGGGCGAGAGGAGCGGGCGCCGACCGCCGCTTCCCCTGATTTCATTAGGTGCAAAACACTCGGGTACTTCAACGGTGTGGACCGGATGGATTAGCACGATTAGAGAGCAGACAGGATAAACAGATTAAACTTTGCAGATGGATGGCTCGCACGCAACTCAAAAAGGCAGAGAGGGAGAGGCCCTGCAGAAGGGGACCGAGGGGACGCTCATGGCACTCCTCCACTCCCCTCTTCCCGAGCCCAGCGCTGCCCCGCCAGGGGCCCCCTGACGTACTCCCTCCAGGACTGGGCGGGAAAACCGCTTGGATGGGTGGCCCTGATCGAACCCTGCCTCCTCCGAATGAGGAGGATACATAAATACATACATATCGGTGCTGGGGGCTTCTTGGAGACCTGTCGAGGCCGAGAAATTTCTCAGATTGGCTCATTGCAAAATCAATACCCATCAGCTGTTTGAAATTAAAGGAGAGATTAGGTCCTGGTTTTATACATGCTTTATTGTATTCCGAGAGCTTTCTACTCAGCCAGATAAATCTTCTTTAAGAGGATTAAGAAACTTTCATTATCTTTATCTAACCTGAACTAACACTAACTCTGAAAAATTAATCTAGAGACTGGACAAAAGCTGGCAGCCGGAGCAAAGCCACAAGGATCCGGAGGCAGCATCCACCGGAGTGCTATGGGCACCTCTGATTTGCCGGCACCAGATTCCCTCCGTCACAGCAGCCTTGGGAACACCACTTTGCAATCCAACGGCATCTGCTATGCTGACACGCTCGCCTATGAAGCCCTGAGCTGACAGCCCTCTGCAGCCCTGCAGTGACTTCGACACGCTCACATGCTCTGCCCTCTCTCCCGAAACTCAAGAGTCTCATGCTGATGGACTCCGCTCCTCTGCCGTGCCTGGCAGCGCTGGGCTTTTGGCTCTCCCGAAGCATCTTCAAACGCATGCCTGAGCACCTAACAACTCTCTGATGCAGCCATTCAAGCAACGTGGGTCCTGAGCAGCACGGACGGGTCAACTTCACAGCAGGGACAGGCAAGGGGGCAGAAGGAGGAGGGCGCCGACGCCGATTTCGGTTCCCCAGTGTCCTCTGCCCCACCTGACAACCGTACAACACGGCGAGCCTGAGGTGACGCAAGTCCATCTCCTTCCCGTCATGGCAGGTATTTGTCAACATCCCTTTCCCCAAGCAGCTTGACCCTCAAAAGCAATGGATGTTGGTCTGATCCCTACACTTCCATCACCAAAAAGGCCTCCAAACTCTTCCCAAGTCCAGACATCCTTCCACATCAAACGGTCGGTTTGACGATTGCACATTAAGACCTACCTTGCACGATGAGATGGACGCGTGAAGTCTTGGGGTGATTGTCTGTCTGCACGGAGCAAGTATAGGGGCCCTCATCGTAGATGTCCACGTTGTGTATCTTGATGCTGTACTGGGTCTTGGTGTTGGAGAGGATAACCACCCGGTTGTCTATAGACCACTTGTCATTGCCGGCGTACAGGATGGTGCTGCGGTTCAACCATGCTACCCGCGTGACCCTGTCATCCACAGTACACCTGCAAAGGAAGAGACAGAGGGTCACAAATGTGGGGGCAGAATCTATGGCGAGTATCCCGGCACCCAAAAGGACATGCGAGCGGGATGGGAGCTGCGCCGCTGCCTCTCCATTGCGCTCGGCCGGACCGCCGGCACGGAGATGGTGTGAGCCACGTCCTGGCTACCCCGCTGCCACGTCCCCCATCCCCTGAGACCACGCAGAAATCGCAGGTTCACCAGAAAAATGCCCTGCCTTTTTCTTTTATACAGAGCTGGGGAGCCGCAGACAAAAATCCCATTACGTTTGACCTCTGCGAGCCGTACAGACTTTCCGCGCCCCCCCACCTCACCCTCGCTGCATGCGGAGAATTTCAGATGAAGCTGTAAAATTCGCTGACGGTTGGGCTTGTCAGTGCGGCCCTCGAGCCATCCCCGGGGTGATATACGCACCCGCTGCCGGGGAAGAGGGGCCACGGCACACACGCGGGGAGAGGGGAGGAAGAGAAACAGCTGGAGATGGCGAAGCTGGCACGCGGGGACGAGAAGGGAACATTTGGATAAGCAGCTGTAAATCCTACAAGTGCCTTGAAAACACAACGCGGTCGTTGCCATTATTTATTTCCTGCCTGGCTCCCACCCTCCCCGCTCCGAGACGCGCAGGGGCTCGGCAGCTCCGGTCCACGGCGCTGACTTACGCTTGGCATGGAACAGGGAGAGAGGGAGAAAAAGGGAATTAAAACGTTCCCCGAGAACATGGCTTTTTCATTCCGTTTGATAGATTTTTCTCGATCTGTTTACTTCTGGCCTTCTCTGCTGCCGCCGCGGCACCTGCAGCAATACCACCAAGCATTTGGCTAAATTAAGAGGCCGGCGTTTCTCAGGAGCTTCGCTTTGCCCACTCGAGGATCGCGGCAGGGGAGCTTTTCCTCAGCGTACATGCAAACCGGGAAAATCTAGCTAGGTGTAAGCTTGTGTCGGTGGTGGCAGCGCTGTTGCAGCTTTGTGCAGCCGAGATCTTAGGGAAAAGGCACAGAAACCCGTGCAAGTCCCTCTCCGCACGCCTGTAAATTCAGAGCCGAGCTGGCAGCTGTCCCTGTCCTCGTCCCCGCTGCGGCGCCTCTGCTGCAGGGGCTTCGGGGGTGTTATATGCCTCCCTTGCTGGGATCGCAGAGCGTCACCTCGATCGAGATTATTAATCGGGCAGAGGGAAGGGGCGATACTTGGCATATTTGAGGGTCCCCCCGGGCGCTCGGTTCAGAGGAACAAGCCATATATCCTCCCGCAAACAAGTAATTTTCCCCTTGCAGGAGCTGTACGTCTCCACCGGCCGCATCGCGTATGGATGCCAGGAAAGACGGATGGCCCTCCGCGCCCGCCACGGCACGGCTGGCATGCTGGGAGCCTGCCCGGGCATCGGAAGCATCCCAGTGCCCACGGTGGCACCAGCTGGCCTCCGCCGGACCCGTGCGACCTCGTGCCATCGGACGGCACCGTCCTCGTCAGGAAGGCGAGCCCTCCCTTCATTCAAATTAACTGGGGGAGAGCTAAGCGCAGCCGAGTTAAGTTCGGCCCTGGGGGATTCCAGTCTAGTGGACTATTACTGCTGTCTCACTTCATTATAATGAATAATAAAGAGATACTTACACACGGCTTCTGTAAATTATTCATTGAGCGCACTGAAAAATCAGGGCAGCAATATGTAAAACAGACAACTTGCATGTCTGCGCTCATATAAATATCCAGACTACAGCCCTGCGAGGTACCCTCGGGTCCCCTCATTAGGGGTGAAGCACAAGGACTAGGGTTGGAAGTGACAGGGACGAGGAGCTCGTGCCGTCGCCCGGTACGTTCGACTGCCGCTGCTCGGCTTCGACCAGCAGCGCTTCCCGGAGAGATCTGGGACCGGTCCAGGACCCGGGAGAAACGGGGTCACTCGTTGGGTGCTTGCAGGTCTCTTTTATGGCTCAGAGCCATACCTGCACGAGCGCATAGGGATGCTCATAACATGGGTGGGCATGCTCAGGTGATGAAGGGCAAGGACAGCATCGCCCTCCCTTGCCCGTAGCGCCTGGTGACCAGTACCAGCCTCAAAACCACTCACAGCAAGTGAGCAGGAGCAACTCGGAGACTCCTCCTTCTAACAAACTCATGCCCAAACCAAGGAGGTAAAGGCTCATTCTCCCCATCCCTCGAGCTCACGCTTCAGTTGCTGCCACTCAATAGAGAATTTGGAAGCAAGTCCCTTCGGCTCTGCTTGCTTAGCATCGTGCTCCTCTCCGCCGGAGCCCGGGCCGTCCCCTGCAGGAGGGAAGGGACTGGACAAACCATCCTCCTTTGCAAAACCAGCCCTCCTCCACCTCCTGGCAATGTGTCCGACTGACCACCGGCAGAAAAGCCATCGTCCGGGGGCTGCCACGGCATTTCCAGAGGCACCTTCTTGCCCGACCTCACCTTCCCGCTGCGAGTTTTCCCGCGCCCTGGGAATCGGCGCTTCGAAGGCAAACACTGACCGGCATCTCAACGCGAGGAGCGCCCGGCCAGCTGCTTTACCAGGCTCGGAAAGCAATCTCCGTTTGCCGCTAAGCCGCCGGCAGTCCCTCGCCCACCGAGCCGTCATTGCTACCTATTTCCAATTGACCAGGATTATGATAATGTCTCCAGTAAGCAAACAGGTAAAGAGACTTCTGCAAAGTGTTTAGATAAAACAGACAAGCTCTGACAAAGCTGGATAATAAAGCGGGCCAGGAGGTTTTCCCTTGAAGGGATCTAATTAAGAACAAAGACAAACCCCCATTAACAGTCTCCTGAAGGTGCCGTATCCATCTCCAGAAGAAACCCTGCCTTACGAGTCCGGGAGGGACAAAAGACAATAAAGTGCCTGTCAGAAGGGAGGGAAATAAACCCATCCTGGATCCGTGGTTCACCTGGAGAAAATCCATCAGCAAGGCAGGGGGAGTATCTGCGGATACATAACATCAGCCCAAACTCAAGGCCCCGGCACCAGCCTCATCCCTTCTTCGTCCAACGTGACCCATCCCATCTGCTCCTCCGCATCTCCATCCCCCTTAGACCCTCGCTGCCTTCCAGCAGGAGACTTTTCACCATCTGCAGCCCTTCGGCTGCCTCCTGTCGCGACCACTCCCTGCCAGACTGGTCTCCGGGCTTCACCCCCCCAACCCTCACACCCCCCCNCCCCCCCCACCCCCCCCCCCCCCCCCCCCCCGATGCTCCCACTGGCACACGTGGCCTCTCAGGTGATGAACCCGAACGCGGCAGTGCAAGAAGATGCATGAGGGAGGGAGCTGGGGGCAGTGGCGCTGCACCGCTTCCCCTCTAATTGCCNAGATAACTCCGCCGAGGCGCTCTTTGTGTTCGGTGGCACAAAGTGACCGTCTCCCTCCTCCCGGACCTATTAGGAGAGACCCCCGCGTCGCTCCCGCAGCAGGCTCCTGCCCGGTGCCATCAATGACACTGACAGCGCTTCTCCTACGCGTGGGACCTGACATTACACCCGCTGCCGTCGTTCCCTGCCTTTCCCGGACCTTCCCCGCACCACTGACTTGGCTGAGCGTGATGGCCAAGCCACATGCCGTGGCCGCCCTCCACCCTGCCCTGCGGTAAGGGAAAAATCGCATCCCAGGTCAGCGCAAGTTTTCTGCCGCTAGTTTGGTGGGATAAACAGCAGGCAAAGAGCTGGAGGCATAAAGCAAGTCCAGCAAACCCCTCTCTGAGGGTGCAAAAATATCCCGAGGGATGGGATGCTCCAGACCCTGAAGCGTCGATGCGCATCTCCAGCCGTTCCCACCCTGGCTTGGGGGAGATGCTCCTCTTTTGGATCGACCTGAAACCTTCCCGCTTCCTTATGCAAACCAACAACTTTTACATACTTCTACAGCCTTTCAACCCCAAACTGCTTTTCTCTCTCGTAGGCAATGCGTCTCGTCAAAATGACAAATGGAGATGCCGAAACCGGTCGCAAACTGGCTGGCTGACCCACTTTTCGGCGGCTAAAATAGCTCACCCGGATCGGGAGCGCAGCCCCTCGACAGCCCCAGGGTGGTGCTTCGCCCCAGGAAGTTTCCAACCAACAGCACCTGTCACGGGGGCAGAGCGAACACCCCGGCACCCTCATCTTTGAGAAGAAATTGTTAATTACGTTTGCCGGGGACTCTTAACGGGATTTCTCCTTTGCTTCCAGTACTCGCCCCGGCTATGGAGTTAACGGGCTCTGAACGGCTTTTATTCTGGGCGGCCGGAGCAATGGCAGAGGAGATTTATTTGTAATCATCGCAAATAAACACACTTCCTCAGAAGTAAACACAAAAGAACAGAACCTGGCTGGGCTCCCGCTTCGTTAAAGATGCAAATGAGAAGCAGGGCATCAAAACCCGGCAGCTCCTCTAATCCTCTCCCAACAATGTAAACCGTCAAATTAGCCGTGGGTACAATGGCATCTGCGGCGTGTGACAGCGGGTCTCGCGCAATGGCTCCCCGAGGGCAGGACTGCGCCGCCTGGGTTTCCGTCACTGTCATCCCTGATATTTATTCTCAGTGCGGAGGGCGGGAGGTGCTTTGTCTTCCTTCCCGATCCCTTCCGCTGGCACCCTGTCTCCCGTTCTCAGCCACCCACGGTATCCCTGCTCCCATCCCTCCCGGTCCCTGGATGCACAGCCCCATGCCGTCCCGGCTCACGGAGGATGGAGGGGACCCACGATGTGCCACTCGGCGTTGCCCACCCCGACCGCCTCCCATCCAGCCCTTGCCACCCGCTCGGCAAGTCCTGACCCGTCACCGTGCCTCCATATCCCCCATGGGAAAACAAAGACCGTGGCACGCACAGGGAGCTCGGCCAGCCGAAACTGTGCCCCTTTTCCCCATAATCTCCCCATCGTAAACCGCTCAGCCCGTTACCTCCTGCAAAGCCACGTGCCACCGGCTCTCACTCTCTGCAAGCTTAATTAATTGCCCGGCCCCACCGTTACGGAGATGCTCCAATTCCCCAGGTGCTCCCAGTGCTGTTCAAACAAGCTCTGGACTGCCGGCAAACCCTTCGTCGCCAACCACCCCCTTCCTGGAGCCCTCCAAGGGCTCCGCGACCCTCTTG
>VZSZ01002327.1:87742-100611 GCA_013398815.1 Ibidorhyncha struthersii | reverse complement strand
CTTGCCTCCCCCAGAGGCTCGGGGCTCGTTGGGGTGGGTTCTTCCCCACCGCCCTGCGGTGGCAGTTTGCCTGCCCGCCACCGAGCACCGGAATAGAAGCTGCTCCCCGTGAAAAATCCAAGCCCAAAACTGATACATTAGAGGTTACTAAATATAAAATATCCATCTGCAAAGATAATAAGCCTGCGAGGGCAGGGGCTGCCGAGTTGCTCCATTTCAGATAGTTTAATGGTGTTTTGGTCCACGACTGCCGCTCCCAGACATCAGAATGATAACAAGATGATGAGGAGGGCGGGAGCTGCCTGCGCGAGGCATCTCAAGGCAAGATGGAATGCTCGCCGTGTGGTCCCCGAGGGGGCTACGCCACACAAAACACCACTGGCTGGTTGGCACCCAGCATCCCTGGGGCTTTGGGTGGCCTCCGTGAAAACCCCGGGGCTGCAAAGCTTGAGCCCGATGCCGGGTCAGGGCTGAGCTCGAGCCAACATTGACCTGGGGAGTGGGTCTGCACCCGCCTTCGTCTTTCCAGGGTCTTGCCCTGCACCTGCATCCCAGCCTGGGACCTACGGACCCGGGTACCGCTGCGGGCAGCACAGCGCAGTGCTCAGGCAGAGCTGTGCTGCGGACGGCTTAGAAATGGACCGCAGTTCGCAAGGGGAAGGGAGGAGCGGCGAGGCGAGCAGCTGCACGGTGCCACCGCTGCCGCTATCTGACTGCATCTTCTCCCCAAAGCCCTTCCTGGGATTTTCTGAATTAATGCTCCACATCGAGCAAATCCAGAAACCGCAGTCAACTCTGTTAAAGCGAGCTTGGCTTTCCCTTTCTTTCCTAAAGCCTTTCTTTCACTCCTCATTGCTTTTGCTTGCAGCTGGCAGGGACGCACGCTGCCCTGACAACATCCTTCGGCAAGGGGAAGGGTGGTGTGACGGGGCCAGCCACGCTCTGCTCCCAGCTCCCGTGGGATTTTGCTACCATGACTCCCTTGTTTCTGACATGACAATGCATCAATACCCTGATGACTGGGCTCTGCAGCCCCCAGGATGGTCAGCACTGGATGGTGGCTCTAGCCGAGCCCTTTCCCACGGGGAACCGTCACATCCCTGCCCTGCACAAAGCTCCTGGTGGCTCTCCCTGCCCTGCACGAGTCACGGCCACTGCGATCTGCTCTGAAACACAGCACCAATCGGAAAATAACAGCAACGCTCTCTGCCCTCAGGATCGTACCAGGATTGCGAGCTGCCTCTGACTACAGCCTAGCACCTCCCGATTCCCGTTGCAGCCACGGTCCGGCCGCGTCTACGTGTCCAGATGCTCCCCCAGGATGTGGCAGGAAAGGTCGGAATGCATCAGCTTCAGCCCCAATGGCTCACAGCTGTTATTAGCTTAAGAGAAATCTTCATAAGGAAATATGAGGCAGCAGCTAAAGAAATAAAGCAGGAGGCCTTTGAATAGAGCAAATCAATGGGGATGTTTATAGAGCAGGTGGCACTTAAATGCTAACATCAGAGTCAGTCGATGCCGCCCTCCACACCTGATCTCCCAAATGGAGATGAAAATGACGGCACCGAGCGGGGGCAGCAGGTCCAGGAACGCCACAGACATTGGAAGAAGTGCAGCGAGGCATCTATCCTTGCCCAAAATGGTACCTAAGCGATTGCGCTCTCCCCTAAGGCAGGTCCCTGACGCAGCCGGGCACCGATTCCCAACTTGCTCGTGGCCACCGGGCCATCCTGCGGTTTGAAGAAGGCTGGGACATCTTTCCAGCTCCTCTCCAAAGAGACAACCAACATCCACCAGCGTTTACCATCAAGGCATTGCTACCCATCCTAGAACACATCAGCAGAGAGCTGTCTTCTCAGCAGGGGTGCCAAATTCCCCGCCACCCTACACCGGGGCTCTGCCCTACATCCCAGTAGGGAAGAAAAGACCTGGCAAGAAATGCCCGCCGTCACCGTCACTGTGCCGACTAAGGGACGCGATCCGGCAAACCACCCTGCTCGTGGTACGCCGGCATCGGCACAGCCCTGCGCCTCAATCAGCGCCCGTGTACGAATTCAATCAGCGCTCATCTAACACAATGCAGCACCTGTGCCCCGGCTGATTTCTAGTGTTCTTCAATCAAAAGCAGGAGAAGAAACGCAGAGTTTATTGCTGGCGCTGCTAGCGGACGGACCCGAACAGGAGAGAACCTGGAGCCCTCTATGCCTGCGGTGGGGTTTTGGGGTTGGGTTTTTCCCTTGCTATTGCTTTTTTTTTTTTTTTTTTTTTTTTTATCTTCCTTNTTTTTTTTTCTTTTTTCATCTGCCTTCCCAGGCGGGGAGAGACAGAAATAACTGTTTCACTGTCACAGTTAGCCATGTAGTTAAGCACCGGTAATTAACGCACGGCAATACGAGGCTCCGACCGCTATGATTCAGCCATCCTGATGGGACTGGCGACCGTCTCCGTCTCAGCCGGGCAAGGAGGCCGCTTTCAACCCGGGGGGAGAGCAGCCACAGCCACATCCCGCAGACGCAAAAGAAGAAAGGAGGTTGGCAGCTTGATTAAAACACGGGCCAGGGTGTGTTTGCGACAGAAGGAGCTTCTGTACAGCCAGAGCAAAGCGATCGTACATCTGTCCCTGGCTCGCAAGGAGGGAAATTTGGGCTGACGCCACCAGGGTGGCAACGTGGCGATGGGGACGGCAGAAGGGGGTGTGTGGGTGACAGCCCCCAGACAGGTCCCGGGGGGAAATGACGGCACGTAGGGTTTGGCTTCGGGTGGAAACCCCACCAGGTCTCCATTGCCCATGGTCCTCCTGCTATCGGTCGGTCTCTCCGGCCGCACCGCCCTCCCCGATAGAAGCCGGGGGTGGGGGAGGCAAACCTCTTCTCCCGACCCCCCGTTAATTACCACCAAAAAATATATTTGTCATGAGACGCCCGCTGCTATCTCTGCGGCTCTTAAGGGTAATGGAGAGGGTTCAGTCTTTGGAGGATAAGTCTCAGGCTCTTGGCTGCTTGCCCGGGAGGATTATTTTACATCAGGTTGAGTTCTGTAGTAATTATCTTCAAAACAGCTGGACTGCTGGATAAACTCGCTGTATCTTAATGCACAATACAAGAGCAAATACGGAGAATTAAACTGCAATTTCAGACAGGCCTGACAGATAGTCGGGAAAGGCACTCGCCGGTGTTTCGGAGGCCGAGGCTTGGGGCGCCTCGCACGTCACGGGTGGGGAGGCATTTTCTCATTTGAAATCAATTCCATCTTCCCCCGAGACGGAGCGGAGGGGGAAAGGAGATTCCAGATGAAGATGTTTCACCCCCAAGCTCACAGAAGAGGAAAAAAAAAAACAAAACAAACCACCATTTCCCTGACCCCCACGGCTGAAAAATGAAGCGGTACTTGATCCTGGCTTGGCATTTCGTGCAGCCCTGAGCCCTCCATAAAAGCCCAAATTTTCCAGGAGCTCAGCTCCATGCTGTGCCCCTCGCTGCGGTGCTGTGCGGGGGGGAAATCCTCTCCCTCCCTCCATCCGTACCCCTAGCGCCGGGACGTCGCTTCCAGCGCCTCCTGTAGCCTGTCCCAGCAGGACGGAGGGGCCTACGGATGGACAAACCGACAGACGGACAAACCGACTCCCCAACAACACAAGCACCATCACCCCAAGCACCGGAGGGGAGCTAAAAGGAAAAAACTCAGCTTCTTTGAAGAGGATGCCGCCGCAAGTGTGAAATCCCCGCAGGCAGAATTAATAACCTCTAAAAAGTGGGAAATTCTGCCGATGGAGGGTGAAGCCATATTTCATGGCGTGAAGCACTCCTGCCAAACGCGCCATCTGTAAATGACCTGGGTGAGCCGTCAGCCCGAGAATATAATTGCCAATTTGCAGAAATTTCACCAGCAATTAGGCAAAAGGAAATAACCCACCATAGGAAATCCTCCGCTCGCCGCTCCCGCGCCACCGCCGACCCCCTGGGCTTTCTACCCGCCGTTTCGCTGCCGGCACAAGGGCTGGACGCTGCCTGCGACGGGCGGTACGGAACCCGATGACGGCCCCGTGGCACTGCCGGATGAAGAAGTCATCACCGGCGTGAGATGACAACAGCCGCCAGCCCGAGAGCTCTCCGTCTCCCGCCGGTACCCCGTCTCAGAGCATCGCCGGGGGCCTGATCCCGGCAACCCCGCAGGGCGTCCGCACGCCTTCGTGCAATTAGGGGGTTTATTTGTTTGAGTTGTACGTGAATATACCAAATTACATTATCAGATCATCGTCCTGCTTCTGATTTATTCCTTCTTTGTTCTTCAAGTCTTCGTACATCTAAGCAATTAACCTCTCAAAGAGCTGGAGAACACATAATTATCCTCATTTGTCTAAACGTCACCAAGATGGCTGCCTTTCAATTAACCTTCTGGGAATGGAGGGAAGTTGGAGTGATACAGTGATCATTTCCAACTTCGGCGTAGGCTTTTTTTTTTTCCCCCTTAAAGTAATTTAATTGAAATATTCAGATGATAAAATATAGCCAGATAACTGTTACCGCAGGTAACGGGATCAAGAGGGGGCTTGCGATCGAAAAAGAAGTCAAATGAGGTACAGTAATATTATATCAATACGTGGCACTTCCATCTAAAAATATCAAAGTGCTTTGTGCTTATTAATGAAGTCTTTCGCACGCCCCTGCGGGCTAAGATGTACATCGCTTCTATATGTCGCCACTACTGATGGGGAAACTGAGGCAGAGGACGAGCTCCGGTGCCTGGAGCTGGCGGAGCCGGTTGCATCCCGAGAGCATCTCCTCTGCGGCTGGTCCCCCCTCCCGCCCTGGGAGAAGGTGGCTCCGTAACAAAGTCAGAGAGACACGGTCACGGCCGAGCCGCTTTTGCTTTTCTTTATTTGAATAATAGCCCCCGTTTTGCTGAGATAGCGTCTGCCACGCCGAGCGGGCGAGGGGTGCGTTCCCACCCCGGCGTCTCGCCAATAAATATGCATCGCTTCCGCCGGAAAGCGCCGGGGTCAAACTTTGCCCTCGCATTAAGCAAGACACCAGTGTCGTCTGGCACACCCGGGTAATATTTATACACACCCCCGCGTGCAGATATATACGGAAAACAAACAAACTCCAAAGTTGATCGCGTCTCCTCCCTGACAAGCGTGGCTTCCCAATTCCTCGCGGCGCCACGGCTTCGCTCCCAGCCTGAAATCGAGCCCTCCAAAGAGCCATTTCGATCGACTCTTTGCACCTCGCTTTCTGCCTCCCGCCCTGGCAGAGCAGAGGTGGCCCCGGCAGGGCGAGCGCTTGCCCTCCCCGCCAACTCGGCGGAGCTCCTCCGTCGAGAGAAACTAAGGCACCGAGAGATGGGGGTGCCCAGGGCTCCTTCCCCACATCCTTCCCTCCCAGACTCATGGGCAGATCAGTACTTCAGTGCCGGGTGGCCCCTCTGCCCATCCCTGCAGACGAGCCGGGAAGAAAGGACGTGGGAAAAGCCAGAGGGTACCAGTTAGGGACTCCATAAACCCACGTCTCTCCCGGTGCACTCATCCGGAGAGATGAAGCGAGGATAACACAATAGCCACCGAGTTTATTCTGGGCACAGGCTGACGGCGACACAATTAAAATGCAAGCCGGAGCCAAGGTACCTATCGATAAATCTTTGCTGTTGGCTCTTGGGCTTGACAGGAAGCCTATACCTGGTGCGGGGAGTTCGGACCGAGGGGGAGGCACGGATAAAGGCTCTGCTTTATGGACGGCCATTTTAATGTTTCATTTGAGTAATGGGCCTTGCAAATTAGCACCCCGCCGGTCCAAAATACATATTTTTCCAAGGACNTTTAATGTTTCATTTGAGTAATGGACATTGCAAATTAGCACCCCGCCGGTCCAAAATACATATTTTTCCAAGGACAGGCAGGCTCCCGATCCGACAGGTGATGTGGGCAAACAGTCCCCGAGGGGAGCTGCGATCTCGGCGCTTGGCGGCTGCAGTCATCTTTTATCCCAGCCGGGATGACGAAGAAGAAAGCCCAGAGCTCGGGGTGGGGGGATAGCCAAAGGCTGGGGGAGGAAATGGAGCAGAAAACGATCCTGTGCGAGACCGGCGAGGGGCTGGTGAGCGGCGGCGGTGGTGGCAGGGAGCTGCCAGGCAGCCTCTGGAGGGATCCGACGCNCGGGGGCGCGCGCGCCCCCGCGCCAGCACGGCAGCGTTGGGGCAGCCACACCGGGGCACGTCTGTGGCACGCGCCTCTCCTCGCGCCATCGAAACTATGGATTTCTGGCTCTCACCAGAGCTTGTCTAAGCATCTGCCTCTGGCCTGAATATTCAGAGAGACCAGAGGTGCCTCCGGCGCCACAATTTGATGGGAGAAGGGGGGATGCCTCAGTCGCAGGAAAAAGCAAGCCTGCCTGCTGCCCAACGGGGCCCGGCTCCTCCGGCGCAAACGTGGCAGGAAAGATCGAACCTCCCTTTATTCACTCGGAGAGGACCATCGGGAGAAGGACGGAGATATATGTGCGGCTGAACACGAGGGGGAGCTCAGGCCAGAGCGTGCGGGGGAGCGGGGAGCAGAAAGTAGAACATACCCACTTGTCCTCTCTCCCCTTTCTGCCCCTGTCTGCCTCCTCTCCTCTCCTTCCTTGCCCCCTGCCTTCCCCTCTACTCTCCCCACACCACCGTGTGCTTCATCCGCCCGGCCACCACCTGCCCGCGCTGGCACGGGCTGTGCTGCATCTCCATACAACCATAGGGAGGGAGAAGATGCTCAAGCACCAGGAGGATGCGTTCCAGCTGCCCCCGGACCCATGTAACTCCGCACCGATGCCGCTGCCTGGAGCTGCGCCTGTGGCCAGGCATGGATTCATCCTGGAGTTAAAACATGTGCCGGCAAATTGCCCCATCCCGGACATTATCTGGATTTCACTGCAAGGGATGGGCGGACAGGCTCGAAAGCAAGCTCAGAGCCCGGAGGGTGAGTTTGCATCCTCGCCACCGGCTCTCAGGGCCATTAGCTCAGCTCCAAAGCGTCCAACCTGGGTTTGGGAGCGAGCTGAGCTGGTGGGATCTCACCAAGTTCTGCCAGAGCTTCCCACACAGCATCATGCTGCACCCGCGGGACCAGGAGAGCGACTCCTGCTCTCGCTGGGGCACGAACCAGAGCCCTGAAGGACGAAGGACCCCACGGCCGCGGCACGACTTGCTGCATTCTCCTGGACGACTTTGACGCGGGGAAGTTGTACTTTGGGAGCAGGAGGCTCCTTCTGCTGCTCCCGCTCGCCCTGCCGAGTTTCAGCCATCCAGGAGGTGATGCGGAGAGACAGCTATGAACTCGCCGGGAGAGGCAGGAGTTTCGGAGCAGTATATATATAGCACTCCGGAGGCACGGCAGAAAGCCTGCGTGCCAGCCACCGGCGCGTGCTTTCCTGGCCGGCGAGATGCTTTGGGGCAAAGGGGAAGGAGCAGCCTTTCGGAGGTAACACGTGCGCATCTCCATCCGCACCAAGATGCTGCTGTTTCATACCCGGGCATCTCTCTCCGGCTCCGTAAGGTTTGACCGCAGCTCACCGGGGTGAATGCAACGATTTCCACCTTTCTCTAGAGGCACAGGGCTGAGCTCTCGACAATCTCGGCCATCGTGTTTCTTTTATCGTTACCCACGAGCTAAAAAGAGTGGTCAAAGCCACCCCGGACAGTTAATCCGCAGTTCTGAGGCCACCCTAAGGGCCTGGGTAAGGGAAGCTGAGAGCTGTTCTGGGAAATTCCTGCGGCTTTTCTACCCGTAATGGCAAAAAAGGGGGATGGTGATGCCGCACGCCCGCGCGCACCTACGGAGCGGAGAGACGGAGGACCGGGCCAAGGCGCGCAGAAATCATTTTCTCCTGGCAAAGCTGCCGACTCAAGGAGAAACATAAAACCCTCGATGAAGGGCTTGTCTAGTTTATTATAACATCGGCTTTAATTTATGCGCCTGCCTTTTATGATTGTTCTCTATCACTGTTCCTGGGGCTTATTTATAGAGGGCCATTAGCACAGAGAGCAAGCCCTGATGAGCGAGCGTTCGCAGCGCCTGCCAGGGGACCGGGGATATAAACCGAGACGAGGAGGAGGCGGCAGAGAGCTCTCGCACGGGGCTGCGGCGAGTCCTCTCCCCGAAAGCCGAGAAGGATAATTTGATCTCGGAGCGCGATACAACTTCATTTCACGTGGCTCTCTTCGGGCAGCCCGCAGCCTCCTTCACATGCACTTTGCTAAATTCCCCAACCCCAAACAGCCACCGCAGCCTGAACGAGGCGGGGGGGGAGGCAGAGAGCTTCGGATCTGACCGTCCCTCCCAAGCACAGAGAGGCCAGCGATGCGGGGAAAAGCCCCTTGATGGTGCGGGAGGAGAGCTGCCGGGGCTGGGAAGGGGAAGGCAACCTCGACCGCACGCCCTCTGAGCAGCCTGCATCCCTGCCCGGGCATCCCAGCCCATCTCACCCCGCTTCCACCTAAAAGCAAAAAGCTCCGAGGGCCGCGCAGACACCCCGCGATACGCAGGAGATGGGGGGGCACCGAAAACTTCACGCCATGAAATTATTCCCGTTTACAACCATCACTCTCCAAACTCCAGCGCAACCTGGACAGGCGATCCTATGGTGGTAATTAAAATTGCACCCACCGAAATGACAGGCTAATTACAGGCACGGGCAGGGTCCAGCCCACCCCCAAAACACACTGTTAGGCACAAAAAAAAATACATGGGTTAAAACCACAGCTAACCGGGTAGGTGGGTCTGTTGGCAGACAGAGACGATGTAAAATGAATTTGTACGATCAAAGCCTTCCCATGCAGTTCGCAGGTAATTTGTGACGAGAACAAAAGCTTTAAATTCAGCCACTAAATTATTCACTACAAATCGTCCTCTCGGCTCCCGCGCTTGTGTCCTTCAAGCCGTTCTAGGTGGTGATTACGTCCCCTCGGCGCACGGGGAGGCCGCGGGGAAGCGGCCGCGGGAAAGATGGAGCTGCCGATCCAGCGGTTTGATTTACAGAGAGAACCGGAGAGAGGAGACAGTCGCCCTCAGGAAAAAAGAAACTTCAAGCTCTAACCATCCCATCAAGGGGGTTTCTGGGTTCTTTATGTAGGTTTTTTTTCTTTCTTTCTTTTTCCGCAATAAGCTCCCATTGCAAGCAGAATAGATGATGCTAAATTATTTTGGAATATGCTGAGAATGCCCTGCTTGCCCAACCGAAGCCTCATAAATCATTCCTCTTCCCCCAACCCCTTTCCTATTCTTGATCTCTCTTTTAAGCAGGGTAACGCCAGCACGGCTGGGAGCCCATTGCCCCGGCACCATGAGGCACGTTTCAGGTGGGCACTGCCAAGACATGCCACCAGAGCCGGACCTGCTGCCGAGGGGATGAGACCACGCGACTGGGAGAGACCATAAAGGAGCCGCTCGGGCTGTTAACGAGGTCACTACCTCCCAGTGACCAGTTTCTGAGCCCACCTCGGTGCAAGGCAGCCCTACGTGGTGCCCAGAAGCTGCCTCGCCGGCGCTGGAGCCGGGCGTTGGTCCAGCTCGCCACCCTGTACCTCCTGAATTAAGGTTCATCGATGGCTTTGAGAAGAGCCAGGCTCACATCAGCCATGGGACAACCTATTTTTTCCCGCTCCAGGGTCAGCTGGAGCACGACTGACTACCCTCGCTCTAAGATCAAGAGGCTTTAGCTGGAGAAAGCAACACCCTGCACAACTCGGAAGGGATGGGAGATGCGGTTGCATCCAGGTGCCCGATGCTCAAACATCACCCCTGATGGAGCTGGTGACGAGGACCGAGTTCCCCGCTCCTCGCTAGCACGGGATCCCTTCAAAGCAGGGGGAGATGCTCGTGAAGGACATGGCAGGGCAGAGCGTGCCAGCAGTGGTCAAGAGCAGAGAGAGAAGAGGTGGAGGCACGGAGCTCATTCCACATTCGGGCTGTAGGTGGAGGGGCTGCGTGGCCCGGGGCGGTCAGCCTGGCTCCTTGCACCATGACTAAAATCACGCTCTAAAAACCCCAAAGCTGAGACACCGCATTCAAAGGCAGAGGCCCCTCCGGTCGGGACTGATGGGGGAAGAGCACTTTGGATCACGAACCAGAGCGCGGCACAGGCACAGTCATTTTCTAATACCTGAAGTGACATTTCGCAAGTCCCTCACACTCAGCTGTGACACCGACAATGTCATAATAGGGATATGAGCGGCGCGCATCTCCGCGCTGGCCCGGTACCCATCACTCAGGCGTGATGGATAGGCGGCAGGCTTGGGAAGTCGCTGACAAGAAGGATCAGCGAGCAGCTCTATTTGTGGCTCCGGGCAAAGACTAAACCCTTTCCCTCCCCGGCTTACTACAGCTCAGAAAAAGGTGGGTTGTCATCTTGCACGGCTCGGCTGCGAGCTGGCCCGGCAGGTCTCCGCCAGGCTTTTCGGGGGAGGTGGCAGAGTTCCCTGAGGTCACCCTGGAAAGCCCCAGGTGGGCGGAAGCCACATCATCCATCTGTGCTCGGAGGTGATGGATGTGCACGGGGCTCAGGGTACCAGGGGCAGAGCCGGGGTCCCCAGCGCTCAGCATCACGCCGTCACTCCTCTCCACCGTCACACCCACAAACGCAAGCGGGGTTTTGCTTGGTTTTTTTTTAATCAATAACCTTCTGCCCTCCCCAGGAAAACACTAAAAAACCAAAAAGCAATCGAAGCCCCACCAGCCACCCTTGCCTCTCCAGAGCCTGAGCTTTATGACACTGTAGCTACTTATCGCTCGCTGTGTTTTGCAAATACCAGATGTGACGCTCATCCTGAGCAGCCTAGTTTAAGGCCCCTTGGTTATTCCATAGATGGAGCTGCTATTTTAGACAAGACAGACGCAAAGCAAAAACAAAACCTAAAGCGGAAGCAGGGGAACAAAGCCCCCCGAGCGCTGCAGAGGCAACAAACATCCATAGCGAGGTGTTCCTCTTCGGTTTTGAACCCAGAGGAAGGTGAGAAAAGCCAAGTAGGGCTGCAAGCGCCCGGGGACCGTGGGTCCCAGCAGCCCTGCGGGGCTGGGGATGACCCCGCAGGCGAGAGGATGCACTAACTGGGTTTGCCCATCACTGCCCTCCTTGCTGGGAGAAGCAGCCGGCGACTGATGTACACAGGCTGCTCCCTCCGGCGCTTCTCCATGGCCCACGTTTGGGCCGCCCAGCTGCAATTCCCACGTGTTCCATCGGGATCTCCGCTGGCATCAAGCTCCCTTCAAGCCAGACCACCCGTACCAGCGGGGCCCAACGTACCCAATATTTCATCCCCAGTGTCCCGGCAGGGCTAAGGAACATGCGGACGCGCTCCATAAACCCACCATTAGAGATCCCCTGATGGAGATGGATTATAATTTGCAAATGATTAAAACACAATTAACGGCGGTAGGGAGGTACTCGAGGCCCTGCAAAGGAGCCGTGTAAATGAGGAGTTATCAGGACCTTCGGTGTCCTAAGCACCTGTCAATTCTTGGTTGAAACAAGTGCATTAGCCTCGTCCAATATCCATCTAACCTTTCCACTCTCCCTTGCTCTGTTTCCCTGGCAACCATTTAAAAGTGCTGGAAAAAGGCTTTCAGAAAAAAAGAAAAGGAAGGGGGGGGGAAAAGGCAATATGTTCTTTTAAGGCGCGCATGTGCTCGTTCGCTCTTTTTCCCCCCTTCTCTGTCTCTCCTTTAGGCGCCTGTGTTTTCCCTGCCTGGCTCCGACTCCGAGGGTTCGGCACAAGCTGCCGCACTTGGAGGACAACGAGCAGGTTGGGGATGGTGGCCCTGCCACCCTGCTCACCCCGGGGATGGCTGGATGCACCGCGACGCGTTGCGGAAAACCGCTCGGGACTAGAGCGAGAGAGGGAGAGGAGCAAACCCCAGGAGCCGGCTCAAGCATAGGATGCTGCTGCAAGGGGAGACAGTGTCCCAAAACGGTCAGTTCCTACGGTGCTCGAGCCCTCGCTGGCACGTCGCGCCACAGCCCTGCACAGCTCTTGGAGAGGTACAAGCACAAAACTTGGTATTTCGCGGTGCTCCCTGTCACTCTCTGAGCAAAACAGCAGTTAACAAAGGTCAAAACTTGAGGCTGTCACTAAACCCGTCGCCGCCGCCTGCTAAAGAGGGTTATTTTTCCCCCCTTGCCTCTTCTCCCCGCTCCTGCCTGCCTGGGCATCATCTCCCAGCACATCGGCGCCGATGAGAGTGGCATTTGTCCTGACACCTTCGGGAGCTCAGCTCCAAAGGGTAGAAGGAAAATGGCAACGAGAGCAGCCGTCATAAGAGCCGGAGGGGGGAGGATGGCTCCTGGAGCCTGTCACCGCCACGCTCTCCAAATGCCAGAAAAGGGCTGGAAACACATCCTCTTCCCCAGGGAGGACCCGCTTTGGGTGAGGAGGATGGGGTGGAAGAGGGAGAGATGGGTTTTCCAGGCACCTCAGAAGCCATCACGAAGGACGGAGCTGGGGAAGCAGCCGGGGGAAATAGCAGCGGAGGCGGGATGGGGTCACCCAGCACCTCCCAACAAACCCTTCGGTGCTTCGTGGCACACTGCCCCAGGGGCAAGGGGCAACGTCAAAGCTGTTTGGTCCTGCAAAGTGCTGAGAATCATAGAATGGTTTAGGTTGGAAGGGACCTTAAATACCATCTCGTTGCACCCCCCTGCCCTGGGCAGGGACACCTCCCACCCACCCAGGTTGCTCCAAGCCCCGTCCAACCTGGCCTCGGACACCTCCAGGGATGGGGCAGCCACAGCTTCTCGGGGCAACCTGCCCCAGGGGCTCACCACCCTCACAAGGACAAATTTCTTCCTGATATCTCACCTAAATCTCCCCTCTTTCAGTGTAAAACCATTCCCCCCCATCCCATG
>VZSZ01002327.1:64797-87563 GCA_013398815.1 Ibidorhyncha struthersii | reverse complement strand
TGCAGCCCGGGATGCGGGGGGCTTTCTGGGCTGCCAGCGCACATTGCCGGCTCATGGGGAGCTTCTCACCCACCAACACCCCCAGGTCCCTCTCCTCAGGGCTGCTCTCCATCCATTCTCCTTAGATGGGAAGGCACCTGGTGGTGCCGTATTTGCAGGACTGAACACAAACCTTCCTCCGCACCAGCGAGTCCCCGGGGGAGTGCAGCCCCGGGGGGGGGGCTCTGTAGGCAATCAAGCCTCATCAGCTCCGCCGCTCACTGAGCAGCTCCGTCTACGCACCGATTTGCTGCTCTGCGTATCGGCCCGGCTACCGGCGAGCACAGGAATTGCTAATAACCCTGTTATTAGCTTTGCGACGTGTCCCTCCCCAGCATCACATGCACGCGGGACCGCCCGGATCACCTGCGGATACGACCTCAAGCAGCACCGAAACCAGCGGCGGGGGCTGAGGACCACCCCGCAGCGAGGCGGAGGGCAGCAGCATCCCTCTTACGTGGGGGGGCGAGGAGCAGAAAAGGGTCGCAGAGGTGCGGGAAAGTGCTTGGTCGCGTTAATTAATTGTGGGGTTTGAAGCGCAGCACTGCAGCTCGGCGGCATTTACAGAGGGAGGGGGGAAAGAAACAATCCATTAAACAACACACACTGGGGAAAAAAACCCAAAACAAAGGAAAAACCCACCCTAATCTACTGTTCCACAAACACCGGGCACCCAAACAGCCGATCTTTGTCGGGAACCTTAGTTCCAAGAACCACTTACAGGCTTTCATCAACACATTATAATATTAATCAAGGCTCATAATGCAGAGTGATTTGCATGCCAACAAATATATTTACACTGTAAATTGTTTGTTGAGAAGCCTCAGAGAAATATGCAATTCACTGCTATTGAACTTGGGTAGCGGGGGGAAAAAAATAAAAAGTACAAACTCCCTGTAGAGTTGGTTCCTTCTGGTTTCGGCAACACAGCTCATTAGCATGCATTCTCATTTCCACGCGGGCTTTTGCTCGCAGCCATTTAGCTGGATCACAGCAGTTGGAGATAGAAAGGCTTATTAAGGTGCTCGTAGCTAAATCCAGGCCACCTTCTTCTCAACGGAGGAGACGCAGCCGCTAGGAAACCTGTCCAGCATTAGCCAACGAGCCAAAACACGATGACTGTTGCCCATGGGGGACTCTGTCTGATGCCCGGAGCAACGCCGGGTTATTTATGCAGCGCCGGGGTTTATACTTCCCTGGCACCGCGCGGGGCTGCTGGGATGAATCCAAGTCAATTGACCACGGAGGAGTCCCGCTCTGGCGGAGGGGAGGATGGCCGCGGCATCGGGAGCCGAGCGGCTGGGGAGGCGATGGATGGGCAGAGCTCCCAACACCCACAACCCCTGGCTGAAGTCAGCCAAAAAGCCTGAGGATGGGCAGTATCATGAGGACCACGGCAGCACGTGGGAGGTGACTGCACGCTCCTGGATCCTCCCGCATCTCCCTCTGTCAACCGGGAAGACCGCAGCTCGGTGCAGACCGCAGGATTTAGGGGTTTGACCCACACCGACGAGCCCTTACAGTCTCCGGCACTGCGTGGAGCGGCCAAGGGGAACATCTATTGCCTGTGTTATTACCAGCACAGCTTCACAACACACTCTGTATCTCCAGCCGCTGAGGGAGAGGACAAGACGGGAGGCAACGCTACCGGGAAGCAGCAGGAGCATTGAGAGACAGGGCTTTCACCCTTCTCACACGGTTTGCACTCTCTCGCACCACGTTACGCATCCCGAGGGATCTTCCCCTCCTTTCTCTCCTGCTGCTTCGCCTTCTCCCACCCCTGCTCTTCCCACCACTGCGCACAGGTCCTGCCAGATCTCCAAGCCCGGTCCCAGTGAGCGTCTGCTCTGCACCCCATCCCACCTCTCCCCTCGCCACCTGCCTGGGGCTCCGGGGCTGGAAAGGATGATTAGCAAAGGTGCTAGAGGAGAATTAAACGGAGTATTCTGTGGTTCCTCTCTTAAGCTGCTGAAGAGCCGATTAGCAGGAGGCATTGATCTCCTGGTTCAGAGATCTTCTAAAGAGTGAGGAGGAAAAATAATAGGAGGGAGGAGGGAGAAAGCTAATTAACACTTCCAGAGTAGCAGGCTCTCCATGTGGAGCTGATTTTAATAGACATAATAGAAGGTGCCCTGGTCAGCAGAGTAAGCGGTGTTTGTTCACCCGGTGGGTGTCCTCATGTGACAAGCGGGAAGGAGCCGGGAGACGGGACCAGCCCACAGGAAGGGGAGATGACAGCTAGCAGCAGGGCGAGCATCCCGTCTCAGGTCACCATCCCTGCCGGGTCAGGACCACACCGCAGCATCTCACACCGGCGCCTCTGGCCACAGCTGCTGCCCCTGCTCCGGACACGCTCCCCATGCCCCAGCTAGTTATCCTGCCCCCCGGCTAGCAGCTATTTTGGGAAAACCCTACAGTTATGTTGGCTCACACGCACACAGTGCTCTTTACAAACCCACTGCGTGGCCAGGTCTTCATCCTCCAGAAAATGAGGGAAACGACCTGAGAGCACGGGAAGCATTTCGGCGGAGCAGTGAAAATCACAGGAATAAACTTTCAGGGTCCATCAGGTAGTTTGATCTGTTTACCTTTAATACTCCATTTCTCTACGCGTGCAAAGCGCAAGCCCCTAATCCCTGCTCAGTAATTACCAACATTAGAGGACCACAGCACAGTCTTACCCATTCGCGCTAGCTAATGCATACACAATTTCCCTAACCCTCTCCGCACCACAACATTAAGGACGGGCAGATGCCTTCAAGCTCTCTGTTCGCGATGATTGCCCTACAAAACATCAGGGAAGGAGAAAGAGGTTGGTTGAGGGCAAAGGGGCATTTTATTTGATAAAATCATAAAGAGCAGCGCATCCTGCAGAGGAAGAATCTCCGAGACATAAATGTCAGGTTTATGAACAATTGAGCTGCTCTGTGCTTGCCCGAAATTGCTCTTTAAGGTCAGCGCTGTAAGTGTTCCCTTGGGCAAATGGACTGTGGGACAAGTGCCGTGCGGAGAACGGTGGCTCTCCCATCACCGAAGCGGGACCGAGACACGGCGCTGGGGTGAGGAGCTGTGGCCCCGAGGGTATGGCTGCCCACACCATCCCAGCCGTCCACGTGTACAGACTTTCGGGGAAAAAGCCTTGGGAATAGGAAGGAGCATCGGTGCCTCTAGCCCTGCGCTGGCACTCTGGGAAAGCACCAATTCCGCTCTCAGAAATGCAGATTTATCGGTGCGGCCACAGCGCTCGGAGCGGTCGTGCCGAGATGCTTCACTTCACCTTGGTCTCAAAGCTCATGGGATGCAGATATAACCCTTCTCCCGACCGAGGGCTGGGGTCCCCCGTTGCCCTGGGAGCACACCCTCTGTGGAAAAGAGTCGTCATTTGGGCAGCTGATATCCGTATCAAAATGTGGTAAAGGAAGGCTGGGAGCCTGCAGGGGAGCCCCAGACTATTTGGAGAAGACAACAGGCTGAGCGCACTCTGGGGGCACATAAATCTTGAGGAAAGACCTGAGGAAAGACCAGCCAGATTGGGCTTATCCAGCTTAGCGAATGGGCTGGCTGAGGGCAGAGGGGCCGGAGGCAGCGGAGGGGTGAGCCATCAGTAAACACCGAGAGGTCGCTTCAGAGCTATTTGAGAATGGGAAATCCTGGCAGGAGCCGTAAATTGTCCAGCACACCCTCGGGTGCCAAGAGGGCTCCCGTGTGACACACACAGGGCCAACTGGCTCGCCCTAAAGCCAGGCACGGTGACAAGACGGCTGAGCCCTTGGATGGAGACCCCAGGACACCTCTGCTCCCCTTCCGGGGATGACACCCCACGAGGTGACTCATAGAGAACTGGAAAGCAGCTCAGGACACAAATCAGAGCAAGAAGGAGCCGAGGAACTGGTCTTGCAAAGGTTACAGCAAACAGCCTTGATAGGAAGCAGGAAGGATGATGGCCAACGCAAGTTGTTTGATATTCCTCTGGGTTGCTACGACGGGGCCCTGATGGGCCATATGGTCTTGTCTTGACCCTTAAATCATCTTATGCCCTTCTAACAGCAGCGATTGCTGTTGCTGGCTTCCATTCCTTGTTATTCTTGGCACTGGGAGGCCGGGATTGCGAGGCAGCTCAACCCCGTAATGAGATGCATCAGATGGAGACCATCTGGAAGGAGCATCCAACTTTAACCTTGAGGGCTACTTGGAAAAGGACCTTCAGCCGGCAAAAGCTGCCTTCCTGCCGACAAACAGCCCTCTCTCGAATGCTCCCTGCAACATGCCAGAGTCTTGGGAGCCGTCAACCTCCGAAGAGCTCAGCACTAAGCCTCCCGCGCTCGATGTCTACAGGACGGGTTGTCCATCTGCTCCCTGCCAAGCCACCGTGTCCTAGTGTGGTGGGAAAGCGGTCGAGCAGGGCCAGAAAAGCGACTGAAGGAACTCAGGGGAAGCGGGGCAGCAGACAGCCAGGCCAGAATAAATCAATTATCCAGCATTTCTCATCCGGAAAGGCGGGAGGGAACTTGGAGGAAGATCCAGCTCCGATCGGGAGCTGCAGGGGACAGCTCTGTCCGCTGGCATTTTGGACCTTCCTTTGCTTTTCCCCTCATCTCTTGCTCCCCATTTCCATTCACTAGCAGCCAACCCTTTGCATTTCCATATTGCCATCTAGTTAAGGGCTCTCCGTGCATCTGACCAATATTGCTGACCACCCGGCTTGCCCGGCCACCCCAAAGAAGATAAACTTTGCCATTTGTGGAAAACTCCTTTTCCAAACTACTCCGAGACTTCTGTCTTTGTTTCCATCCCAATTAGGAAAGAGACCCATAAAACCGGACAAAAATCTTCACACCACGAGTTTCTGAGACAAGAACCTGCTCTGGGTGGATCAAAACTTTTCCCAACAACATGGTCGTGCTTCTGGGGGCGAAAAAGCAGGAGGGATTTGCGCCACTAGCCTTAGGACCCCAATTTCATGGAGCAAAGCCCCGAAGCGTCTCTAAGCCTGCTCTGAAAGCCTAGGAAAATCTGTTACTTCAACCGTTTGCTTAAGTGCTTTTCTCAGTTGTGCCTTTGTTCTTTCCATTTTTTAATTAAGACCGAAAGGCCGAGCCTGTAAAAAGAGGCACCGGGAAGCTGCAAGCAGGGGAAGAGGGAAAGTTCATTTGAATGGAAATTGAGAAGCCAAATCCTCGGAAAGGCTTTCAAAAGCCCACCTTAAACGATTTTCTTTGTTGTCCCGTGGGTTAAACACCTCCTCGGAGCTGGGATATCTGTCTTGAAATGCCTCTGCATATCTCCCTGAAGGCTGTTCCTGACAGTGTGGTCGCGCACGGGCGCCTTTTTTTTTTTTAGCAAAGAGCTGTGCCAGGGCCAAACAGGAGCGGCACGCAAGCGGAGAGCGCGAGGGAGAGACGTACTCGCCGCCGACGCGTCCCCGACACCTTCGCCGCCTCTCAAAAAGCCAGAGCTTCGCTGACAAAGAAATCCTAACCAGCCTAAGTACATCCCCGCGGCCTGACCCCAGACGCTGCTTCAAATTATTCGAGAAGGATCATATAAACCATCCCCCTGAGACCCGCTGAGAAAAAAAAATTCATTAACAAAGAAAAAAAAAAAATAAAAAGAGCTGCACTTAGGCGCAGACGATGGAAACAGCAACCCGCACGGGCTTCGGGAGAGCGAGCTTTTTTTCCAAGTGAGGATGACTGGAGGGCACAGCCTGAGCTCTGCGAGCTGCCCAGCCAGCTCTGCCGATGACAAACGTCACTGTCTCCAGGTGGAAGGATTTATTCCCAGCCACAGACCTCTGCTGTCCAGCCGGGCTGGCTAGCATGAATCACCCACGCATCCCATCTTAATTTAACATCTCACCCAAGCGGATGCCAACGGATACCAGCGCCCCAGGGCAGGCACGGGCTCACCGTCTGTACAAGATCTCTATGAGAAACCCAGCAGGCTCAGAGAAGCTTCCGAGAGGCAACATTTCCCCCACCCTGTTCCAAACATCTCCAAACTCTTAACATGTCCGTCCAGGCCGGGGTGGGACAGCAAATGAGATGAGGGTGCTGTCAGATGACTTTGCTCCCACCCCTGGGGCTCACAGAAATATAATTTCCTATTTTGCTCTATATAAACCCATCAGACACTCTGCCTGATGACCCAAGCTGGCATCCTGGGGAAGGAAAAGCCTTTCCCTGTACAGCCGGCCAGCTCATAATTGTCCACTAAAGAAGATTTAAGGCTTTCTCCAAAGCGCCTGGTGCTGGTCAAGACCTCAAAAGAGGACACCGCACCCTCCGCCACGGACACACCGAGGGAAGCAATTTCGGCGACAAGGGCTGGCACCGCTTGCTAAGAGAAGGGCAAACCGGGGGGAGGACGACAAGACAGGACAAAAGCCGCAGCTTCGGAGCAAACTCCCAACTCCTGACCCAGATTCTCCACTGCACAGTCACCTCTTGATGCTCTTCAAGCCAAAACCAGGTCAAGAACGGTTGCAAAGCTCCTCACGGCCCCTTCTCTGGCCCCAAGAAAACTCCCGGGGTGGTGCAAAGGGGCTGGAACTCCGCAACCTTTGCCACTTGTGTCTCCCTTCCCGCTGTCAGCATCCCCGTCCCCACGAGCCCCGCGCAGGATGAAGGTGCCTTCGACGAACGCGGGATGCAGTGCTGATAACACCGAGCCACGCGGGGAGCGTGCGAGCCACCCCACTGTGTTATTAATACATGAACTTTGCCACCGCCCTCCCACGCTGCCTGCTGATTTTTATACCATATTGCATAATTAATCTGTCAACATTCTGTGACGAGGTATAAATATTAATAATACGATCACACAGTTGGCTGTTCCTTTTAAAATTCAAACCCTGCGAAGATAAATCGCGCACTTAATCTTAGCAAGCTTTGAAGAGTGTATTAAAAAGGGAGAAAAAATTAGAAAGAAAAAAAAAAAAAAAAAGAGGATACATTTGATTTTGAAACAGGATTGTCTGTTTTTACCCGGATGCGCCCTCCCTTTCTCTCTGTCTCTCGGTGGTGGATGCGAGTGCGACAGCAGCATTTGCTCAAACCTCTGGCTGCAGAAGCGATAGTGGGGAGAGGTGGTGGGTGAAATGCAACCGGTGTGCAAAGTCCCCCTCCCCAGCCGAGACATGGGGCCGTGTGGTGGGACACCAGCTCTGCCCGGGGCAAGAGGGTCCTTTGCCGGGTGAGGTCCTCCCAACGGCCCTGCGCAGACTCAGCTGGGAAATAAGCCAGAAAGGGCTTTAAAAATCCCATCAAGCAACATCCAAAGGGTAAAGATCAGGGGAAGAGCGCGTCCCCCACAGATGCTTTCCGTGTACCTGCTTCCACCTCGCGGATCAGAGCTGGACGTTAAGGTTTGTGGTTACCAGATAAGCCTACAGGAATGGGAAGCTCAAAGCACCCCCATCTTCACGCACGCCGTTAAAACCACAACCCCAGAGGTCCCAGTGCAGCTCGGCGCTTTGGAAAGCACCGGCCTTGAAACACAGAAGTTGTCCAAGGTAGCGCACGCAGTTTCTGAGCGCTTTGCCATGCGTACAACCTCCCAGAGCCTTCCTCAGAGGGAAGGAGGTTAACTCCCCTGGCCTGAAGAAAGCCTGCGACAGAGTTTGCAACCAAGAGCTCCGAGATGACACCCTGAACGAGCATCTTCCAGTGCCTCTGTGGCTCCCCAGCCCTGACCAGCCAGCGCTGTACGCAGAAAGCTCCCCTAAGCTTTTGCAGGAGCAACATTCCCATTCCTTCTGGGCTGCAAGAGCTCAGTAACGCTTGCTGCCCACCCTGCCCCGGGCTCGCCGCCCCGAGACTTCTGCTCCATGCTACTTTCCACGTATGACTGATCTCCAGTTGAGACGTTGCCTCTTCCTGAGCTTTTTCTGCTTCCCGAGACAAAAATAGCGCGCTCTGCCCATAACGTAACACCTCATGAGCCATGGGGGCTGCTTTCTTCTCCATGCCCATTTTGTCCCAGCTCAGGCACTCTATCTAACCCCGTTTTTGTTGCCAAAAGAGGACGGGGAGGAAAAATCATAGTACCTGCAACGTACTCTGCAATACAAATAGGCGAAGCGATGGCAAACTCTTCCCTCAACACTCGAGTCACTTTGTTTTACGGAGTACTGAAATGAAAGGGATACTTTAGATTAAAAGATTTGTTTAATGGTCTGATTAATTCATTCCAAACAGACAGAGACTGTTCTGAGGATCTCTGTTAGCTCTTAACCTTTCCAGCTTGGGTTTTTTGTGTATAAGCGAGGATGTGTTTTAATTTAATATTCAGCGCCTGCTGCGCTCTCTCTGGGTTGGATCACATGGCTTTTCTTCTTCACACGGAGAGGGGACCAAATGCTTCTTAAAATAAACACAGAGAAGCTGGTAAACAAGGAGGACGAAAGCGGGAGGGCTCACCTGACGGCCCGCACAGGCCACGGGCAATTACCCCATTCACCCTGGTTCAGTTCACAAAATTAATTAGCACTGAACACTGCTGGTCCATATTATTTATGAGCTAATGAGCAGAAGAAGCTGCAACTCCACAGGCAAGCACGCCAGGTGGCCGGAGACAAGTTTCCCAAGTTCCCAGCACCCGCAGAGGGAGAGGACCCCGACCCTGTGATCCCAGGGAGATGCCGCACCGGGCCAGGACCGGTGCTGGGAATTTCAGCACAGAGGATTCGGGGAGGAGAGCTCGCCTGCAGGGATGGCAGGGTACAAGAAGCAGCTGTGATATTGGTCCTAGGATTTAGGAGACCCAGGCCATAAAGCGAGGGGTCTGGTGAGTGCCCCGTGCCTGGTCTTCACGGGCTCTGAAGAGCAGCTACACCTGCACCCTGTAGGACACATGGTCCTTGGGCCACCGTGGTGCCCGTGTGCCCCTGGGCGCGTGCAGGGCAGCACGGCCAGGATGCTACCATTGATACCAGCAATAGGGTTCTACTGCCCTGTCGTGGTTTAGGCCATGCCCTCAGCTGCCCTAATGCCTTCTGCTCCTCCAAGCAGACCTGAAGGAACGACCAGCATCAGGCGTGGGTACACACCATGACAGGACGGCTGGTTTCCAGGACCGGCACACAAGGCTAGACGTGATGTTGGTTCAGCTACCGGTTGCAAAAGGCTGTCACTGTCACGCTGAGATTCCAGGAGGCCTATCACATCATACCTGTCTCCTGCAGGCTTTGAGCTGTTTCCCTTCCACTCTATCTCTCAAGCTATGAAGACAGATTCCTCCTCCGATTGAAACGTAAGGCCACTTTGTCAGGAGGAGCGGGGACAGTGACAAACAGGTGCATTAGCACGGTGGGCGAGCGCAAAATGCTCGCACCAAGCCCTGGATCAGACAAACGCAACGTCTTGCCCTCGCTGCTGCTATTCCCATCCCCGGCTGGCAGCCACCAGGCTCAGGTACCCGCAGTGTGGCATCACCCCTGGGGACACCCCGGAGATGCTCCCCTGGCACCATTCAAGCTCGCAGGCTGGGAGAAGATGGAGAGGCATTTAATTTCCACCCGCCTTCCTATCACTTACACGAGATCACAGCTTCTGCTCTTGCTTTCACTCTTCCCCCTCCTCTAGGACTGCGGAGAAATATCACCGCTCGCTTCAAGTGAGGCAGAAAGTTCAGCCACGGCATCTGCTAAGAGCACTCCATGTCTAGTGCTCATCGCGTACACGAGCCCCTCGCCGCGGGCTGCTCCGTGCCTCACCATCTCCCCATCTCTCTGCTCCGCTACGACAGGACGGTAAAGGGTTAACGCCTGTGGATGGGGAGCGAGGGGTAATTAGAGGCTCCCTTAACGCAAAGGGGGCTGATTTTGGGTTGCAGGGATAATCTGCGACCCGGCAGGTCGGGAGCACTCAGCTTGGCAATGCCACCCCTCTTTCAGCCCGGGCATTTGCTCAGAGCTCCCTTCAACGCCGTGTTATTTCCACCTCCAGCCTAGTGCACGCGCCGCAATTAATTTCATCTAATTGGGCTATCTGTGCCTGTTTTACTGATAGTCCACCAGTCCAGACGCTACGTTACTCTCCCCCATACCAATTCTGACATCCGCAAATGAAACAAAAGCCAAAAAAATCAGCTGCCCAGCCAGAAAACCATTTTACTTTATTCATCTGTTTATTCTTTTTCACCCCATACGCTCACAATTATTTTCTTTTTTTGCAGTTTGCCGCTTAACAAGCAGGGAAATCATATCTTAGAGTTTTTGCTTCTATACGCCTTTTTCCCTTTTTTTAGCACAGAACAGATGTTTCACACGTCAGTGTCTCTCTTGACAAAGGCGGCCTTTTTCTGTTGGGGGAAAAATGCTCCGAAGGAAACGTTCCTCCGAGCTCTAGTCCCATATTTCTTCAGCTTTCCCGCAGCTCTTCCTGTGCCTCCAGCTAGAGCACAAGAGAGAGCGTGTCCTCGGGGCTATCCCAGTGCACCGCTCTGTCTCGAGTGGTCACCCAGCCTCGCACATCGCCTCCAGGGCGGTCTCTACAAAAATGGCACAATGATGGAAATTGCCATTAAACGGGAGTAAATAACTTTCATTAACTTTAACCATAACTGTCCCATAAGGTAAAAGGGTCCACAATTAAAGACCTAATGCGGCATTAGACCGTTTAGTGGATATAACACCATTGAAACCCTACAGACAAAACCGCGTTGAGGCTCCACTGAAGGCACAAACCCCCCTAGCCGGCTGTTATCGCTGTGACACAGGGCAAGGACGAAGGAGGTCCCTTCGGCCGTCACTTGTAGGAACATCACACTGAAAACAGCACAAGCCCAGGACATCTGGTTATTTTTTTGCCTTGCTGTATCTACTGTGCTTGTTTTCTCCCCGAGCCTCAATTGACTCGTATGAAAAATGGGGATGATAATAGCCAGCTAACGGTGGCAATCTTTGAAATATTAGCTCTGCTCTAACAGGTGAGCTGTCTCAGCTTACAGAAGCGACCCTGCTAGCATTGCCAGAGCCCGATTTATTTTTTTTTTCCCCGGCCTTAACAATAAATCACCAGCTCATCTCTGCTCTGCGATAGTCAGGGAATCAGGGTAGTGGTCAACTAGCCATGCTTTGGCTAATCTGCCCGCAAGCGTGGATTACTGAATATTGCAGCACTGGGAGAGGGAGGAGAGGACCAGGGCTCACTCTGCCTCTTCCTCCAGCTTCCCCATATGAGGAGGACCATACAGAATCATAGAATCGTTATGGCTGGAAAAGACCTTTAAGATCATCAAGTCCAACCGTTATCTAAACTCTACCAGGCCCGCTTCTAAACCATGCTTGAAGGGAACAGCAAATAAGCCTCTCGCTACAGATACAGACCAAAGGAGCACACCACGTGTGTACGAGGGGGCTTCAAAACTCCAGAGTCTGCTCTTGCTGGAGCCACGGGATACAAACTGGTTTCACCAGTATGAAAGTGTGGCCGGGACCGCTTGTTTGGCCAAGAGTCCCAGGCAGAAAAATCTCAGGAGCATGTTCACACCATTGCTTCCAACAGAGCAGTCCCCACTCGCTGGCACACCCTGGCCTTGCTCCGTGCCCGAAACCCAACGCTTCGGAGCCACACCTCCTCCAGAGCCGCCGCGATCGGTGCTGGCACCAACCCCTTCCGCAGGACGAGATAATGTGCATTATTTGCTAAAAGAAGTTTGACATTAATTAGCAGGGATCTCGCTGGCAGAGACTCACGCTGCACAGCAGATGTGACGCGGGCTCACAGCTCCTTCCCTCCCCGCCGGGTGGATGGAGGGGGGGAGAAGAGCTGGAGTCATGGAATTTGTGTAATGCGTCCAGGAAGACTGCGTCAAGAGGGATCGTCACCGCCAGTGCCAAGCCGAGACATCCTCCAAGCAGCAGGCTGGATGCGTTTTAAAAGAGAAAAGCTGGGAAAGAGACAGATGTCACCCGTGATAGACAAGGCAAAGACAGGGGACGGCTGGCTCCGGGGCTCTCCGCTCCCCCCGAAGCACCAGCACAGGCCACGGTCATTCGCCTTCCTCCAGAAAGTGGGTAGTGAGTGATCGAAGCACTCGCCTGAAAGCGCTTGTTCTCTCCAGAACATCAGCTTCAGATTCAAGCCAGGCAGCTCAATTCCTCATCCTCTGTGCTCCATAAACCCTGGTCCATAAAATTTATTGCATGCTTCTAGATGACAACGGCGGGGGAAAAAAAAAAAAAAACACCCAATGCTGGAGTCGCGTCTCGTGTAGACAGCCTTTACAGATGGCATTGCCACGGCTGATTTACATGAAACAAGAGGCAGGCCAAACCTGAGCGCCGTGAAAAATCCCATACCTGGGCATGAAGAAACCCCTTCCTCTCCACGGCCCCATCTTGCTCGCACGCTCGTTTGCGACACGGGCCCTACTCCACAGGTCGGCTATAGCTTCCCAGGGAAAAGCTATAGCCTGTCTGGGGACTTTGGAGAACTGGAGATTGCTCACGGCCACCTGCACCAGGCTGTACATCACTACATAACCCACGTCCGTCCGTGCGTACGTGAGAATCATACACAACAGACACGGCACAGGGCACCCAGAGGACGGCGACGGCAGGAAACCTCCCTCTGAGCCCAGGAACGCTGCTGTAGGACCTGCTGCGACCTTTCCTATATTGACCATGAAAAGGAGCTTGGTCCTCCCGCATTACACAGCGAGCAAAGCCAAAAGAGAGGATGGTCAGCCCCAGGGAAAGTCTAGGGTCTCTCCATGTCCAAGGAAGGAGGGGGTAAGAGAGACGCTGCTGATGGTAGGAGATGGAATAAAACCAAGCATCCACCGAACCTGAGAAAAGGGCAAGGGCTCGAGACGACCGGGATATCTGCAGCGCAAGACGAGGCACAGCCTGGTCTAGAGCGCCTGGGGGAGAAAGGAGCAACACTGTAAGGGTTGTGAAAGGTCAGGGCTGAAGGACGCAGGACTGATATACTGGGAGACGCAGTCCCTTCCCTCTTATCTGCACCAAACTCACTGCGGCCCCAAAAATGAGAGCCGTGTGAGCAGAGCGACCTCTCTGCCACGCTCCATCCTCTCCTGAAAGCTTATTAGCCAACAACAAGGGTGAAACTCTGCAACATCACAGTTCAAAGCAGATAAGGACCCAAATCACACAGCGTCCCTGCGTGAGGTGAGCTGACCACAAAGCCGTCTCTGGCAGGGCTGGTGGTGGCCTCCTGAGTCCTTCCTCACCCTTTCGTTCTCCACAGCAGAAGGGCTCAGGGGCTGGGAGAGCGGCTAGGCAGGAGGAAAAAAGAAAAAAAAAAAGGGAAAAAACCCTAGAACAAGCCACGTCATGGTGAATGGAGTGGAAAGATTTCTGAAGGAGCCATGTTTGTCACATTAAATTGAGTGAAAGGCAGGCGCGGGCGCTTCCCTGCCTGTCAAGTGCGTTTGTCTCTGGTCCCGGGAATTTTCATTATTCATTATTCACCCGGCGTGGACAGCAACAGGAGCGCGAGGCTCTGTCTAATCCCCACCTGATAATGTATTTCTGATAAGCATGACGGAGCCGACGCTACCGACCGGCTTCACATTTCCAGCGGATAAAGTGCCATTTACAGGAGGCGGGTGCCGCGCATTTAGATTGGGGAGATAAGGGGAGGTGCGGGCAGGTGGGGCCCAAGGGCATGAGGGAAGAGCAGCGACGTGGGTCTGGGGACAGAGGCGACATCCACACCGCTGCCTTGCCATCCTGTGGCAAGGATGCACGCGTGTGATTAACATTACACACAACCCAACTGTGAGGACAAATCGGCGGCAAAGACACGGGAAGAGTCTTGGGTTGACTCTTGTCTCATCCAACCTGGGTCTCCCCTCCACGATACAGAGATCGAAACAGCAGAGGCCAAAAAACCCACCCCCAAGACCCAATTCAGAGCTCCAGAAGCGCATCGCGCTTGGAGAGCGCGCTAATTCGGAGGCTGCAGAGGGTCCGTGTCCACTAGCAATTATCACGCCTCGGATCAACCTCATTGACTCCAACGCTACGGCGGTACAAAGCTACAGCAATGGGCCATTAATATTTATCAGGCTTCATACGAGGAAAAATGGCTTGTATGATATGTTCTGTGTAATTTATGTCATGGATTTTAACAGTGGGTCATGGCAGAAGCCAGATAACAATAACCTTGTCAACTAGCAGGATTTATAGCCTGGTTAAGACACGTATAAAGGTAGGATATTATTACAACCCATAAGCATTTCAAGTGTGAAAACTCCAAAGAAGAGGTATAGGTGCCGGAGGGCTAAAACTATGGCTATTTGAGAGAGAGAGAGAATTTAGGTCAAGTATAAATATGGAAAAAGTTCCTGATGCCAAGATCTACACGGCTGTGCAACCATCTCCCGGGAGGAAGGAGGAGATGCTCCATTGTTTTCGACATTTCAAACTAGACTGGATGGAGGAGTAAATATTACATATGGTAGAGAGGAGCTTACACGCCAGACTAAAATACAGCCCCGCTATGAAAAGTGGCAACGGGAAGATGACACAGCCTTTCCATCCTATTCCCCAAAGCAGCTCCCCATACTTATTCGGAGACGGATCTGCCGATTTTGGGTGACACAGACAAGTTTGTAATGATTTCTGCTCCTGTCAGCCCTGCAGAGCCGATGCAGCCGGAGCCTCCCGACTGCCGCATGATGAACGGCGTTATCGCCACCCGGAGTGTCAGCTCTGCAACCCCGCGAGAGACAAGGAGCCTGCGTGGGTATGGACGAGCAGAGTATTTCAGCTGGAAGAGCCACAGCTTGACTTTCAGAGCCCAGCCCGGGTGGGGAGAAAATCTTTTTTTTCCTCATAAAAAGCTGAAATGCCAACTTGCTAAGGCTCCGGGAATATTGGACTCGCTCCCCCTGGCAGACGGGGAACATGCCTAAAGAGCCCAAGATTCAGCCGCTAACAACGTCGGTCGTGACAGCGAGACACGTCAGCACATCGGCTCTCAGCCCGGAGCCAAGAGAGATACACGGATTTACCCCACGCCGAGGCTCCAGCCTTTCTGCGCCTATCACCTTTTCGGATCTGGGATCTCCATGCAAATGCCAAGGACCCGCTCCTCCAGGAAAAGGGGAGATGCAGAGTAGCCGGTCCCAGAAGACACGCGCATCCCTGCAGTCTCTCACGGCAGCCGGAGAAGCACAACGTAACTCCCTCCGTGCCGTGATCATAACTTTGCAACAGCAGCTCTTTAACAGCTTCCCTCACTAACAAGCTGCTCTTGTTTTCATGTTTCGGAATGGCTTAATTCTGTATATGATAACATCCCCAACAAGCGGGTGCATTAAACTGTGACAGCTTTTCACTGACCTAAGCAATTGCATTGCGAAAACGCCATTAGCGTCTCTCTCTTCTTCATCTAATCCCCCCATCCCCTCCCTCCGCCTCTTCCCCGGCCAGTAAGAGCTATGCTCAATACCACTATTAAATTACCCTTAGAAATACGCTCCTCAAAGAAAATCAATGCACATGTGTTTTAACACTTGTCACAAATAGATCAACTGGGCAATCAAACATATATTATCCCACCCGAGGTTTAAATAAATAAAAGGGCCACATGTTGATGGCGGGCTCCCACGGCTAGCGCACCCCCTGGGCCGCTGCCGTGCCCAAGGATGCTCTCTGCTGCCTCTAAATCTGGTCTGACAGCGATGCCGCCTGTCCAGCGCTGCTACGAGAAGGCACAAGAGGGTTTTGCAGCCACGCTAACGTACATCCCAGAAAGTTTGGGAGGGCGGGATGGCCTAGCACCAGCACGGGCAGCGCTCCCCGGCTGCAGCACAGCTGGCTCGCTTGGCTTGTCTTTCAAACCCTTCTCCCTCTCCCCTTCCTGACGCTGTTACCTAACTGCTCCGGGTGCCAGTGGGGCGGTTCTCCCCGGGAGCACGTCTCGGCACCTCTACATAAAGGGCCATCGCTGATGGTTTGTGTGGGGAACATGCACACAGGTCTACAGTGCCCGATAAACACATCCTCAGCCTTGAAATCTGTTCCTACTGTGAAGACGTTTGCTGTGACTATTTTTACTTCAACATCATTCTCCCTCTTGTGGTTTGTTTTGTTTTTTTTTTTAAACACGCCCCCCCTCGCCCCCTTCCTCTTTTTTCCTTGGTCAAATCAGGACAGAGAGGGATTTCTTGCCGACTAATTAAAGCCCCACATGTTAATGAACTCCCAACACTTTACCGCCTCAGAGTGTCTGCGGCCCCACAGGAAATTAATAAGAGCTTTAATCACGGAGAGACTTGAAAGGTCAGTGCCTGCTATGGGTCTCCAAACACAGAAGGCAACAGAATCATATCATATCTTAAAAACGCCCCGCTGAGAAGCCATGGGGCTGACGCCAGAGACAAAATAACAGGCAGAAAGTGAGAAGTGCGGCCGCCGCCACGGGGCGAGGGAAAAGCGGGACAGGGGAGGCTGTAATCACACGCTCTGCCTTTGTCTTCTATTTAATCCTCCCTACCTTTGTTATTTCTTTTTTTCCCAGCGCAAGGCCAGATTACACGTGATCGATTTTCTCGCAAGTAACCCTTTACCAACCTACCTGATGGCTCATCTCGTGACCTTCCTCTCCATCTCCTTGCTAAACGAGCTCTCCCCACTTTTCCCTTCCCAGCTATTTGCGTGCATCTTCCTAAAGCTCCTTTCAAGATATTAGGAGGTACGTGGATAAATTGATATTGTAAGTAGACACTCCAGATGGACCAATTACTGAATTAATCTGTAATACCTACCTGGCTACAGTAGCTAGTTATTTACAGCAGCCACCAAAGCACACACATCATCTAGTCATTCCTCCACGCAGTATCGAAGCGCAGCACTGCAAGCACCAGCCCCGCGATGTATTTTTAACCCAGCTCGGGTGAAACTCCAGTGCTTGAAGCACTTCAGCTTGAGAAGCACCTCCAAGTAGAGGGGGAAACTCGGAAGGATAGCTTGGAGCGAGTGTTTCTGGGGCTGGCCTGCAGGGCCACGATTAGCAAACGGACTGGGGTGATGTTTCCACATGCCTGTTCCTCGGCACGTCGTGGGTTTTACTGTCTGTTCCAACAGGAGCGCCTAGGGGAGCTATCTCTAGGTCATGGCTACGAATCCAGACCTGGTCTGGACACCAAAAGTTGTCCACAGTGCAGAAGACAACAGACCGATGTTCAACGCACAAGTCAGGAAAGCCTCAACCTTCCCAACCTGGCCAGCCAAACCAAACTAAAGCCCCTTAGCTGATTGCTTGAGGACCCTCAAAGTGAACACGTGAGAAAAATATCACTGTGCCTGAGCTTTGCATCCACAGGCAGCTCCTCCTCACCTTTCCAAAGCCCTCCGAGAGGCTCCGGCAGCTCTTCCCTCTCCTCCCGCTCTCCCCAAGTTCTCTGACCTCTGAACCTCCCAATGATGTGATTTCCTACCTGATTGATTGTAAAAGCTTCAGCGACTCTAATCACAGATCAATGGCTCGCTCTGCGGAGAGAAAATCACCCTCGGTGGTGTTTATCATCCCTGCAAACTTCTGCCGTCCTCCTCTCACTCCTCTACCTCTCTCTTTAACCCCTTGCTGCCTGCGGTCTCCAGTGGCTCTTGCACTGGGCGCTCCCTGGGACAGGCTGAGGAGGGAAGCAATATCCTCAGGACGTACAAACGCCTCTCCCAGCACCTTCACCGGCACATTTTCTCCATAAACCTCTGGTCCTGCCTTGAACGGAAGCCTTTTGCCCCTCGTACCCCTCGACCTCCACTAGCCGGTTGCAATCCCAGTACCAAGAAGGAACAAAGCCAGAAATGAGTCCAAGCAGAAACCAAACTTCCCTGCAAGTTGGAAGGAGGCCCCGGAGGAGCAGGACCACCCAAAGTGAGCCTCCAGATTTAAAAGCTGAGTCTCACCAAAGCGAGCTCCTGCAAGGCTCGTACCCGAGAGCCAGGGATCAGACCTAACACACCATCTCCGGAGCGCGTTCAAAGGGCTTTACGCCCCACAGGCCTTTCCATCTTTAGGTTTACAAGCTAAATCCCGAGAGGGAAGGAGCCCCCAGCACTACTGCCGAGGCTCAAACAAAGACTTGGCGATGCACAGCCCAGGAGAAAACCCGGCCGCGCAACGGCATCAGACACACACTTCACACGCCCTCCCGCTTGCAGGCACGCAGCGAGCGCTTCTTCCCTCGAGTTCAAAGACTCTCCCCTTTGGGCAGGTTATAATTGAGCACCGTGACGTTTCCCACGCCGGCCGCTCTCGGAGATGAGACGCGGCGCCGGACGAGACCCATCATCGCTCCCCGTTTCTCTCCGGCAATTCCTCAGCCTCATTTTGACTCGCGGTTCCTCATCCCCTCTCTCGGGATTTGGCCCCATCTACAGAGATAATTGGAAACACACCCTCCGCGTCCTCCTCCTGTCAGGAGACAGCTGTCTGATGTTTTAAAGGCAATCTCCCTGTTTCCTCCCCCTCCCTGCTCCCCGCGAAAGCTTCTGCTGACGATCCTGGTGAGACGAGAGCCATGGGGAGCGGGAGGAAACAGCCCCAGATAACTCGTCCTCAGCTTCCCCTTTAATTTCCAGCCAGATTTCACCTGACAGCGCTTTAGAAAGCGGCACAAGAAATCACCGTCGGAGCAATAATACGATTACAGTCCCTCAGCGGCCATAGCTGAGGATGCAATAACTGCACCCGTCGCTCACCTCTGCCTTTAGCCTCCCCACAACCCATCCTCCTCTGAGTGACCCCCACCCCCACACTGCCCGCTGCCCCCGATCCCTACTCTTGCTATCTTTTTGTTATATTTTATTATATGCCGGCTGCACCAGGAGGACACCCAAACCCATGGGAGATGCGGAGAGCAAACCTTCCCGGCGAGAGCCGGTACCCCACCGTGAGCATCCCTCCCTCCCTGCGACGGGGGATGACTTCCCTTCGCCGCCGGTGGCGCCGACGTCGGCCTCCTGCAGAACTGGGATATATATACACACACAGAGATACATATATATATATATAAAAAGGAGAACGACCCGCTTAATGAGCTCTGATACCCTCCTTGTAAAGAGTGGGAAATTATCTGCGAGCCTAGGAATATCTTCATTAAAAATGCATTTAGCTGTGGAGCGCTCCGAAAGAGAGACCTGTAATACATGAAAGATTAGCCCCAGATTGCTGATTGGGCTCTTTCACATCGTTATGGTAATTAGGCTCGCACAGGCTGTTGTGCTGACTCCGACACTTTGCCGGGCTCGCCTTTGTCTGGGATTTAAGGTGGATTTTCCCCCCGCTTCTCACCCCTCTCCCTCCCCACCCATTCCCCCCTCTCTTCCATCTCAGCGCCTGGCCGAGGAGCGGGCACCGCCTCGGCTCATCAATATGCAAAGTGCTGCGATCCCATTCACCCACGCTCCCCGACTGCCTCTGCCAACCCCAGCCCTGCCTCACACGGAGGAGAGAAGAAATTAATGGTAATTACGAGGGGCGAGTGGATATTACAGCTCTCAATCTGATTGCCACTGAAACCAAATAGAAATGCAACATAATCAGCCGATTATTAAAGCGGGGAATAAACAAACGGCGATGAGCCCTCGTCCGTCCTGCCTCGGATGGGGGTCATGCCTCCGGCAGACAAACCTCGCTCCAGACTGGCTGGGGTGGTTTCTTTTGTGCCCCCTCCGTGTCATTTGAACGGGAAATCCTGCTCAGTCCATCCAGCCGGCGGAGCTGGAGCAGAAAGGAAAACGCTCAGAAGGTTTCCAAGGAGGACCACATCTAACGATTGCGGTTTTCAACAAGTCTCAGGGCGCGCTCCTTGTTGTGAAGTGCTGCTTTAGCTTTCCCGAGCTGCTGAACCCCCTCCGCAGAGCGCACGGCAGCAGACCTCCTCCGAACCGCAGCAGAAACGCTACGGCAAGGCACGCAGCCGCCTGAGAGCCACTTGGTTAACCTCCATAAGGAGAAAGGGCCATTTCATGGCACGTAACCTGCGAGGCAGCGAAGCCAGGACTGTGCCATACCGCTGCTCGAGCATCACTGCATCTTATTTCCCTGAGCTACAGCAAACAGCAAAATAACCTCTCCCTTTGGTCTTAACTCAGCGTCCACATGCAACAAGGTCCTTCAATGCTCCCCAAATCCTGAGACGCAAGCAAGACCTCTATTATTAGCAGATCCAAAGAAGGACGTCAGCAGCTCCTGGGCAGCAGAGGTTTCTGAACCCCCTACTTGCTACCAACTGCTGAAGCACCTCTGGTGCAGAGAGGGATTTTAGACGCAGCGGCCAAACCCAGCCAGCCCAGAAAGCAGCAGGGAGTGCAACCAGCTAAAAGCCCACCCCATCCAGCGACACAAATAACGAGGTGCTGCCTCCTCCCTCCGAAAAGAGGTCCAGGCTTCTCCACTGCTGCCAGCCTGGATGATAACGCTTCTCTGATGACCCCGAGCCGGTGCCAGCCCGTATCATTGCTCGCTAATCCTGGCCACGAAGCCCTCTAAGCCCGCTGCTCGCCCTCTTATCTCTCGCTCCCCCTATCTGTCCACCTTCGACTTCAGCTGGCGTTTGCCTAATCCGCTCCGAGCCCAGGGGATCTCGGCCGAGCCACTGGCCTTGTATTAACCTTATGGCACCGGGTGCAGGTTTGGAGACTTTCCAGATGTGATCTGAGCCTCCAACTCAGAATAAGAACAGACAGGAGCGATCATAAATTAATCTTCTCGTCCGTCTCTCCCTTCCTCATACACGTATCGATGTGTTTCTATAGCCCCTCCGCATCCTCCCTCCACTCTAGTCATCCATCTATCCCCTGGCATGTCCTTTAATTACCTACCCATTAGGTTTCCTCTTTCCTGCCTCCACATTTTATCCCCTCTCCGATTGCAGCGGGGAATGTGCTTTAACCCTGCAATGGGCCATGGGGGAAGAGTTTAAGCAAGTGTCCGTGCACGGGGGTTGCCAAGCTCCACGCTTCCCAGGGGGGGCCTCAAGAAATTCCCTCTTGGAAGTAAAAAAAGCTTCTGATTAAGTGGAGGAGCTGCTGTCACAGCTGTAAGCTGGGCAACCTACCTGAGGGGACACTGTTGGGTTGCCCATCTGCTCCAAACCACCACCCAGTACCAGAGAAAGCCAAGCCACAGCTACCATGGGAAGGACTGCAGCTTTGGAAACCCACCCCGTCCCCTTCCAACCCTTCTGCAAAGCCCCCTCATCTCCAAGGCCTTGCGGGTAAGGCACAGCGAGCAAGGAGGATGCAACGGAGGTCGTTGCTTTTGCCAGGTCGCAGGGGCTTGCAGAGAGGGGCCGGGGCTGTGCTATCTCCGCGCGATTTTGGGAACCCACGGTGGGTGCTGACAGGGCATCTGCCTTCGGAGCAGATGAAACTTTTTTTCAGATCCCAGCCCCCCGGAGCCAACGCTCGTGTCCAAAAAGTGCAGCAGAGGCTCTCTGTGAACACCACCGCCGCTACAAATAAACCCAGGCACCAGCAGGATGACAGCTGTAATGAACCAGTGCATACGTCCCACTTGGAGGTTTCGGAGAGGCTGTTCAGCTGCTGATGACTGATGACATTTGGATTTCAGCGAGACAGTTTTCACAGGAAATCTGCAGAGCAGCCAGTTTGAAGACACCCCCTCCGCTTCCCCTAGTAATTGCTTAATAAGCATTGTATTGCAGCAGCCTCGTTTGCTGTGCCCGCGTCTAGCGGCGAGGGACAACACCGCGCCGGGAAGCCGACACTTACAGACTCATGAAAGGCCCTGGTGAAACCGCCTGTCCCAGACGCCACCGCCGAGGCGGCACCACCTCTACCCATCCCATCCCCACCACATATTTGCCTACGTTGCTCTTAAAAGCCCCCAGCAGAGAGACACACCGATCTCTCTTGCTGTCCTCTCCCAGCTACCAGACAGATTGCCATTCCCAAATATCTAACGCCTTGATCTTTCCCTACTGCAAATTAATCCGATTCCTTCCTGTTCTGCCTCAGAGTGGACACGGAGAGCGATTGATCGGTCGCTTTTCTATAACAACTTCTGACATATTGGAAAAAAAGACGAGATCGCGTCTCCCTCTTTCACCTTCGGGTCCTGCAGACGGCACGCGGGGGTTTGCCGGGAGCTCTGCCTGGCCCGACACAAAACGCCCAACCCTGCTCAGCACGGAGAAGAGCTCCTCTGCAGATCTGCTCCCCCCCTCTCCTGCTGCTCCGAGAGCTCTATCGGGGGGGGGCTGAAGTCCCCCACCCTCAAGGATACCTGGCTCATGTCCCTGCCCAGGGCGGGGGTGTTGGAACTAGATGATCCTTAAGGTCCCTTCCAACTCTAACCATTCTATGACACAGGGTGGAGAAGAATATGGGAACTGACATCCGACAGATTAGATGGTCATTTTTAGCTCAGGCAACAGAAAGACTTTAAAAAGCAGCAATCAAGCCCTGCTGCCCCTACGCATGTCCAGCTGCATCTCCTCCCACCCTTGTGTTATTCCACCCAACGCCCCACCAGTGGGTGCCCCAGTCCCGGGCTGCCACCTCCTACCAGGAGGGTCCGTGCCCGAGCTGGTTCCTCGGGCCGTATGCCAGCCCGGCACCTGTGCCACCGCAGCTCGGCACCACCACGGCGATGGGGATGTCAAAACACGAGCGAGCGGCTCCGTCAGGAGCGCTGCTATTTATACCCCGAGGGACTGATTGAGCACCAGCAGCAAGGGAGAAGAGCACAATGGCGAGCGGCAGGAGCTTGATTACCGAG
>VZSZ01002327.1:50369-64446 GCA_013398815.1 Ibidorhyncha struthersii | reverse complement strand
GGAGCCGGGTGCCTGCGTGGGAACCCAGCGAGAAACCATCTCCAGTCGAAGGGGAGGCATCGGCTTTTATAAACCCGCAGGTGACAGGCCGGCCTTCCATCGCGGCTTAATCACAGGCAGACAGGAGCTGCTATTTGCAGGCACATTAACACAGCTGTGTCAACTTCTAGGTGAATCAGCTTTGCTTCATCAGACACATCAACAGACTCAGCACTGCCATCTCCTCTCCTGCTCAGATTTATTTTAATTGCACGCTGCAAATAGCATTCTCTCTCATTTTCCTGCCCACATCCATCTGGAAATATCTCTCACATCTTCTACTCTTGCGTTCCTGACTTTTTTAGCACTCCCCTCTCCTCTTTCCCACCTCGCCCCGTTCCAGATCCGGGCTCAGGTTTGCAGAAGGGACCAGCGTGTCAGAAACGAGAAGGGTCTGGGTTGCAGCAGCCACTTTCTCCAAGACCAGAGCATCTAAAAGCTGGACCCTTTCTGACCGAGCCCTCAAAAATTGCTCCTCCAAAGATGTGAACATCCGAGCCTCCTCCTGCCCATCACCCACGCTGGACCCAAGGGGTGGGTGCCAGCGCCCCTGCAGTTTCAGAGCCCACCTCATTCCACCCCGAACATCTCAGCCCCGCACTAAAGATGCAGGACACCCAAGAGTTTCTATCTGTATGGAAATAGGTAGTTTCTATCTGTACAGAAAAACGCTAGCCCAGCATCTCTGAAAACCAGGCTGTGTCCTCAGGGACCGAAGGTGGGTACAGGCACGGAGGAGCTAAGGAGAGAAGAACTCCACAGCTAGCCAGGTATAACCAGCCACATCAAAACCTTCCCAAAGGCGTTCGTGTACCTCAGCCACCCTAGGAAAGGTGTCTGCCGGCACTCGCACCCCTCCCTTGAATCCATCAGCTCTTCCCGACTCCCCTTGGATGCGCAAGAGCCATTTCAGGCTTGTCCTTGGACACCTCTTACACGCGGCAAATTAATACCGGCAATCAATCATTAATCAGAGCTCTCCTCCAGCTACCAGGGAAGGGGGCTGAAGCAGGCCAGGCTCTGCTCCCATTTATGTCAGACAAATGCAAGCCCGTGGAGCGACTCCAGATCTACACGGCGCAACAGACAGCGAAAACAGGGCTCTCACTCAATCACGCCGCACCCGAAGCCAAGCACAGCAGTCAGTGGCTCGGCATCTGGGCTATATGTGACTGGCTCCAGCAAGAACGCTATTAGCAAAGAGAAAAGGGAAGAAAAAGTACACCAGCGGTTAGTCACCCGCCCGGCCTCGCTAAGAGAATGTAATCGTTAGATACGGCTTTTCCCATTATAGTTCGTTAATGACTTGCCATTGTCCTCCGAACACGTGAGGAGGGAAGCAAGGAGGACAGAATCTCTCTGGCTGATTGCAGAAGTGTCCCGGACTCGCCACACAAAACCCTCAATCGTAATTAAAACCTGCTATTTCCCATTTCTTCCAAAGGCAGGTCGGCAATTAAATCTGCTCTGTCAAGAATTGCATTTTCCCCTCATATATCTACATACGCATATACAGACATAGGTAGATTTTAAATGCAATTATTTGCAAGACAAGAAATGGCCCAGCTCTGCAGGCATTTAAAAAAGACTGCCGTCATTCCAGATTGAATAAATATTTTTAATGTCCTTCACGCGGCCATCCAGCCTGGTCCAACTGTTGCAGGGATATTTATCCCGTGCTTGAAGCCACGGCTGGACTGACACCTATGCCCACCCTGAATTACGGGAGCTGTAACCCACGCGCCCAACCGAGGCTACTAACCCCCTTATTTTAATTATTTGTGACACCAGCTATAGATATGTACTGTGAAACTCATGATCTTGTGATTTCTAGCAGCTCTCTTCGGGGACCACACAACACATTACTGCCACAGACAACAGACCTGCTCATAAACTGCCAGCACTGAGAGGAGAGTGTTGGCTTTTATGGGCTACGCCGCCTCCCAACTATTTGTAGCTACTGTAAAAACCATGCGGCAGTGCCTGGAAATGGGCAGAAGAGCAATTTGGGGCAGACTTGAGAGCTGACATCTCAGATCTCCTAGAATCAGAGAATGGTTAGAGTTGGAAAGGACCTTAAAGGCCATCTCGTTCCAACCCTGAGACCAGGTTGCTCCAAGCCCCGTCCAACCTGGCCTTGAACACCTCCAGGGATGGGGCAGCCACAGCTTCTCGGGGCAACCTGCGCCAGGGGCTCACCGCCCTCACAGGAGAGAATTTCTTCCTAATATCAAACCCAAATCTCCCCCCTCTTTCAGTTTAGAACCGTTCGCTCTCATCCTACCGCTCCACCCCCCGATCAAGAGCCCCTCCCCACCTTTCCTGAAGGATGCGACCTGCTGGGGAAGGCAGGAGGAACGGCCAGCAAGGCTCTGCTCCGGCCGTGGAGCAAACGTGAGGTGGGCAATGCACCCATCAGGCATTCCCTGATCCCACCCTTGCCCATCTCCAGCAAGCCGCCGGGGTTTCGCACCTTCGCCCCTGCCCTGAAGAGCTCCCGCAGCACCAACGCATCGCGTAGTCCCCGTGCCTCAGCGCGCCTCGGTCCCTGCAGACTCCTAGAAGCAGCCTGCCATGGCTGCCTTTAATAACTTTGCAATCAGGTTTAAATTGCCACTGCAAAAGGTTTATAAAAGTTTGTGTTGCCTGCTAATTAAATCCATACAAATGCCTGCTCGGCATTAATTTACTGTAAAATTAGTGCGAGGCTACAGTGGGTTATTTGCAAGAAACTTGCCCACGCTGAACTACCAGCGAGGAGCAGCTGACCTTGGGAATTATCTCCCCAAACCCTCCCTGCCACAGATCAGACGCAGCTATTCTTCGAGGCGCCACATGCAAATATTGTTGCTTTTCAATTATTTGGCGACTGATCCGACGGCTCGGAGACAGCGGCTAATTAAAATCTAATTGAAATAAAATCATTTCCAATTCTGCCGCCTTTCATCGCCTCTTGGAGCAAAGGTTCCTTGTCTCACGGACTGCCTGTCCCCGGTCCCGTTTGTTCCTTAGCTCTGCAAACAGCCCACCCGCCATCGTCCCCTCTGCCGGGGTGTCTGCAAGAGGGCCAGGGTACATCCCCACAGGGTGAAGAAGGTAAGGTGATGGGGGGACAAGGAAAGTCTCCGGGAGGGGAAATAAATACGAAACAAAGCAAGGAAAAGAAAGAGGATGGAAAGGAGAGGTCTGGGGAACCATAGAATGGTTTAGGTTGGAAGGGACCATAAGATCATCCAGTTCCACCCCCCTGCCCTGGGCAGGGACACCTCCCCCCAGCCCAGGTTGCTCCAAGCCCCGTCCAACCTGGCCTTGGACACCTCCAGGGATGGGGCAGCCACAGCTTCTCGGGGCAACCTGCGCCAGGGGCTCACCACCCTCACAGGAAACAATTTCTTCCTGAATATCTAATCTAAATCTCCCCTCTTTCAGTTTGAAGCCATCATCCCTCATCCTCTCACTATGTGCCCTTGTAAAAAGTCCCTCTCCAGCTCTGCGGGAGCCCCTTTCGGGACTGGAAGGGGCTCTAAGGTCTCCCCGGAGCCTTCTCCAGGCGGAACACCCCCAACTCTCCCAGCCTGTCCTCCCAGCAGAGGGGCTCCAGCCCTCCCAGCACCTCCGGGGCCTCCTCTGGCCCCGCTCCAACAGCTCCGTGCCTTTCCTGAGAGGCAGGGGAGGAGAGAGGAGACATCCAGGGCAGAAGAAGGAAGCCAGCCTCAGCCCTGCCCATCTCCATATGGACATCAGTGAGACGCCTCTTCTCCCGGAGCAGCCCCCCAAACCTGCTCCAGCTCGGCAGCACCCGCACCGAGCAACGGCTGAGCACAGAGGACAAATGTACCCTCGGGTCCGCTGGGGAGGCTGGGTTGGTGCTTGATCTGCTCCGACCAGCGTCCTGGCGACAGCAGATCAATTCTGCAAGGCTCAGCCAAGGGACCCCCCCCTCCAGCCGTACAGCGGGGTGGGCAAGGAGCAAGCTGGCTGCACAAACCGCCTCTGTTTCTCCCTTAAAAGTGAGGGGAGGGGGGAATCATCTGCATAATTCAAGCAGAGGTGGCAGAAACGGCTTCCCGATATAGCTGCGCCTCAGCCACCAAATATAGAACTGGACACACTGTATAAAACCCAATTACTACTGTGAAAACCTCTCTCAGACATACACACTTGAGACTGTATTAACTCCAGCAACACAGTATATCTTGTCATGCCAATAAAGTTCTTGACACTGAAACTGAGAGGAGGGAGAGCATCTATATGTACACGGGGACCAGGGACAGAGAGCCACGGAAAGCAGAGGATACAGGAGAAGCAGCTGATTACAACAGGCCAGTTTAATTTGCCTGACACACCTGCCCTAATATTTTTTTCTTTTTTTCCTCAATGCCTTTACAGCTCAGCAGGAGTAATCATAACAATAATAAAAACGAAAAGCCAACCAGGGTTATAAATAAAACGAGAGACAAGGAAAGAAAGAAGCACACGCGGTGTTTAGGGGCAGCTAAGCCACCACGCTGAGGTCTTTGGAGAGAAGTCCTCCCGTGCGCCCTCTCAACTCTTCTGCATCTGTCCCTTTGTGGCCAGATCAGATGCTCTATCTTGAGCCGGTCACTCGGCACCACGGCCACGTGCGACCAGCGGCACGAGAGCATCCCATGGAGATGCCTGAGAGCACGGGAACAGGGAGGCACTGCGGCCAACCTCCCCCGCCCCATATCTTTTTGGAGTGCAGAGGTGACAGAGAGGCACGGGGGGGGCTCAGGGGGTTGTTGCAACCTTCCCCTTCCCTCCCCTTCCCCTTGTGTCCCCATACTTGTTGCATCCTCCCCAGCCTTGGGCAGCATCTCAGGGGCAGAGTTTCCCCGGCGGCGCCCGCCGCACGTCCCTTTCCCCGGCGGTACTGCTTGCAGCCGGCTCCCACCCGAAGCGCTCGGCTAACAAAGTCAGCTGCTCCTCAGGTTTCACTCGAGCGAAGCGTTCTTCATTATTAATCCTCACAAGAGGTTGCAGAGGATCACATTGATCAAATGATATCTGCATTAGCAGGAACACAGCAGAGCTGTCACTACATTACGCAGCTCTTTCTCCCTCTCAACAGTCACAGTAGCTTAAGGGCTAAACAAACTTGGTTTGAGGAAGGAGGGGAGAGCGGAAGACCTTTCGCCTCCACTGTGCGATTAACAGCGGGCTGTGGGAAACGGCAGCGGTGTCTGGCAGCTCGAGGCTGGGGAAGCCGTGCAGGTTTGGGATGCCAGGGAGGCAGAGGCGCCAACTCAGACCCAGCCCGAGCCTGGAGGATGCTGCCCAGCATCAACGATGGACCTGCTCCTGGTCTACACAAGTCTACAGCGGCAACTTGCCCCCTTTCCTAACGCGGAGACCAGACGTGGCTCCTGGAAAACAAATTTCCCTCTCCAAGCTCAGGGGAGTCCCCAGTGGTGAGGGGAGAGATGCTACGAGAGGGGATGGGGAGCGTGGGTACCACCTCTGCTGTGCTTTTGCAAGGGATGCACAGCACCAGGGGGAAAAGTTCACAGCCGCCTCCAGATGTGGGGAGACTCAAATTGCTAAATATATGGGAAAAAAAAAAAATAATCTCAGCTTTGGTCTCATTCATTCCCACACAGTCCTTTTTCTAGCATCCATCAGCCACACACCAACATGACACAACCTAAAAACAAAGAAAAAACATGGGGCGGGGGGGGGACACAGACGGATGGATGTAAGAATTTGCACGGAGACGAGAAGAGGTCCTGCTCCACCCCTGGGAGCACTGGCAACATCCTTTGCCATCCCCTCGTGCTCTTGGGGGAAGATGATGGTTCTTCATATTAATGGTAAGTGTCAGTGTATCAATTTCAGACTCTCTGAGAGTTGAGATGAAACATGTGCCAAGGTCAGGGCTGGAAGGCTTAAGTGTATCTATTGTCATCCGCATAATAGCATACGGATTCATTTCTATCATTTTTATCTCTCTTCTTTTTTAATAATCCTATAGCGAGGATATAATTCTCTATTAATACATTATAGAAGAAGCTTAATGGAAAAAGCGGGGTGCTGCCTTTTTTTTCCTGACTTACAAGCGGCGCATACAGAAAGGTGGGGTTTGAGGTTGCCTGTTCTCTTATTTTTTTTACCTGAAACAGTGTTTTCGATAGTTGACTCGCCTCTTCTTTTTTTCACATTACCTCAGACAAAGTAGGAACAGAGAGTTCCGTCTCCTGGGGGTGCTCATTAGAGGTCCCCCAATACTGGAGGTTTTCTGAGCCATTATTTCAGAGTGCAGGGTTTAACAAGGATATCTCTCTCACAAGCTTTTCTCCAAAAGAATCATTAAAAAAGGAGGTGACAACAAAAATCCACCCCCAAAAGTGGGGTTTCAAACAGCCATCCATCCCTCATCCTCCGAAGAAATCATGTCTCAAACAACATAATCCTAACAAGTTCTCCAGATGTCCTCTGAGCCTTAAAGAAAATAGAAGATAGACATATCTTGAATTTTTAATGCAAAAAAACAGTCAGAAAAGTAAGAAAGCAAACAAACAGGAACAAAAACAAACAAAAATGAAGCTTTTCAGTCCTTCTATATATGTAAATCTCATCTCCCATAGATTCCAGCATCTGTTTTTTCCCACTCTTCTAAACCTCAGCGTAGCTACTATAAGAGAAACTACAGGTTTGGAGCTGGCGTTACCAGGTTTGCTTTGGGAGAGGACGAGGTGGCTCCCCATCCATGCCATACCCTCCATCACACACAGCTACCGGCACACTAAGAAATACAGGGGGGTTGGACCAGATTATCTCCGAAGGTCCCTTCCAACCCCTACCGTTCTTTGATTCTGCGATTGTGCCCCTAGTCCTGGGGAAAGGGAGCCTGGGCTTTGCCTGGACAAGCCGACTGCTGTCTGCAAAACATCCGACACGCCACCGTCAATGCTGACTTCCTGGCGTCAACTCAGCTGGTTGACTGCGGTCAAAAAGGAGCCTCCAACCATCACCTTGCCAAAGACGACTGGTCTTATCCTGAGACACAAGCGTAGCTACATGTAAGAGACAGCAAGGGGTGCAACCTCTAGACAACTAAAAAGCACTGACCAAGACTGGCAACGCTGTTCGTTCCTCCCAGCGTGGCTTAGGAGCAGCCCACACACATGGCATGGTGTCGGCTGGACCGGTCAGCTCTAATCGGGAGCCCGGCTTCCCGCCAGTCGCTGCCATCAAGGAGGCTGTCACCCGCCAGCCCAAAACCACCGCCTTGTTTTAACCAAGTGCTGGCAGCTAGAAATGCCTCCTGGTGGAGAGGAGGTGGGAAGGGGAAGACGTGGCAATGAGGGGGACTGAGACAGCAACAGTAGTGTCCTGGCACCAATGCCAAGGCTGACGTGGCGGAGTGCTGTCCCCCATCACCATGCCACAAGGCGTTTCTTACACACTTGTATGGAGGCAGCAGTGATATCCACCTCCCCTCCACGAAGACCCTCTTCCACAAGGGCTTCTCCTACGACTTACAGCTACTCCTTGCGGCTATATTCCCACCCACACAGCCCTTACTCCCTCCTCCTGTTTAAAACATGAGGGTAAACGGCTTCCAATTCACTGACATCCAAAGCCCAGAGCAAGGAGATCAATGTTAACACTTCCAGAAAGCTGTAGCACCAGAGAAATTACAGCCAGCTCCTCTGTGGCTCCAAAGACCTGGCTGAACTCATTCTGGGGCCTCCTGCCATTCCCAGCAGAGCACAACGCGAGGGCTGGACGAGGCCCAGAGGTCCACACTCTCTCACCCCATTGACTAAGAAGCCAAGGAGATCCAGAAACCCAATAATTTTAGCAATGTTTTAAAAAAAAAAAAAAAGAAAAGAAAAGCCACCCTTCTATTCGCAGCACGGCTCAAGAGGATACAAGTTGTAATGCTGAGTGAAAGCATCCTTGGACGACAGCCCCTGGATCCCCGCTGTGCACAGCGGGGCTGAGGCTCAGGGAAGCCGCTGCAGAGAAACAGGATTCGACGTCTGCCCAAGCCACACACTGAATCCAAATGCCAAAACATCCCGGGGTTCGCAAGCAGGGGTATGGCGAACACAGGCTCATCTAAAATGCTTTTAATCTTTGCTCCCAAAAGAGCAGCCTCCTCCCGTGGGATTTCTAGGGGAAAAGAAAGAGCTGCAGGTAGGCAGGAATGAGGAGGATGAAAAAAAAATATTTTCCCATACTCGGAAACAAACTTTTTGGCAAAAGCCTGCCCCGCCACCACTTGCTGCCCCAGAGCTGTGGCTTCAGCGGCTCCCTCGGAAGGGACATCGATCTCATCGTCGCATTAAAAGCCGTACCAGCGCTCACCGTGTTGAATTAGTGCCGGTAGATTTCTCTGACTAGAACACGTTAGAAATCGTGGTTGGGTTACAAGAATCAATTAGGGCCAGATGGGGGTGCGAAGAAGTTAAACAATTTGCTTTATTGTAGGATTCGGCGCTACGGCAAAGGGTTCTTTACATTTTCATTTAGATTTAAAAATCACTCGAGTGCACCCTCTGTATAATTCAATCGAGGAACAGAAAGGAAACTACCAAGTGGGTAAGAGATATATTGTTCTTCTCCGGAAGATGAAAGTGGGGAAAAAAAGGAGAGGATTAGAGCACAGATCCTCAGCAGGGGGCAAATCTGCATAGGGGCACCGAAGTCGATGCGGCACCATCAGTTTGCAGCAGCATCACCGTAATCCAGAGGAGCTAAGAGCATCTCCTCTCCCATCACCCCCGACTCCGATTTGGCCATCGATAGGAATTCAGGCTACGCGTTTTGCAGGACGAGGTTTATGGGGACCGATGGTGAGTCACCACATCATCCAGTCCCTTTCCTGCGGACAGGATGAGGACCCACACGGACCAACTCCCAGCAGAGCTGGGAACCGGTAATGAGACCTAGCCAAGGTTAGTCAGGGGAAAAAAAAAATACTCGCTAATATGCAGCACACCTCCACCGCCGCAATAAAGACGAGATTGAATTGCAGAACGTGGCTGCGGGTCCTGTTTCTATACGTTTCAATGTTGTGCTCCAACAGGTCGGAATATTGTTAGCAATTCCGTCTGCAGAGGAGACATTGCTGAGCTGGGTAAAACATGTGGCAAATTTCTTTCTGCGCTCCTCTTGGATCAGGTGAAGGCACTTGATTATATAGGCTCAGGGGTTATTTGCATTATGGGATTCCCAACACTCCTCCCAAAATGGTTAGGAGCATTATGTAAATCAGCCAGAGGGGAAGCTTTCAACAAACGTCTCAGCTGATGGAACAACTTTAATCTCAAACCTGGCTACTTTTCCAATTACCTTGTACGCCTTTTGCCACCAACTGCTTCGTAGGGGAAACCCAGCCTTTACGGGGGATCCCTGAGTCGTCACGTTCGAAGAAGGAAAAGGGCAAAGATCCTCTTCAATTTTCCATCTGCATGCGTGGGCTAATGTGATGTGCTTTCTTCAGACACCAAGAAAGGTTAAACGGAGCCCTCATCGGAGAGGAAAGCCGGAAGGCTTAAAGCCGAGAGATCTGCCAAGGAATCTGAGAGCCGAGCACCCAAAGCCCACTGAAAGTCAAAGGACGATGAACATCTAAGCTCGCAAGGCTGTTCTGAACCCTCGTAAATGGAAATAAGCCCAGGCGCTTTCATTCCTGGCCTGCCCTCTCCAAAAGAGTACCAAACGCTGCAGGAAAAGCAACTGGGATCCATCCCGCTCCTCTCCCCTTCCCCCTGTGCACGATGCGAAGGCAATACAAGGCTGGCACAGGGATCAACAGAAGAAACGGCAGCGTTGGAAGGTAGGAAAGGGATGAGAGAGGGAGGCAGAGAAAGGCATCTCCATGCCTCAGCAGCTCCCCTTTTCCCGAGCCCAGCTTGAATTCGCACCTAGGCAGCATCACTCAAGATGCTCAATCCCATTACCTTTTTATCTCTACCTTTGCTCGCCTTTTCCACACACCAGACGAGGCTGAGACTGAAGCACCACGACTTCTCCAAGAGAAGTCCCTTTCGTGGTCACGGACAACCCTTCCTGGGAAGCAGTGGATCATTTAACACACAATCTCAGAACAAACGACACTTTTTAAAGGAAGAAGAAGGACATCTAGAGACTCCTCTCCAGCTGGTTTTTAGGAACAATTTAATTTCTGTTGCGCGGTGACAGTTGCCGAGCTGCACTGGAACGTCCATGTCTCTCTTCCGATACACCTTGATTAATTTTGCTTCATTTATTATTTAAGCCCGGTACCTTCGTGTAAAATATTGAAGACCTGACTCATTCTTTATTATTAAGCCCTGCCACGCACCCTAGGAGGCTCCGCCATCTCCGTAGCCTTCGATCCGCTCGAAGAGAACAAACTCATCTCAATCCCTCGGTAAATATGAGGGATTGCTGGAGGGATGCTGTCAGCATCACGCTCCCTCTTACCTCGGCTGCCGTGCCGCCTTCGCCACGGAAAACACTCTTAAAGGCTAATTCACTTTCCAACATCTGCACGGCTCATTTGCTGCTCTCCCCTCTCCCCCTCCGTTTCTCCGCAGCTGGCATTGAAGTCGGTCGGCTCCCAGTAATCCCTGTTCGTGGATATAAATGGAGCAAGCCGGGAGCTGCGACTACGGCCAATTAGCCACCGGCCGAGGGCGGCTCTGCCAGCGAGGCCACGTGGAAATCCTGCTCGCCCACAGGGGCTGAGCCGAAGGACAATGCGGGGAAGGCAACGGGGACAAAGTCTCTCCTTTTGGATGCTTTCAGGGCGGTGATGGGGCATCATATGGGGTGTTATTTCCCCACCAGACTCCCAGTTGGCTCCCGTCATTTTCAGCCTCACCTTGCATTGCTTTTACATCACTGACTCATTCCGTAGGTAGTAGAAACAGCCTCCGAAAACAGGGGAAACGTAGAAACAGCTGTTTTAAGCCTAGCCTTGGGAAGCTGCAGATGGGGAAACTGCGGCCTCACACTGATCCCACTCCCGGCTTGTTTTCTGGGTGCAGAGGGACCACAGTCAGTGGTCACTCCTGTCTCCAAGGAAAGCATCCCCGAGCTTCCCTTCCCAGGCACTGGTGCTCGGCAGCTTAAGAGCTGGGCGATCAAACCGTGCCTAGGCTTAGGAGGAATTTACATCTGAATTTCACAGCTTGGGTCTGACTCTGTAACAGGCTGAGCGGAAACAGAAAATGCAGTGAATGCTTCCCTCCTTTGAGCGTGGATCTACACCCCCAGATGAAACTCCGTGGCTAAAATTCATTCCTACTTCAAAGGCACCAGCACAACTCAAAGGCAATAAGCCCAGGAAGGGGAAAAGAATAAAAATATTTCAATGGCAAAAGACAAGGCTTTGCATTTCTACGGCTCTCAGAGTACTTTGAAACATAACGGAGTGCACAGTCAACTACAGGTCATAAAAGAAGTCAAATTCTCGTCTTGAAATCAATCCTGGCTGACGGAAAGGGAATTTCGGAGCAATAAAACACTACTACTTGCAACTGTGCTTATGCAAAACCCCAGGCGAGCACCTTGTATCGGACACTCGGGGTAGCGCTGAGCTCAGCTGACTCCAGCCGTTTCCAAGGCAGATACCTCGGTGCAGGTTCACCGTCAGAGCTCCCACCACAGCTGACAAAGAGCAATGGCCAACCCCAATCATGGAATGGTTTGGGTTGGAGGGGAAAGGTCCCTTCCAGCACCCTTTAAAATCAGCACCTTTGCTTTAGACAGCTTCTCAGGGTGCAATGAATCACCCTCTCGGGAGACCCAATGACCGCCAAGACACCCAACAGCTCCCACGAGATTTTCAGCCCACAAATACAAGCCGACCTGTGGTTTGGGGAGGGGAGCCTCGTCGCTGGAGCCCGACCCGCTGACGACAAAGCCAACAAGGACCAAATTAACCATTTGTAAATATCAAAGGCAGGTTGTTTTGCCAGAAATTCAGCATCTTGGATTTGGGTTTTCCTTTTTCCTCCCCCCTCCCCTTTTTTAAGCTTTGTCAATACCAACTGTGCTTTTCTTCCTGGGAACTGTATAATGAGGAGAGAAACTGTTTATTTTTCTCTTTAAAGGGATAAAGTATTTTTCACCGATATTTTACATGTCCGTAAAAACGATTTATGGGATTGAGTGGACAGGTCACACGATGCCCTTTGCCTGCTCGAGGGAAGAGGGGAGAAAAGGTCGCTCCAGGGTGAGGTTTCAAGAGTTTCTTTGCTTCTCACAGGCTTTTATGTAAAATACCATTCCCCTGTGTTTTTAACAGGGGAAAAGAGAACAGGACTCTCAGCACTAGTCAGCATGGGCTCAACTCGAGAAAAATAAAAAAAAAGATGGTGCAAGACAAATATAATTGCGTTTGTTCCAGGACTAAGGCAGGCAGACAGAAGGAAGGCAGTGGATGTGGTTTGCTTCGGTGTCAGCTAATCCCCTGGAAGGTGAGGCAGCCCCAGCATGGGGAGCGGGGACCAGTAATAAATACACCCGGCGTGCCTCTAACCTCCTGTTACAGCTGAAAACCGATGGAGGTAATGAGACACACGCACCCCCCGATAAAAGTCAGGTCAGATCTCATAACAAGCATCGAGAGCGGTGTTTTTTCCACCCTGCGACAGAAAGGCAGCCGGGTTCTAGAGGGCACCCAAAGGAAGCAAGGAGCATCGTGCCGGGGGAAGGCTGGCTGGCTGGAAGATACCACGGGAGGGGGCACAGCTGACCCCCGTGACTGCAGAGCATCTGTGTACCTCTCTTCCTCCACCACCTTTGTTTCACCTCCTACCTGCTCCAAAAGAAACTACCGTATCCGATCCGCCAACATAAGCCAGAGACGGCTGGAAGGAATAGATTCCCTCCCTTCTTTCTCTCTCCTTTTTCTTTTTTTTGGATTTATGACAGAGCTGAAAACCAAGAGCCTCTATTCCTGGAAGAGCGGTGCTGGCTGGGAAGCCCTGCGGCTGGCGGATGCACGAGGCAATTAACCCCCGTGCGGGCAGAAGGGGAAGGAGCGGGACTGCCTGGAAAACACCTGGCAAAGGGAAGCAGAGCCCACGTGCCCCGCATCCCCTGCTCCCTGCCATGGGGCACAGCCGGGCTGGGGACCGGGGATGTCACCTCCCCAGGAGATGACACCGGGGACCATAGGAGCTGCCACACGAGCTGGGGCTCGGATCACCCAAAGCATTTAGGCAGTCAAATATCTCGCAGGTCCTGAGCCCCTCGGAGCCTTCTCATGGCTGTACCACGATGCGAACCGAAGCCCCACAGCACCTAGCAAGATCAGCCGCTAATTAAACCGTTCCCTCGACAGCTTGCAAGTTAGTTATGGCTCATTATCCTCACTTAACCGACTGGAGAAACTGAGGAAGGAGAGAGATTAAAGGATTTGCTAAATCTCTGGCAGCAGTCAGTAGCAGAGGCAAACCCGGAGCTCATAAACATTATAAATCCCCCACCTCGGGGCTCCCAACCCCGCACATCCCTCCACTTGCCGTTTTTACTACTAACTATTGTTTATTAAGTGCTGAGCGCTTGCAAGAAGCAAAGCCTGGAGAGCACCTTGCTCGAGAACTCGTGTCTGGAGGGCAGGCATAAAAGGGAGAGGATGCTGAAAGCCAAAAGACCATAAAACCTGCCTCTCCAAACACACAGCCCCCGCAGGAGAGGTTACCCAGCCCAAACTACTGCACTTGACCGCGATGCTTAAAAGGAGCCCGGTGCCCTTTTAGTGCTCCCCCCTCCCCGGGCTGCTGGCAGCATCCTGGAGCAGCCAAAAGCGGCCCTGATTTTCTCCAAGAGAGCCAATAAATCAGTCGTGGGAAGGGCTGGCGAAGCCGAGGGCCCCGGGGAGAGGCTGCAAAGCCCGGCGAGGGAGAGGATGCTGAGAGAGGAGAAGGAGGAGGGCTTGGGAGAGAGAAGCAGCGAGGAATTTAAAGGGAATAAAGGAGATGGGAGAGCGGAGGAAGGAAAGGGAGCTTTAGAAAAGAGGAAAAGATTGACAGAGCGAAACAAAGATGGAGGAGAGGCACGGAGAGGAGAAAGA
>VZSZ01002327.1:30720-40884 GCA_013398815.1 Ibidorhyncha struthersii | reverse complement strand
CCCCGTTAAAAAACCCCAAAAAAAAATTAAAAAAAAAAAAAAAAAAGAATAACAGCCAAATGATCTTGCTGTTGGGCAGATTTTACCTTCTGCCTATTCAGGTCCTCTGAATTAGCTCCCAGTTCTGCAAATGAGCTGTACCATCCCCTTTCCTTCACCCAGCAGAGACACGGGCTTCCAACCACCACCGGCCCTTCATCCAGCTCCACCTCCTCCCCAGGCTCCCCCGCCCCGGGATGCTCTGGCGTGCCAGACACGAGGCGACGCTTCCCATAAATTTCACAAGAACGAGTCTCAAAGATTAAAAATAACTAAGCCGTGTCCCTCACAGACAAACGTGCTGTCTGCGCGCCAAGAGAGGTCCTGGTGAGAAGAGTTGCAGCTGAATCTTTTATAATAATATCAATCAATATTAAAAATGCATGGCCTGCTCAAATTTTAAAGCATCTCAAATTAATCTTTAAACACAACTATTTTGCTTAAACCAAAGGCTTTTGGTAGCCTGAGAATGGTATTTCCATCTGCTCCCCCGGGTTCATGCCAGGTATCTAGAAGAGGTCTAATAAGTAAGTAAATAATATACATCCAGCACAATTCCCTAGAATCACAAAAGAGGAGGAAAAAGCAGACTTTACTACTAACTTGGTTATTGACTTAGCAGCAAAAACGTCTTGATCTGTGCAGCATGATAGGCCTTATCGACAATATTAAAATAGCTAAATCTGCTGGGTTTAGGCTGGATAACGAACACGGCTGCCACCCCTCGAGATTAAAGCGGTAGAGAAGAGAGGGAGGGGGGTAACAGGAAGCTACGGGGCGGCCGCAACGCCGGACTGAACCCATCTGAGCCTCTTCCAACACATGCCCATGTCTGAACCAACACGGCAAAACGTGGGCGATACCCCCACGCTCCAGGGGCCGCCCCGCGGCCGGCAGCATGGCGAGAGCATCCCGGCCGTGGGAAACGCCACTCAGCCAAGCAGCGAGCTTCCCGGTGACAGTGTCGCTAATATATTCCGGGGAATGTGGCATTTCTGACGGCAAGACTTCTGCCTCACTTGCCGTTTAATGTTAAGAGGCTTGTACAGTCAGCAGCGTTTAAAGAGTAATGACTGTTTTCATGGTAAATGCTCTGTTAAATAACCCAGGATTATTGTGTTGTGTTATTGCATATATAAAATGGCATTTCAAAAAAATAATAATTGTTTTAGAGCTAATTGATGTTTTTACCCGGCTCCGTGCATGGAATTTTTATTGGGCAGAGGGATGGGCTGCTGTCGGGAAGACAGCGATAACGGCAGGGAGGCTTCGACCTGGCAAATTCACTCGCAGGGTCTGCCTGGGTTTCGTTTGGTTCAGGTGCTACTTTCCGGCTGAGCAATGGAGAAAGTTCAAGCCATCTGCTCTAAAATGCAAAAGGCAGGGAGCCGGGTCGGGGGGAAATCCCATCGCAGCCGCTGGCAGGCACCTCTGCGCCCCAAACCCGAGTGTCCACCCACCGCTGCCCAGCACTGGAGCATCCCTTGGCCACGCACGGTCAACTGGAGAGACAACACCAGAGAGTCAACAGCACTCCACCTCCGCCCTTGGCATCTGCTCTGCAAATATCCTCCTCTCCACCCCTCAGCTTTGGCCGGTTATCCACGCGGTGGCTCTTCAGAGCCACCAAAAACNCTCCCCAGGGGGGTGACATGTCCCCCTCCCCTGTCCCTACGTGTTATTTCTGCAGACAGCCAAGGAGAACCGCCCTAGCACCAGCAGCGGAGAGCTGATGAATCACCGGTGAGCAATCCTGCCGCGGGATTTTAACCGTGATCATTCCAGAAAGGATTTGGACGGCTCAGCTCCTTCCCCTCACGGCCACCCTCCTCGCCATGTCCCCAGGGACACAGCCTCGAGGCCTGACGCAGCCACAGCCATCACCTCCGGGAACCTCCTTGCTCATCCCACGGTCATTTGGGCACCTCCCAGCACCCTGCCACGGCGCTCCCCTGCCGAGCTCTGCGCAGAGGGAGCCTGAGCACACAGATTTCGGGGCCGCAGGGCTGCCGAGGGCCCAAACTCCCTGTTTACGCCCCTTGCAGCCTGCAGGCATTTCAGTCTGCCATCAAAGAGCAGAGAAAGTACTCTCGGCTTTCAAACTCGGGGCCTTTGAGCTCCTCTGACAGCAGCCGCCTCGCTGACCCTTGTCTGGAGGCTTGCGGGGCACTCAAGCAGTAAGAAGCCCTGGCGGAGTCCCGAAGCTTTACAGAGGCAGTGACTTTTGGGATGTGAAGTTAAATCACACAGGCGAGCGTCTCGGAGTTGCCAGAAGGGAGAGCGGGGGCCATCAGAGACCGCAGTTAAAAGTCTCAACCATCTCCTAAGATCTCCACACGTCCAGACACGAGCCCGGTGCCAGATCACAGGGCGAGAGCGGGGGGCTGTTACGCGGCTCCCGCTGGGTCAACCGGGTCTCGTCCCTCGCAGTCAGGCAGCCGATTAATCCAAAAGGGTCCGCAGCGTCTCTCCTCCAGGTACCAGCGCACCGCAAACAGCCTCACAACAGCTCATAACAAACCAGAGACCCGTAGTGCAGAGGCCAAAAGCCACCAGCTCTGAATCATCACAAGAAAGGAGAGGAGATGAAAGCTACCGCCGTGCCCCGGACCCTCGCAGCAGCAGGGAACGGGTAAAAGGAAAACGTTTAAGTGAAGTGTGCGATGAGGTTTTGCAGATGGGCAGGGAGGGAAGCGGGAAGGACGGCACGAAAATAATTGGACTGCGAAATCTAAGGGAAGACCGCCAGAGAGTTCAAGACCACAAGTCCGCTGGTTTGAAGTTGCTCCTCACCCTTAAAAAGTCACTCCCGCGCCCGCCTGTGCCAAGACGACCGCCTCACGTCGTCACTCGGGGTGGACCCTGCGGTCTGTCCCAGACCCGGCAGCTTCAGGGCTGGCCCAACTCACCGACTGCTGCCCCGCAACAAGAGTCACCACCTTCTGCTGCAGCCTTTCCCAGTCCCCAAAGACGAGTTTGACCCGACAGCCTAGGAGGCCGCATCCCGCCTGAGGATGCAGGGAGAGGTGACAAGAGGAGTCTCCTTTCTTAGCATCACCCCATGCACCGCACGTACCCAGGGATGCTGCAGCAGCCTCACAGCCCACGGGACGATGGCTAAATCCAGCTCTGGGCGCTCTAACAGCATGAGCAATATCGCTGGCTGCACACATAGACTCTAGAAAACAAGATACTGTGAGATATTGGGGTCAAAACCTTCTCGCCTTCATTTTCTCCCAACCCCACCCGCTGCAAAAGCCAGAGCAACCTGTCCCCAGCTCCCCTCAAGGACAGGGCAACTCTCCAGTTCACTCTTTTCCTCTTCAGAAGGAGCCTTTTCCAGGTCCTGAGGCTCCGTCTCAACCCGCTCCCTTCCTCGGAGGCATCTGGACCCCAGGAGGACACTGCCCTAATGGGTTACATCTCATTACTGCAACCGCAATGTCAAACCCCGTCTCCCTCTCGATCCCTTCAGCATCTGTCTCCGCGGTATCTAAGTGCCTCAGATGACTAGAAAAGTCCCTTTGTGTGTTTTCCCAACCCTTGGCTGTACAAGTAACATTTAATCAAGCTCAGTAATGAAGCCAGAAACGAGCCAGAACAGGCTGTGCAGCCACAGGCAGGATCAGCACAGCCTTTGAACGAGAGGTGGGGGTCGATCCTGCTGCCCACAAGTGACAGAAGGGACATTAGCAGCAATGGGGCCAGGCACCTCTGCGATGCTGCAAGGTCCGAGCAGCCCCACAGATCCCAAACAGCCCACGGGCACTTCAGCTATAATAAAAGTATACGTGGTACATCCCAAAGCTCTCCCCTACACATTAATGCCATGGGGTATTTATTTCTCCGAGGTTCCCAGGCTCCAGCAAAAGCAGCACGCTCCACCTCAGGACCCCGAAAACACATTTAGGGCAGTTTTGAGTTTACTTCTGCTTGGCACCACAAGTCCAAACGCTGCTGCCAGCTCCCAAGCTCACTTCTGAACACGATGCCTGCTTTCCGGGCTTGGGTCTCTCCCTCTCTCCAGGATCTTCATGGATGCTATCATCATGTGCTTGAATTAACACCTTCCCTCCTATCTGGCCAGCTTCTGCTTACAGCATTTTTAACATGACTACCACATTTCGTAAATCACACATCAGGAGACATATCCTCCCTCACACACCATCCCTGCCAGGGGTCCTGCGTCCTCCGGACATCCTTTGGACGCTTCAACAGGAGCCGCAGATCCACCAGCGCTGCCCCATGGAAGGCATTTGGGACACACAGCTAAACCAAAATCAACTCTTCTGGTCAGGGCTCTCTCCACGTCTGGTGTTGTACCGCCAGCCCCCACCCACGGCATTAAACCAGCCAGCAGCTTTTGCCTCTCCCCCCAAATCTCCAAGTCCTGGAAACGTGATTCTACGAAGATCTCGCTTTGCAAAGAGCCAACACGCACGTGTACAGCTGCAGGAGCACCGTTAAAGGTTTGCAACCACGATCCCAGATCGACTGTAAAAATAAAAAAACAACCCACAACGCAAATAAAAGGCACCCCAAATCCAAACCGTAAGTAAACTAATCAAAAGACATGACTTCTGTTCACCACCTCACGGTCTGGGGCTTGACCCTCCTCTTTGGGGTGGTTAACCATGACTATTCCTAGTAGTAATGCACCAGTGCAAACGACTGCAAAAGACCTTTATTTCTTGGGAAAGCATGCTCGGGAGCCTGCTGCAGAGACCCAAGACATAAAAATCACTGTAAGCTATTCTGGGCAGCGACTGTCTCTTTGCTATATGCTTGCACAGAGCCTGTCCCAGCCTCTAGGCCCTACTACAGTCTAAATAATGATAATCCCTCACTCAGCAATACAATGGAAACACTTGCTGGGTACTAAAAATTATTTAAAATTCATACCTACATTGGGAAATTATTCAGTAAACTCTAATTACTTATCAAAAGCAACGACGATATTTTTAAGGAGAGGGAGTGCCCATAAATACAGAGCCATAAATAAACTGCTACTCAGTAGCACGAATTAATTTGTATTTAATTGCTAGAAATTGCTATCAATTACTAAACATTCCTTGCAGAATAGGCAAATTCTTTTAAGAACAATTTCAATTGCTANTTCCCCTACTCTCTTCCTCCTTTCTCATTCCAGCTCCTGCCCAGTGCAGGAGACATCCAACCCCCCCGGTGGGGCTCTGCAATTGCGGGATCTGGGCTTCTGGCGGGGGGGCAGAGAAAGACCCATAAGGAACCAAGGAGCTGCTCAGGCTTCAAGAGGTTTCACCACCCTGAAGGCAGCAGGAAAGTTGGTGGCGAAAACCCTCCCCTGACATAGCAAGGACAGGGATTCCTTGGAAAGGGTTGAAAGGAGGGAGCTAGGAGCTGGAAGTTATACATCCATCGTGCACCCGGGGAGAGAAACACCTCCCAGGGACTATTCGTCTCCCCTGCGGGCTACAGCGAAGCCACAGAACCATAGAACTGTCTAGTTTGGAAGGTGCCAGACCCTGCAGGGAAGCCTCTCCGCCCCTCTCCGGAGCGCTGCCCCTGCCCTCCGTCAGAGGCTGGGGAGGCTGCAGCCATGCTCCTGCATACAGCGTTTCCCCACACCTCCGTGCCCAACCCAGTCCCCGCTGCCGCTTCCGACTCATTTTCTGGTGTTTTCTGCTTTGCTGTTGGCATAACATCCCATCAGCACAGTTAATTACATCCACGCTGAGTGTGAAGGACAGGCTGATTCTTGCAAAGAGCCGGAGGCCGTGCAATCCATCCCGCTGCTCTCGCCAAACAGCTTCCACCTTTGCTGACAAACTGCAGCAAGACGCTGCCCCCGCCGCCCCCGCTTGGGCTTCCCCAGGCACCGCCGAGCTTGGGGGCTGCTCTCACCCCCAACATCCCTCCGACCTTCACCCCGGCATCCCGGAGGCGAGGTCAGACTGGTGGCCGCAAACATCTCCCCGATGCTCATTTCCCCAAATAGAAACTCCCCCAAAAGTTAGCCGGGAGCACCAAACGCAGAAGAAACATTTGCCCACGACGGTTGGGGCAGACCTCTGCTTGCACAGAAAGCACTCTGCTCCCCCCGGCGAAGCCCGCCCTCCTCGGTGGACGCACATCCATGGGCGAGTGGGGAAGGGTGCTGGGAAGAGCTGCTTGCGTCTACAGCTTGAGTAAAGAGAGATCCGGGGTCTCCGGGACTGTCAATCCAACATCGAGGCATCACTCCATCACCGGTCCCCCCAGGACCGGGCTGACAGTCACAGGGAGGCATGTGCCAGCCATGACAAGCAAAGCAAATGACACGCACATCTCCTGCTTACAATAACAGCCTTCCCGTGTCTAATCCATCATATTTGATGCAGATCTCTTACCCTGAAGTGTTGTCAATGAGGATTTAATTTAGTGCTAATTAGACAAATATTGCATGTTAAACACCCATTGATTATTAAGAGACAGTAAGCGCGGTTTAGCTCGGCAGCGTGCACGGACACGCTGTATTATATCTGGGATGAGGCTGGTAAATGTCTTGCTGTTTCTAATCATCAGTTAGTAATTAACGTCCAATAACTTGTAACTTGGTTTATCATTATAGATTTAGGAAGGCAGTAATAGTACTGTATGCTAATTAAATATCAATTGATTATTTAAGGCATAAAAAGATTTAGCAGCTAGGTAATAGATATACACAGTTGTTAAACTTTAATAACCATCACACAGCATTCTCTTACACTATTAAGTTAGTGTTTAATGAAAAAGCGTGTGGCTCTGGAAGATAACTTTTGGATGGGATTTTCTAAAGTGCTCGACAAGCCCCTACCCGAGTCCTCTGACTACGGTGAACGGGAACAAAAGTCAGGAAATTCGGAGCCCCTGCTTTTTAATTAGGGCAACCAAACCCCAAGGAAAGTGAGGTGCCCAAGGTCGTAGCGAGAGGCAGTGGCAGAGCCCGAGGCGCTCCTAAACCTCCTGACATTTTGCATCTCAGCTTCTCTCTCTAACTCCATGCAAACCCCGGAGAAACGGAGACAAATTACCAATTCTCTGCCAGAAAACAAGCTTTCAAACCCAAGCCCGGCACCTGCTGGCATCCCACCAGCCCGCAGGGCAGCCTCATCCGAAAACCTGACCAGAAAAGCCATGCACATGAAGCTGAAGTCTGGAGCAAACTCCCTCTTAAATAATCACCAGAAAGGAACNGACCCCATGCCCAGCGCCAGCGATTTGGGAGGGTTGGGAGGAGCGGGCTCCTTCCCGCGTGGGAGGAAAAGAAAGATGAGAGACAGAAGCCCCGCATCTGAAAGGGAAAAGATAAATGGCTTCTGAAGGGAAATAACCTGCTGGACTCAGTGGGTTTGGCAGCACCCCGCTAAGTGCAGCATCAGTCTTGAAAACCAGCTGCAAGCTCAGCAGTTGCAGGACAACGCGCGGGTTTCGGAGAGCGAGGCCGAGCAGATGTCAGAGCGCCTTCCCAGAGGGAGCCCGCGGCCAGGACCACACGGTCTTGGCCACCCTCGACGGCTCCTGGCTCAGGGCGGTGGGCCAGGAGAGGGACGGCGAAGGGATCCAGCTGGGAGCCAGCAGCATCTCCACCAAGAGGGATGCGGCCACAGCGCAATCCCCGCTCCAGGTCCCACCATGAGCGGCCGGCTGGAGCGCTGGCGAGGGCGAAAACTCACCGCGCACCCTCGCAGCTCACGCACAGCACAGGACGCGGCCAAGGGGGAGAGCCAGCACCTTTTCCGTAAGGGAGCTGCTTCCCGCAGACGGGCTGGCCCCATCACCGGATTTACCAGGCAATAAAAGCAAAAATCAAGGAAAATGCTCCAAATACACCTCTGAGAGTCTGCAGCCTCAGTTATAGAGTCTGGTCAGGCCCCAGCTGCCTCTTAAAACCTTCTCTTGTGCATAACGCGTCTGCACAGTGACCGGGGAAGGGCCTCCCCTCTGCCGGGGGGCTGGCTGGCATGAAATCCTCCCCAAGAAGGGGAGGAGGAGTACTACTGCTCTGGACCACCGCACAAAAAGGCAGCAGAAGGCAGCAGGATGAGGCCAGCAGCCATCCTGCAGCAGGCTGGCAAGCCCCATTGCCTGGAAGGAATATAGACCCAAGCTTACAGACCAGCGAATATGCTTCGCTCTGGACCTTCTCGCATGGGGCACCATCAGACGGAGTACGTAACGAGACATCAGCGACTGTACGTTGCTGCTTCAGAAGCATTCAAAGTCATAGAATGGTTTAGGTTGGAAGGGACCTTAAAAGACCACCTCGTTCCAACACTTCCCCCCAGCCCAGGTTGCTCCAAGCCCCGTCCAACCTGGCCTTGGACACCTCCAGGGATGGGGCAGCCACAGCTTCTCGGGGCAACCTGGGACACTGCCTCACCACCCTCACAGGAAAGAACTTCTTCCTAATATCTCATCTAAATCTCCCCTCTTCCAGTTTAAAACCGTTCCCCCTCATCCTATCACTACATGCCCTTGTAAAAAGTCCTTCCCCAGCTCTCCTGTAGGCCCCTTTTAAGTCCTGGAAGTCCCTGATGGCAACCCAAATTGCCAGCCCAGCAGCACAACCACGATACAAACAGACGCACCTGCACACCAGGAACTCTGAGCAAGGAGACTGAGGACATAAAGATGGTTCCCCAAGCCCTCCGTGCAAATCCAGCAGGATATTATCAACCAGCCACAGCCTGAAACTACTGGGAAGGTCGCTTTTCTTAGCACTTGGGCAAAGAATCCATATTGGGCTGGGTCTCAAAAGCAGGGAAGCACCTTAGAGCAGGCAGGCTGCTTCCTCACAGCCTGCTCTGGACGGTGGTTCCCACCTTAGGCTTCCCATCGGCTCGCGGGGCAGCACTTACGCCCTGGGTCACCATGTGAGGCATCTCCTGCTTCCCCCTCATCCACGAGGCTCTTTACGCTGCCGTACAGAGGATATTAGATTAGTCTGACACAATTTCTCCTTGACGAATCTCCGCTGGCTGTGGCACAGCTCCTTGTCCTTTCCTGGCTGATCACAAACATTTTGCTTGATTGTGTGCTCCAGAGTTTTCTCGGGACGGAAGGTGAGCCACCTCCTAGGACCGTTCCTCCTCCCTTTTCCACACCAGACACTACATTTGCCCTTCCCCAGCACTTTGGGGCATCCCCTGCCCTCTCGGGATGAGCAGCAGCGGTCCTGACATCACTCCAGCCAGTTCCCTGCAGAGCCAAGCGGGAACGGCATTGGCCCAGGCAATTTATACAGGAACCCCAGCAAGAGAGCAGAGCAGAGCACGAGAGAAACCCCTCTTAAATAGTTTTGTGGCGGAGTTTACCTGCGCTGCAGCAGGCAACAAAGAGAAACGTCAAGAGCAATGAGACAAGGCAGGGAAGGCGTCGCAGCAGATAAAGGATTCTTCAGGTATGAGACAAAACCAGCTTTGGAAACCTCGCAGAAGTGAGTTTAAAGTCTCCAGAGGATATCAATTGAGAGTCTGTCACTTGGTGTCAGGATAACTTTCCGGACAGCTCTCGGAGCTTGTTAAGCTCTCGCTTGGGCTGCATTTGAGCTCTGGTGGCAGTGCTGCCTGCTAGCACGAGCAATGAAACGAGAGATGAAAAAGACCCGCCGAGTCCACGCAGCTTCTCCGTTATCCCTCTAACGTCCCCCACCATGACCTGCGACACCCCCAGCGGCGATGGGCACGGGGAGCTGGGCTGGTGCTGCTCAAAGAGATGCTCCCTCCAGGAGGGGATGTCTCTAAGCGGGGGCAACACACCGAAACTGGGCTCCTCCTGCCCCAAAACAGGGGCTGTGGCGGCCGAGAGGAGTTTGCGGGCACGGGATGGGAAACGCGGGATGAGATGCAACGGCCTGTGTCAAACCAGACGGTCGCAACCGTGTCCCGGCGTCGTGATCTACAGCTCCAGGAAGAAACTAGCCGCTTCCCCCACAGCAATCATTTCATCAAAAGCCCTGCAAGACTCCCGCTGTTCCCGCTAGCCCTGGATCCCTAACTTTAATTAAGTCCAAACAGCCTTCTCGCAAGAACAAGGGAGGAGAGGGTGACTCAGACAGCGATGGGACCAGTCGGCGTAATTATCATACAGTTAAGAATATTAATTAAAAAACAGCCCTCCCCCCAG
>VZSZ01002326.1:7517-19316 GCA_013398815.1 Ibidorhyncha struthersii | reverse complement strand
GAACAGGTTGCCCAGGGCAGTGGTGGAGTTGCCATCCCTGCAGGGATTTAAGACGGGTAGATGTAGAGCTGAGGGACATGGTTTAGTGGTGGTTTTGGCAGTGTAAGGTTAGTGATTGGCCTCGATTATCTAAAAGGTCCCTTCCAACCTAGACAATTCTATGATTCTCTGATTTTAAGCTTAAGGCCTTTGAAAATGCTAAACTGGAAGTAACTAGATTCCACATATTATACTGGTATCAATATATATTTAGAAAGTACTCTGTACCTCCCATGATATGTTAAGTTGCTTTGTCCCCAGAATCCTTCATCGCAACAGCAACAAACGTGTTGTAATATTCAGGTTACTCTGTTAATCTGCCACAAACTTTTCTCTGAAAAGACTTTTGTCAAGTAGCTTGCATTTGCATTGCTCATAATGGAGAAACACTCTGTGCTTCATAGGGCACAAGGATTTGCCAGACTGTTTATAAATTGAACTTTTAAGGGGCTATTGGGAATAGACTGGACACATTGTCATATATCAATACTCAGCAGTCCCATATACAGATACAAAGAAATTTGAATTAAAAGTCTTTAACAACCATAAGAAGCTGCAAAAGAAACAGGGCTGCTACCCTCCATTAAATTCTTATTGATGACTCATGACTGACATACTAAACAAAACCGTCTGGAATATCAGGACCACACATATTTTACATCCAGAGTTATCTGTATAATGCTCAGTATCTGTTCAGATAGTAGACTTTTCAGTGAGATGAAGAAGTAGCATCTTAACCTCCCATATTCCAAAGAAGAAAGAAGGAGCACAAGTCATTTTGTACTCAAAAGATGCTATCCAGATTTCAGAGGCTGATTTCACAGTAAAAAAATTGTACTATAGTCACTAGAAATGTTTTGCTGCATTTATTAACAAAGAAAAATCAAATCATAGATGAGATGTCAAGAGCAAGGGTGAAACTTTCCAAACAAGATGGTACAAGAGAGAACTGTTTGGGCGTATTGTATGCCTAAAGCACTAATAGGCATTCACTCACAAGTTCTATTACATGCGGAAACCCTCTGAACTGTATTCTTCTGAGAAGCTCACAGTTCAGATCATATTTCAACAGAAACACTAGCAGAATTGTGAAAACAAAAGTAGCTCCTAAGTTTGGTACTTTCGAAGAAGGAAACATGTCTTAAGAAATTATTTTGAAAGAATCTTTTGGATTTGATAGACGAGAGAGAAGATTCATTAGTGCTTTCTGGTTTTAGGTGCCTATTTTTAACCACTTCAATCCCTCAAAAGTTTACATCAATGGAAAAAAACCCAACTGAACAAACAAAAAGACAAATCAGCATTTCAGTTGTAACTAGAAGCCAAGTATTTCTAGCACTCAGGACTAATATGTTCTCTTCAGCACATTCTCTATTGCCCTTAAACATGCAAAAACCAAAAAATGCTAGAGCCAAGGCCACAAGGACAGGACTATAGCAGTGGTCTTACCTGTGTGCTTCCGGAGGTGCTCTTTAAAATGTCCAAAGTGGTCAAACTGCTTATCACAGTACTGGCATATATGTATTTTTTTGCCAGGTCTTTGCTTCTTGCTGGCACCACCTTCATCAAGGTGGTAACAGGTGAGGTGCTGTTTCAAAGCACTCTCTCGTAGGTACCTTTTATTGCATATGTCACACTTGTAACTCTCAGTAGAGTGTGTTTTCATGTGTTCCTTAAAATGGTAAAACAATTTAAATGAACGGTTACATTTCTCACAGTGGAATAAATTGTTCACGTGTGACAGCTGAAGTTCCACAATTTCAATACCTTCTACCTGTTTGCACGAGGGATCAGTTGCACTATCACCTTCTTCTTGGATCTGGCATTTTCTCTCTCCCTGACGATACTTGCTGGTGATATCTGCCAAAAGAGCCAAAGCAGATTCATCTGATGTACCTGTTGTCTGTATATACTTTATGGATTGCTCTGCAGATGCTACTTCTTCAAGTGTTTCGATGCTGTCATCTTCCACTTCAATTGTCCCTTCAGCAATCTCAACCTCAATTTCAACAGGCTCCGACTCTGCAGATGGCAGTGTTTCTGTGATAACATTAGAGGTTTCAGCTATCTTCCTCTTTTTTGGTTTATTTTTGCCTTGTGCTTGATTTGATTCTAAGGGTGATGAATTTTCTTTGTTCCTGAAAAGCATTTGCATAAACATGGTTAAGATCCATAAGCACTGACATAACAATTCCTCTCTAATACTGAGCTTCTGCATTCAACACATTCTAGCTGTTTCTCAAAGCAGCTAAATGATGAATGACCACATAATCTTTGTGCATGTGAGAAGCTAATTTGTCCTTAATCTATACTCCTGAGAGCTGTAAAATAGCGTGGTTAAAGTTGCAGAGCATTTGACATAAGGCTACTAAAGTGTTTTAAACAGCTTTGCTTGATTGATACAAAGCATCTATAACGAAGAAAGGCCAGTTAACCCAGTGACGTAGGTTTATCTAAGAAACTTGTGAAATTCTGTACTTGGAATGAAAACTTCCCTCAAGGAGAGTTCTTTGGCCTGCCTACTCAGAAATAAGATTCAAGTCCTTCCTACGCTATTCCTCCTGGAGTGTGTGCAATTGCCTGCAGCGCGCACAGCTTGTTAGAAAACACTACAGCTGTGACTTCACACAAGGATTATTGTAACATTGTGAACTTCAGGAAAGCACACAGCTAACAGCTGAGGTAAAAATAAAAGCCACTGGGATGTGGAAAGAGTATTCTAGTTTAATTTTCTGGGCTTAAACACAGCCTCCAGCTCTGTTCCCGTTCTTGCTGCATCGTACACACACAACCCTCTTCTTCCAAGATGTGATAGCATGCCATCTCAGTCAGAGCTGAGTGGGCCAATGCTTTCAAGTCACACCTTCAAGATCATCCACAGCACTTACGTGCTGGAGGTTTTACTACTGATTATCAGTTTTGAAAAGGAGTGGCTATCTTCCCCTCAAATCAGACTGACAGGAGCAAGCTGTGCTTTTACCTTCCTTTGCAGCCTGATGAATCCTTTCATGTGATCTACTCCCTATCACTGTCACATTTTCTAGTAAGAGGAGAGATAGATACTGGGCGAAGCCTTATAAGTCATATGTAAGAGATGTGTTGCTGATGATGTAATGCAGGATACAGCTTATTAAACTGCACCTTACTCTATTCAGACACAGGAAGACAGAGCAGCTAAACTGACAGTTTCATCTAGCCTGGATTTCTGATGTCTAGAAAGTGATGGTGCATGACTGCAAGGAGCTGCAGGATTGCGTACTAAAAGAATAATCTGATCAGCAAAGAGGAGACTATCGTCCTTGACCACATTGCATGAAACTTTCAACCACAGAATCATGGAATACTAGGCTGGAAGGGACCTCAAGGATCATCTGGTCCAAACTTTCTTGGCAAAAGCACCGTCTCGACAAGATGGCCCAGCACCCTGTCCGGCTGAGTCTTAAAAGTGTCCACTGTTGGGTAATCCATGAAGGGGGATACACACATACAACACAACTGCACATTAAGGAACAACAGCTAGTTGTTTTCTTTCTAGTCTAGATTGTGCAATGTGCAACTCTGATGCATTATACAAATAGTTCTATAACCATCTCTACTCCAGCTGAAGTTTCTGAAGCTCTGACTGAGGCACTGTATCGCAATTCTGCCCCTCTTACTATGGAGGAGAAAACAGAGACTGACAGTGGCACTCAAGTTTGTCTTTCTGACCAAAAAACCCCAAACAAACTCCCATAAAAAAACTTTTCAAAATCTATGAACAATGGAAATAACTCTAAGAATAGACTGGCTTGGATGCGTGTTCATTAAGCAAAACATTTTGTTTCATTGTAACATAAAAATTACAGCAATACTAGTGATGCATAACCAACAAAACTGTATAACATTATACAATAGTGGGAAATAATTGCAGGCTGGATGGTTTAGCTTGATGGATGGATCTGAATCCTGGTTCAACAGCTCTACCGGTGTACACTGACTCAAAGTGACACTTACTAAAACACACTTTTTCAGTTTCAAGTTTCTTTTAAATTCCTCAAGCAGACAGCTAAGGTCTTCTTTTTTTTCCTGAATAAAAAAAATAAGAATTTTTTGGTGGTACCACGCTTAATAACGTCAAAAAAGGGTGTTTGTGGGGTTGGAGAGTAGGAGTAGAAATGCATAATCCTGTCTCTTTCCTATTAAAAAAAATTTACATACTTATTTAGCTCTACTGTGAATCCACAGAGTAAGCACAGGATAAGTTAATTTGGAAGTAAATGCTGATGTTGAAAACCACGTTTCCAGTGTATCATGTCAAGGAGGGTTTTTTTTTAAACAAAATGTTAGCTGGCTGCTAAAGGAACTTGGGGTCCCTGGCTAATGTGTTTATGGGGAGATAAAAAGGAAGCAACCGTCTTTCTTTAGCCTGAATGCAAAGATCTTTCAGCGGGTCTAGAAGAGAAAGCAAGAATAACATTAATTCTGGGAGCATTTATTGCCCCTCCCTCTGCTTCATGCTGGAAGAAGAGTGAAGCATGCAGAAAGAGAACGTGAGAGCACTTCGTGAAAGTGAAAGAGAAGGAAGGGGAAGAAAAGCAGCATGATGGGACTGGCACCTGCTTTTCTCAGGTTGGAATTTGGCGATGGAGTACAGTTCCTGGTTCTGGATAAAAGGTGCCACAGCAACATTTGATTGTTTTGATCCTGTATAACTGATTATAACAGTTACATTCATTGAAGAGGTTTAAGAGGTTAATTTTATAGAACTGTTATGGTTGGAAAAGACCTTTAAGATCATCAAGTCCAACCATTGACCTATGACTGACTTTTGCAGCAGTAAGTTTTAAGATTGCTGCTTATTCTCTCAGAAATAGCAGAAAGCTGCATGAAACCAAAACACCAGCCCAAGCTTGTTAATGTGGTCTAATTACCTTAGGCACTATCACTGAACACCCAGCTCTCAATCAGGTGTGGGCAGCACAGAGACCTGGTATTAGTTGCCACAAAGTCACAGCTCTACAATGTCTGCAACATTTACCAGCCTTGTCACGTGTCATCGAGTTCCAGCCCAAAGAACGTGACATTCATTTTTTAGCCTCACATGTATCTTACAGTAGAAGAGTATATCATCCCACACAAGTTTAGGAGGTTCCAGGATAAGGAACAGCACTACAAAATACTGGCAGCCAGCTCTTGTAAAAGGATTCTTGTTATTCTACGTTTCAGCGATGGGAAGAAAAAGAGGTTTATGGGCTTACCTGATTTCAAGTGCTTTGATCGCTTCTAACATCTGCAGATACTCAGCTGCTTTCCAAACATCATTTGCTTCTTCCTCACCTTGGACCATTAATTTTGCTGTATAGGTGAACTCAATTAGGTGACGAAATGCCATGTTACTTACACCTGTATACAGGCAAGAAAAACAAGTTTCTTTTAGCAGTTCCTCAGTCTGATGAATCTTGCACACTTGCCTGCTCATCATTTTGCTCACAGTACCACAGCTGCCAGTTTCATGAGCCCTTAAAAAGCTCATGTTGGAATAAAAAAATCTATAGAAACACATGAATCTGGAACAACTAGAGTTATGCCACAACAAAGACAAAAGCAAGGATAAGATGGACAAAAAGTTGTTTAAATAATAAAAAGTATAGATTTAAACACAAAAATACAATCTCTCTCTCAAGAGACCTCTGAGCAGCATGTTATTGGAGGTTGAAATATCGCTCCAGGAACTTGCTTTCTGTCTACCAGGCAAGTATTGCTCCATGTCTACCCTGTTTTTGCATCCCAGCCAAAGCATCTGCCATTGGCCATCGCTGGCAGCCTTTTTCATCTGACCAGAATGCCTGTTGTCAGAGAAAAGATTGTATATCACACTGCTAGTCCTAAAAACACACAGGGTCTGCCTGGCCTCCATTAGCCATGTACTGGGGGGAAGGATAAAAAAAATTAAAAAGGAAAAAAACACCCACAGAACCTCACACTTTTCCTTCCAAAAGATCTATTCCAAGACTGTTCTTTTCTTTTTAATTTTTCTTCAGGGGAATTTTTTTTCCCACTGGTGGTAGCTGCCTCAGAACCACTCAAGAGCTGAGATCTAGAAAGCTAATTGATATGACCAAGCATGTATGTAAGCCCATACCAAGGATAACATATTCATTTCCAGCTTGGGCACACAACTCAAAGTTTTTATTTGCACAAATCAGATTACCTTCAATCTCCACCAAAGGCTCCTGAGTGAAATCTTGGAAGAATTTGTAGAAGAACTGGCTGCAGGCAGCAAGAACAGCCTTATGAGCTTTGAAATGGTGACCTACAAAGCAAGACAAAAAATTTTGGTTTAGAATAACACCTTCCTCACTCCTAATGCTGACTAAGTGTAGACGCAGAAAAGAGACCACCGAGGCTACAAATCTATTCCAGCAGCATACAGTCACTTAGTATGTCTCCTTGTAACATGGGATACTACTGCAGCTAGTCTGTCCCATCTCATGCAGACCCTCGCTGACATCACTGACCTTGCTGAAGCTCTGTAACTCAACCAGCTGGAGGACTTACTCACTCCAGTGTTCCTCTTCTCAGATTTAAGTTACGGGAAGTACCTATGCAAACTTTTTCCTGTATGTCTTGGGCTCAGCTCTCAGGTTTTATCCAGGTTCTCCTTGGTTTTTGTTGCTCTTACAGACTGATGTATTTTATCACCACTTTTGCCAGCATACACACCACTGCAGAACAGAGGTGGTTCTGCTCTGTTCTTCCCGTTTTCCAGAAAGAACTGTGTATTCACCTGTTTTGCATTCTCCCTGGCGCAGGCATGAGCATTCATGAGGCTCCATGGGACAGAGATAAGAGAAGCAACACGGATTAGAACTACACAGCTACACACAAAGTCAGCTTTGAGCTCAACATATGGATTTGCTAATACCAGAGCAGGAACAAACTTTCAGGATAAGTTTTGTGCAAGCACTGTCAGTCAAACTACAGTAACTCTCACAGAATCAAAGAATCATCAGGGTTGGAAGGGACCTCTGGAGATCATCTAGTCCAACCCCCCCGCCAGAGCAGGGTCACCTACAACAGGTTGCACAGGACAGCGTCCAGGTGGGTTTTGAATGTCTCCAGAGTGGGAGACTCCACAACCTCTCTGGGCAGCCTGTTCCAGTGCTCCACCACCCTCAAAGTAAAGAAGTTCCTCCTCATGTTAAGATGGAACTTCCTATGTTCAAGCTTGTGCCCATTACCCCTCGTCCTATCAATGGGCACCACTGAAAAAAGACTGCTCCCATCCCCCTGGCATCCTCCCTTCAAGTATTTGAAAGCATTAACAAGATCCCCCCTCAATCTTCTTTTCTCCAGACTAAAGAGACCCAAATCCCTCAGCCTCTCCTCATATGAAAGATGTTCCAATCCCCTAATCATCTTTGTAGCCCTTTGCTGGACCCTCTCCAGCAGATCCCTGTCCTTCTTGAACTGGGGAGCCCAGAACTGGACGCAGTATTCCAGATGCGGCCTCACCAGGGCAGAGTAGAGGGGGAGGATGACCTCCCTCGACCTGCTGGCCACACTCCTTTTGATGCACCCCAGGATGCCATTGGCCCTCTTGGCCGCCAGGGCACATTGCTGGCTCATGGTCATCCTGTTGTCCACCAGGACTCCCAGGTCCCTTTCCACAGAGCTGCTCTCCAGGAGGTCGGCCCCCAACCTGTACTGATGCATGGGGTTATTCCTCCCCAGATGCAGTACCCTACATTTACCCTTGTTGAATTTCATTAAGTTCCTCTCTGCCCAACTCTCCAGCCTATCCAGGTCACGCTGTAAGGCAGCACAGCCTTCTGGCGTATCAGCCACTCCTCCCAGTTTAGTGTCATCAGCAAACTTGCTGATGGTACACTCTATCCCTTCGTCCAGATCATCGATGAATATATTGAACAGGACTGGACCCAGTACTGACCCTTGAGGGACACCACTTGTTACTGACCTCCAACTAGACTCTGCACCACTAACCACAACCCTCTGAGCTCTATCTGTTAGCCAGTTCTCAATCCACCCCACTGTTCATTCATCTAGCCCACACTTCCTAAGCTTGCCAGTGAGGATGATGTGGGAGACAGTGTCGAAAGCCTTGCCAAAGTCAAGGCAGACAACATCCACTGCCCTCCCCTCATCCACCCATCTAGTGACCTCATCATAGAATGCTATCAGATTAGTCAGACACGACTTCCCCTTAGTGAATCCATGTTGACTACTTCTGATAACCTTCTGATAACTCTTAAAGAGTAATTCGTTCTTTCTTTGCTTACTTTCATCTAATCTGGGCTCTGTGGGACCCTTTTCCTTCAAGTGACTTCTTGCTATCCTTTTAAAGATCAGATGGTACTCCTTTAGCTAAGTCTGTTCTAGTGGACACTGCCTATCTTCCTTGAAGTCCTCATTTGTTCTAAGACATGTTTGGGATAAGAAGCAATCTTAGGTGATCTATCAGACACCACCTTTTCTAAGGAGATAATAAGCACTTACATCTCCGTTATCCTTTTAAACTAACACTTATGTCTTTAGAGCACATATAAAAAGAAAAGTGAGTGCTTCTACCCTATTTTAACTATATATTAAAATAATAGGCAGATACCAGAGAAGCAAGAAGTAAATCTTATTTCAAGGTGGTGGTGTGTTTTTTTTAAAAAAAACACACAATATTTGTACAAGTTGTCTGCATGCAAACAGTGAGCTTAAGTTAGGGCAAAATATTTTAACAATGTTTTGGAAATCCTTAGACAACAGGTTAAATGTAGCACAGCAGTTTCAAAGTGGGCTTCTATCTGAAAATATTTAGCCCCTTGTTTGGAAAAGCAGAAGCAAAATTATTAATCACTGCTGGAGACTCTGTTCGCCCCAAGATTTTAAATGAAACTCTGCAAGCAACTGCAGTACAGAAACAAGAATTTGTTAGCAGCCCAGTCTGACAGCTGACCTGTGACAAACCCAACAGCTTCGCAGCACAGCTTTCAGAATTCTCTGTATACCGACTGGTTCTGAGGTCTGTACATACCATCGACAATCAGAGTGATATCCGTAAACTGGTCCTGCTCACGTTGTTCATTCAGCCTATCCAAAATAACCTTATAGTGTTCAGGGAATTCCTGGATACATTCCATCGTTTCTTCGGCTTCCATGGCAAAAGGACTAGTCTACAAAAGATGTGGTATGAGAGTAAGAATACTATGCACAGTCAGTTTAGTATACAAACAGGAACTAACTAGCACTTTTCAAAGACTACAAAACCAATAGAAACACTAAACTGTCTTGGTATCAGGTTTATCTGATTTTAGCTGACAGGTAGGAAATGGTAGGATTAATGAGGTGGAATATTGCCTTATTTATACACATGAAAAGACAGTCAAAGTGGGTAAGTGTATCTCTGTTCTACAGATTCAGCAGGGACCCACCTCCCTCAAAGCAAATACTGCAGGAATGTAACATCTCCACAGCCAACTATGCAACACCACCACAGCAGTGTAATGTCAGAATCTTTATACAGTTACGTCTCACAATTCTACCAATCCACTTGGTAGAAGAACAGTTCTTAAAATTTTCATGCGTAAATCACATTTTGCACCTAGTGAACACAAGATGTTTAATTCCTTTAAATAAGGATGTAATAAAGTAGCACTTTGCAGCTTCTGAGTACACAGGAGTTCCAGGGATTTAATGTGCTGTCACACCTGAGAGCAAAGAGCGTCTTATTCACCCAGCCTTCTTACACTTCTTCCCCTGCAAGGTGAAATATACTTTGCCAACCTTTTGAAAGGGACACATACGCTTGTAATCTGATGGCCCTTCCTCCCTTACTTACACAATAAACATAACTGAGGGTGGGAGTTGCAAAGGTTCTTAAACCTGAAGAGGTTTAGCAGAACCCTGTGCCTGTGGACAAGATGCAGATGTTAGTCTGCTGCTTATGCAAAAGAACCTCTGGAGGGAATCCAAGTGCTGCAATGAAAGCGTTTCACAAATTAACTCCAGGCAAAATAACTTCAGATCTGTGCAGCAGCACTCATCTTCAACACCCACATTCACATGGCTCACACTGAGAATGCCACAGAAAAAGCAGACATTTCAAAGTCCCACTAGCACAGAAACATTGTTTCTTTTCGCAGTCTAACTCACTTTGAAGAACGTGTGGTTTATGACTGAGTCTTAAAGGAATTTGAGACATACTGTACTCTTACACTTAATATGGACAAAAGGGAGAAAGTCAGGACAGCAGCTAGTATCAAACCAAACACTGAACACAGAGACAGAAACTTCTGGTGTGGCAAAGCAGCAGTTTTCTTCAGAGTGCTAGATGAAACTGGAGAGCAGGTGCTCCCTGACTTATGGTGCAGATTCTTTTTGTGTGAGATTGGAATTGCAAAGTCCTGAGTGCAGAACTGTTCTTTACGTGTAGGGACCACATCTAAGCTGATGCTACCATGCCTGCTAACTCCCTTGTGTGGCTGTGTAAATTCTGCCTCACTTAATAACAGACAGTCACATGGCTATATGGGGTTCAATAGAAGTAGAGAGAATTATACAGTTATGATACAAGCAAAGTTATTTTCTTATGACTAACAGACATCAAGTAAAGGAAATTGTGGAACTCCTATTTTCACCACAAAACACACTCTTTCTTGCATCTGTCGTGGTTTCAGTGTGATACATTTAACATTTTTACTAGCAGCGGGTATAGTGCTACGTTTTGGATTTGGGATGAGAAATACTTTTGATAGAGCCCTGTTGGTTTTGGTTGTTGCTAAGCTCTCAAGGCATTTTCTGCTCCTCACAGCACCCTGCCAGCAAGTAGGCCAGGTGTGCACAAGAAGTTGCGAGGAGACGCAGCCGGCACAGCTGACCAAAGGGCTATTCCATGCCATGTGACGTCATGCTCAGTATATAAAGCTGGGGGAGGAAGAAGGGGGGACATGCTCAGTTATGGTGTTTGTTTTCCCAAGTAACTGTTACATGTGATGGAGCCCCGCTTTCCTGGAGATGGCTGGACACCTGCCTGCCAATGGGAAGTGGTAAATTAATTCCTTGTTTTGCTTTGCTTGTGTGCACGGCTTTTGTTTTACCTATTAAATTGCCTTTACCTCAACCCATGTGTTCTCTCACTTTTACTCTTCTGATTCTCTCCCATGTCCCAGCCAAGGACAGTGAGCAAGTGCCTGCATGGTCCTGGCTGCCGGCTGGGCTTAAACCATGACAGCATCTCAGAAAAACTGACCCATGGAGAAGTCATTTTGCCAAGAACACGAAAAAAGAAAAGTAGAAGTAACCACTTATTGAAGTCTAGCTCTACTGCTATCGCTGCTTTGCCAGGAAGACGCTGAAATACCTATCAGGGTCTTAAAGGGGACCGAGGAGAGGCAAGGGGGAAGGTGAGCTTGAAGGGAGTGGATGCTGCTGCTGCATTCACTTCACCTCATCTGCAATGATGGGTCTAAGATGACCAGCAGCTCCTGTCTTTCTTCTGTCATCTTGTATTTCATATAAAGTCTCACGTGGGAAGCTGTCAACCATTTAGTCCACTGTTTAATTCTTCTTACCAATTTTGGACACATTATAAAAGAACAGATGACTTGCAGTTAAAAGTGTAATTCCTTAAAAGCTGAACAAAACTTTCACCTCAAACTTTCATGATTTCCACCTACACAAATGCAGTTTACTTCCAAACTGGATGTTTGTAGTGGTGTCTTACCAAAACTCCCTCAGAGTAACCTCCCTGATACCAAATGTAAGAAGCTA
>VZSZ01002325.1:704290-714624 GCA_013398815.1 Ibidorhyncha struthersii | reverse complement strand
CTCCTCCTCCTCTTCTTCCTCCTCCTGGCTCTGCTGAGCGCCGGGGGCTGATGGGCTCGGGACTTGGGTGGTGCGGGGTCCCTCCGCACTCCAGCGTGGTGCGATGCTTCACTTCCCTCTGCCATAGACCATCGCACAAGGACGCGGCAGGACACGTGTCTGACTCGCGTCTGGTCACGGAAGTCTTGCTGGTCTTGTAAGGTTGACTGGGGGGACGTGACGCTTTCGTGTGAGCAAAAGCCCCAGGCTTAGGACATGCATCCTCTTCCAGCTACAGAGAGCCTGGGAGAGCTGTGCAGCGTCCCCACTGCCCGTCTGCTCCACAGCATCCCTTGGCTGCATGCTGCCCCTTCTTCAGGCTTGCCAGCGGGGCTGGTGGTGTGGTCACTCCTTAACCTCACAGCGTCACGGAGGCGGCAGCTGGAGGGGAGGTTCTGGCTGCTAGAAGAGAGCCGAGCTGGTTTTCTCAGCCCTCCAAAGGGTTTACGAGCAGATTTGGGGCTGGTTTGGTCCATGGGGGACGCTGACCTGAAGTGGGACCTTAGAGCTTCTCCTGGAGGAAATAGTCTCGAAAGAGAATGAAGTGGTGCAAGGCAAAACCAGTCATTTGTGGATGCTGTGTGACTTTTCATCCTGCTCAGTTTCTGGGGACGGTAATCAAAGAAAACGCCACTGTTTTCCTGGGAGCTTGCGTTGTCCATGGCTAAGCACGATCAGTGCCATTCCCAGCTCTCACATCACCATATCTGCATGGGCTGCGGGCGATGGGAAGGAGGATGTGACCCCGGCGACTGTGTAATCATGAAGTCCTTCTCTACGGATAGGGAGGTGTGGTTGACCAGACTCTGTGGCTGGGTACGAAGCAGCTGAGAGCTCGTTCCTTGTGGTGAGGAGCAGAGACAAAAGTTCAAAAGTTGAGCGTCTGAGTTAGACCAGAAGCACGATATCAAGGAAGAGCTGAGGTGGCTGGAAACCAAATTGGAGCTGCAATTTCTTTTCAGATCGTGGGTGGATTTGCATCACTTCTGTTTGATGTTCCTTGGTTTATTCAAGGCAATATTAAGACAGTTTCTTAGGATTGAAGGAGTTTGTATCTGGGACTGGAGGAGGACTAAAACCTCAATTCAGTCTCTTTGTTCCCTTCTGCCTAGCTGGGGAATAACGCATCGAAGTGTGCACACCTCCCTGGGTGCGCAAGGCCAGGCAGGCAAAGGGGGTCAGCTGTACGGAGCATCTCCGTCTGCGCTCCTTAGCTGGTGGCACACAAATTGTTTGACTGTGTGGTCTGGGGTGTGAGCGTGTGAATGTCTGGGGAGAGCCATCATGGGCTGACTTGGGGTGCTCTACCTCTGCATTTGAGTCAAGTTACAAAACGGCAGGTGGAAAAGCTTTGTTCCCTGGAAGGCTCCGTTACTTACCCGACACGGGCGGCTGTGCAGTGCCTTGGCTTTCCCATCCTCACTGGGATGTGAGCCCCTTGCCAGATGTCCGTCAGACAGACGTTGGTCACTCCTCAAGCCCTGGCGAGGAAACGCTGTTCATGGTGGAGTGTGGTCCAGAAAAAGTCACAATCCGCTTCTTGAGTACAAGCAGAAGTGATGGGTCATGATGACTCTACGTGAGTGGTTATTTACGCTCCCCTCCCTGAGAGGCTCTCAGCAGCTGGAAAGCCTTTCCTCCGGGGAGCTTGGGGAAGCACTGCTTTGAATAAGAGCTTTTTGCATTGGAAGATACACCTTAGAGAAAGATGTTTTATTTCCCTTGGTGTTTATGGTCCTGTAAAATACTGCGTAGCCTTCATTTTTTTCTCCTTTGTATAGTCTCGATTGCAGTATGCAGCGGAGCAATTTATTCCTAACAGCTCAGCCTAATGTGTGCCACAGCCATTTCCACAGGAGCCAGACCTGTCTTAATGTTTGCTGTATGACTTTTAAAAAGTAGCGTGCTGGCTTCTAAATAGATGTTCTTAATAACTTCTCTGGGCTGCACGGAACTGAGTATACGTTAGTCTGACAAAAATCTGTGTGCTTGTTCTTGCACCTTAATTCAGTGCTTAAAAAGTCTCCGTACGTGTTACACTGTGTATGCGTTGTTGGAGGCAGTTGCTAAGTGAAGGATTAATTTAAAGCAGAGGAAAGGTCACTTTTCTTCAGCTATATGTGCAGCTGAAGTAGTAAAAATTAACTTAAATTGGGTGGCACTTAGGAAAATAGGATAGGGTTGCTGCCAAAAAAGGGGAAAGGAAGAGTCTGTGTTTAACTGCATGTTGACACTGTCTTGACCGTGTCAATAAAGTAACTTTAATTTAGGGGTCAGTGAGCTTTTTTAGGGCCACCGCCTATTTAGATGTATTGATCCTCTCCCATTAGGAGCTCTGAGTATTGTCCTTTCACATCCAGCATGTTTTCAGCCCGCTAAAGCGGAGTGGGGTGCATGTGGAAGGAGATGGAGTTGAACAGCTGAGCTGAGGAAGGAATCGGATGCTGCTCCCAGTTCCCCCCCTCACCCTCCTGCTGAAATCCAGCACTAAGGGTCCAGCCCAGCGCCCCCCCCGGGGCCTTATCTCCCTGCTCAAGTTGTACCAAATTAATTAGACCGGCACAGCAAAAGCAATGCAACCTTCCCTGACGCTCCCTGCTCTGCAAATGCAATTATGCTGTTACACAGAGTTTATTTTAGATATTCCAATTAGGAGAGTAAGCTTTGCTCACATACGCTGTGTGGTGTAACTGTTCGTGTCTGGCTGGTAAATACATCGTTAAATCCTGTTTCCAGGGGAAATGCTTGTCCTAGGAAAATACTTGCGTCTGCCTAGACCCAGGTGAGTGCAGGGATGGAGAGAGGAGAAGTCAGCTGCCAGAGATAACTGGCTTTTCTCATTGTCCCGCAGTGAGAAATTCCCGTTTGGTTTTCTTGCTTAAGTGAGAGTAAATCAGGGATAACTGCAGAATCACAAGAGCGTTAGTGTTTGTGGTTATGTGTACACCCTAAACTTCCTATTAAATAATTTAACAGGCCATCATTCAGGAAAAAAACCAAACCCCAAACAACAAAATGTTATTCTTCCATATTTTCAGGAGACTAAGACATGTCCCTGCTGGTGCGTGTTAGCCCCTGGCTCAGAAAAGAGGACTTGCCTTAAAAAATACTAAGCCAAAGCTGGGAACTATTCAGTCAAAACATACAGGAGATGTTGGGAAGGTTTCTGAACCCCTCTCTGGCCTCAGATGCCAGCGCTGAGTACACTCCCGTCGTGTTACTGTGAGGGGTAAGTCAGTGATATGAGCTGCAAAGAGCGTGATGTCGGTATTATTAGAGGGTCCTGTTGATCTCGTTACACTCCCCGAGTATTAATTTATATAAATATCCAGAGCCTTATTTCCCGTAATCACTTGGATCTGTTCTCGGTGGTGGTTCTTATGAGCTGGGGATCTGACCTTTTTAAGCAGCTTTACAAATTAAGTAGCCGGAAGATTAATTTTCTGTAGCCCGTTTTCATCATGCGAAAGGGGGACTGTACGGAACTGCCGTAGGAGCCGCGCCGTGGCAGTGAAATTTGCCTCTTGAGCCTGGGGAGGAGGGTCAAATGTTCCCGATAAGGTAAAATAGTCACATCCTCGGGGAGAGATTTAAAATAAACTGGGTCAGACACGAAGCTCCCCTTCGTTTAATTCGGGTTAAGCCTCTCCCTGATGCGAAGGTCATGGATGGGGATGCACCCAAATCCAGAAAGGTTCGGAGCCTCTGCCGGGACTGCCCAGGTTTGATGCAAACGCGTGTTTGAAGCTTTAGGCGCGAGGTACTGCAGAAAGGTGTCTTCAGTTCGTTCTGGCACCAAATCTTTTTACGCTCTGGGAAACTTCACAGCACAGCGTTAATTTTGGCTGGAGTCTCTCATTAAATTGCACTTTGGAAACATAACTTGAAATGGAAAGTGATTTTTTTTTTTTTTTGGTAGCGTGTTTTTTTCTGGTGGTGTGAACTGGGATAGTTGACGAGCTGTAAAACTAAAGCAAAATAAAAGATGACTTTCATGGCACTTGCCTTCTCCCTCCTTTCTTTCTCTCAGGAAAAGTCCAAATTCTGCTTTCCCAAAGCACACGTGCACTGTCGTTCATTTTGCTCTGGGTATCCACCTGGAAATCCAAACCCGAGCCCGCCCTGGCGCTCAGGTGGACACTGAAATTAGGAACAAAAAGCAGATCTGCTCTGTGTAATCTGTTGCAGGAAGAGGGAGATGACCGCAGAAGAAAGGCAGCTCTGGACTGCGGGCAAGGGGATTTTCTTGGTTTGTTCCTTAACATAAATCCGGTTAAGGAAGAGGCAGTGTGCCCTGCGACGGTTTGATCCGCCAGGAAACCCGGGAAGCACCCGGATCCCTTGGCATCGTGCAGGGAATGGCTCCCGGTATACACTGGTGGGGCTGGAGCGTCGGCCCCGTGTGGCATCCGTAGGATGCTGAGTGCGCTGCGGGCACTGGGGGGGATGCGCTGGGGCGTCCCCAGCCGGGGAGCGGGACAGCGGCTGCCGTCTCCCACACCGATTTTTATCCACTTGTCCCAGGGTCTCCTAACTAAGTCCTGCTCGTTGCATGGGTCAAAATATGGATTAGGAGGGCTGCGGGTTCCACGTTGCTAATGGATTGAAGGGACCTGGCTCCCGCTGCAGGGGGGTTAAACTGGGTGCATGGGTACTTTGGAGCTTGTGCTGTGTCCACTGGATGTGTTGAAGGTTTTTGTTTTGTTTTGTTTTCCATAAAAGGCAAAAAATCTCAGTTGTAGCCATTGACTGAAATCTTATCTCACTTCAGGGTAGTCCAGATCAGTTTGGTTTCAAACCTTCCAAACCTGAAAAGGGAGGGGGGGCGGGGGGAAATAGATGTGGCTGAGCATCCAAGACTGGTGGGACAGTGGTTCGTGAAGTATTTGAGTACCTGCCAGGTCGGGTTGAAGCAGGGTGGGTAGAATAGCTGCCGCGTACCGTTTCCCAGCCATCCCGCGCTCCGGTGTTGCCGTTAGCGGACGGTTGCTGCGTCGTGCCTGCGCACCGCTCGGCGAGGCGCCACGTGCAGACCTACGCGTGGGGCTGGTGAGGACAGGTCCGCATCTGCGGCGGCTCGGAGCAGAGCATCCTTTCCAGCACTGGGGTTCCCTGTAGTTCCCGTGCCAGGTCCGAGGAGTGATGGCTTTGCCTCTGCTTTTCACCTGGCTCTCATTACGACGCTTGAGTGATTTGGAATGATGCTTGATATCCTGTAGTAAGGAATTACTCCCCTCTTTTCTCTCCAGAAGGGAGAAAAGTGCTTAATTGAAATCATAAAGATAAAATGTAGGCTCTAATCTTAAAAACCCCAACCAACCAACATCACAGTAAGGCCGATGGCCTCCCCATCCTTCCCCTGATCGAAGTTAATTTTGATTTTTATCTCGTGCATACACTAAACATGATGGTTAACCTTCAGATTTCCTGTCTGGGCCTCCCAAGCTTTGTGATACTTACAGTTACTATTCAGTTAATTAATTTCCTTGCAGTGTTGAAAGGGAGAGGAACTGATACCCCGAATGCAAATCACAAAAGGCAGTGCCAGTGCTTTAGGTAGTAAGAAAAATGTGTGTTAATGTCTGTGTTTGTGGATGGGTTTTCCTTTCCTGATACACAGGAATGGCTTCAGAGCTGTTACGGGAAAGCCAAGTAGGATTTGGGGACCTACTCTGAAGCCTGTTGAAGACTCATGGGGGCTGCTTCTGCTGCCTGGGAAGTTCCGAGTACCCAGTTGTGGGTTTATCGTTTGAAACTCTTTGACATTTTCTGTTACTGGGAGGGAAAAAAAGTTAAAACGCAGGGGGGCGGGGGGGGGCATCCCACCTAGTCTCTCTCCACCTCAACTTCCCCTTTACGTTTTAAAATAGGTGATTTGTTAGCTGTTTTCTCCTGGGCGCGGCTGATAGACAGGCGGTACGGGGTAGCAGGGGCTCCGCCGGCCGGCGCGGTCCCGCGGTGCGGAAGGGAGGCGGTGTGTCACATCCACAGCTCCGGCCTCGTCTGTCTGCCCCCGTCTTTCTTTATAGAAAGCGATCTTCACAGAAAGCCATTGGACAAGCAAGGCTTGCTCTTGCTAAATCCATGTTGGCTGTTCCTGATCGACCCTCTTGTCCTTGGGAAAGGGATCCCAAGAGCGGCACGCTCCGGAACGGAAGTGAGGCTCATCAGCCTCTAGTTCCCTGGGTCTCCCTTCTTGTTCTTAATGATGGATTTAATGTGTGGCAAGCTGTACTACTAATGACTATCTTAATCAAAAACATTCAGGCAGTTGCAGTGTGCATGAAGGCGGAGGTGTCTTTTTCGATCTCCTCTCGTTTTGGAGCTGACAGAGGCTTTGCGCGACGCAAGCCACTGGGGTTGGAGTCAGACCGACGTGTGCCAACGCTACCAAAGTTCCCGCTCCTTGTTGGGGAATGTCCTCTGCCTCTCCTCTCGTGAGCGTTACGGAAATTAATCTTTACAGGGAACGCGCGGACAGAGCCCTGGGTCTGGTTTGCCATCCCGCAGGCACGGATGCTCCGCAGGGAGCTCCGGGGGCTGGTGTGTGTCTGCACGTGTGTCCATCCAGCCTTGGTCCCTGGATCCGACACACAAGCACTAAAGCAGTTAAGCTATAAACCCTTTTATTTTTCCTTCCATTAAGATTTTTTTTTTTAATAACCTGTTTGCCCAGAGCAATTTTCTATGCACTGCACACGTGTTAGAATCGCTCTTGGCGGGCTGTCACCTTGCAGGCAGTGGTGCTCCCTCCTCCTGCTTTTGCCGCTCTGCTTCAGCTTCATTTTCTGCAGAAGAAATTCAGAGCCAGAAAAGTTGATGAGCCTCAATTAAACCGTGGGTAAAAACAAAAGCCCTTCCTGTTCTCCAGCTCGCGCTGTCTGTTCGCATCCTTGGTTCTTCCCAACGCTGAAATGCAACAAAACATTTATTATTTAAAACCGAGGAGAGGAGGAAGCCCCGAGCGACTCCCGGGGCCTCGGGGCTGCCTGTCCATTCTCCGTCCCCAAGGACAAGCAGCCCCCATACGCTGGCTGGCAGAGGCACCAGGCCCCTTCTCGCGGCTCTGGCTACGTGGGGTTCGGCTCCTGCTGCTGCCCGTAACGGTAGATGCGATGCTCATCTCTTCTCCATCACCCAAGAGGCTCGAGGGAGCTGGTCTGCAGTGGGTTGCTCCCTCTGGCTTGTAGGTCCTGTAACGCAGAATCACAGAAGGGTTGGAAGGGACGTCTGGAGATGATGTAGTCCAACCCCCTGCCGGAGCAGGGTCACCCAGAGCAGGTTGGACAGGAACGTGTCCAGGCGGGTTTTGGATATCTCCAGCGAAGGAGACTCCACCACCTCTCTGGGCAGCCTGCGCCAGGGCTCTGCCACCCTCGAAGTAAAGAAGTTTTTCCTCATGTTCAGACGGAATTTCCCGTGCTCCAGTTTGTGCCCGTTGCCCCTTGTCCTGTCACCGGGCACCACTGAAAGGAGTCTGGCCCCATCCTCTTGACACCTGCCCTGTAGATACTGATCAGCATTGAGGAGATCCCCTCTCAGCCTTCTCCAGGCTGGACAGCCCCAGGGCCCTCAGCCTTTCCTCAGCAGGGAGATGCTCCGGTCCCTTGGTCATCTTCGTAGCCTCCGCTGGACCCTCTCCAGCAGTTCACCGTCTTTCTTGAACCGGGGAGCCTGGAACTGGACACAGTGCTCCAGATGTGGCCTCACCAGTGCAAAGCAGAGGGGGAGGATGACCTCCCTCGACCTGCTGGCCATGCTCTTTTTAATGCACCCGGGAGACCGTTGGCCTTTTTGGCCACAAGGGCACATTGCTGGCTCATGGGCAACTTGTTGTCCACCAGGACTCCCAGGTCCCTCTCGGCAGAGCTGCTCTCCAGGACGCCAGCCCCTACCCTGTACCGGTGCATGGGGCTGTTGCTCCCCGTGTGCAGGACCCTACACTCGCCCTTGTTGAACATCACTGGGTTCCTCTCCGCCTGTCCAGGTCTCGCTGAATGGAGGCCCAGCCTTGTGGTGAGAAGTTTTCTTTTTGAAATCCCTCTTGCGTAAGCGGGTTTCTGGTGCGGGTCCGTCTGTCCTACCTCTTGCCAGCTGCCTGCTCTTCCCTTCCTCCCCTTGCTGGGAGCTTGTGCGAGGAGGAGCGATATACGGCATGGCCAGCCCAGGAGCACCCCCACGACCCCATTTCGGTTGCTTTTGGGGGTGAAGGCGGTGCTGAGCTGCTCTGAGACGGCCCCATCTCCGTGGCGAGGGGCTGATGTGGGCGCAGAGCCCCAGTGTGCTGCCACCAGGCAGAGGACCATCGAGAGACCTATTAAAAGCAGATTGTGGGCTTAATCTTGCAAAATGCAGCTTAACTGATGCAGACCTGCATATGAAATCGTCCGTAATGTGAAAAGTAGTGCTCTGGTTTTAATTACTACTTTAGGAAGAAGCTGGAGGACATCTTTCAGCATCATTACCTGGTGCCATTAAGCAGAGTTTTCTGAGTGTTTGTTGTCTGCTTCTAATAATGCCATCCTGGTCCCTGGTGTGACATTTGGGAGCTGCTTTTCACTGAATCCGTTGTCAGCCAGTGGCCTGATTTTTTTTATTTTTTTTTTAATTTTATTTGTTTTGGCAAGGCTTTGTGAGTAGATAGCAATTTGGGGAACAGTCCGGGAAGGTGTAACGGTGTCAGGGTGCGTGTCAGCAGCCGTCACCGTGAGCAGGCTGTCTCCATCTTCTGGGATGCATAACTCTTCTGCCGGCACCAGCTACAGCTCTGGGTCCTTCAGGACTGGTGTGGAAGCTGAACTGTCGTCTCCAGATCGTGTCTGGAGCACAAGGCTGTGCAAATCGCAAACCGACAGAAGTTTGCAATTTTTCTAGGCCATTATTTCCTCCCATCGCCAATTGAAAAGGTAGAAGCTGCAACAAATGCAGCGTTAGAAATATTTTTCGTGGCTGAGTTTTTGCTTTTCGGTCGTGTTTTCCCCCCGCCTGCTGCGCTGCTTCGGCTCGGGGGGGGTGGTGAATGTAGCGGGAGGTTGGTTTGTCCGGTGCTTCTGCTCCCCGGCAGGTCACCCGGCGCTTCTTGCAGTGAGGAAAATAACACATTTAGTTGTAATTTCTGAGGCTTTCTAAAAGTGAATTGAGTCTAATTGGAAGCGGGTCACCCAAAATCATGACCGTATGGAGAAAAATTACATGTACCCGTGATGCATGAATAATGCAGTAGCATCCGTACAAGCTCTTGCCAGAAAGGTCTTTTGGATGTCGGCAGGTTGCACGCCATTGATCTGATGGCAGAACTTTGGAAATAAGATCTCTTGGGATGTTTTAATAAAGAAACATGAATGGAGTCTGCAGTGAGACTGATGTGTGCCCTGAAATGAGGATGTGCTTCTGTCGAACGGTGGCAGCCGTTAGATCCAAACCATCCCTGAGCACGATCAGCTCAGGGATGGTCTGGAGATATCAACGGGTATTTAAAACTGGGCTCGTGTGGGACTCTTATGAAATGGATGTAAAGGTCTTGAATTCGACATACGTGCCTTATTATGTAATAATAGCCCGTTTTGATAGTTTTGCATAAATGGTACTGGAGTGCGCTGTCGCAGGCACCTACCTCAGATCTCACCCCCTGGTTGACTTCTGCCTCCAAGGTCTCAGACCTTGTCTGTTCAGCTTTTCTATAGGGCAGCGTGGTTTTAAAGAGACAAAAATAAGTTCTGTGACTTTCTTGAACTAGCCCAGGCTCGCAGGCTACCGCCCGGAGCTTCCTCTCTCGGGTCTGGCCCGAATACTTGACGTGACAGGGCTTGATTTCCTGACTTGGCTGCTATTTACTCATCTCGGAGACGTACCGTAGCTGTTCTCATCACTGTCCTGTCAAAAGTTCATCACGGTCCGGTTCCCTGCGCCAGCCTGAAGACAGGAGAACAATGACTGCTTGGAAAGTTCTCTGTAAGCGTATCATTACGGTGTAACGCTATACACAGTTACGCAATGACTCATTTTCTGTAACAGCAGCTGAATTCTGTGTTATAATTTGATTGTCATGGTTCAGGTCAAGTCCTGTCTTAAAGCTTTGGGTTGGCCAAAATGTTTTGAATTTTCTTTGCTGAAAACTCAGTGCGTGGGAACGTATCCCATTTCTTGATCAGCTAGAATCATAATTTCTTTTTTACGTATGCCTTCTTTTACCTATGGTCACGTTTTATGAGCGATGAAATGTGAGCCCCAGTGAGGCAAACACAAGTTTAGGACTTCATGTCAGTAGTAAAAGCCAAGACATCTCTCCCTCTTTT
>VZSZ01002325.1:689610-704274 GCA_013398815.1 Ibidorhyncha struthersii | reverse complement strand
TTTTTTTTTTTTTTTTTTTTTTTTGTGGTTTCCCCCCTTTTTTAACCGTGTTCCCCTGACGGAGCTGCACAGCTTCCAGCGAGAGGAGAAAAAGGCTGGATTTAATGAGTGTGGAAGGGGGCTCTCCATAAAGGGTGCCAAATGTGGGCAGATTGAGCAATCCTTCCAAGCTCTCCAGCTCCCAAGTTGTATGTAGTCTCAGATCCCGTTGCTCACTAAGGCCAAGCATGGATTTGGCAGTCTGCTGGGAGACGTCCCGCAGAGACAGCCCCGATCTGGGACGCAGGAGTCCGAGTCTCTAACCCGCCACTCTGCGGGAAAATCAAAAAGAAACCCCTTTGTTCTATTTGCCTGTGATACTGATGAGCCTCAAAAGGTCTGGCTGGGTTTCTCCTCGAAAGCACAGTGGTGATACCCAGTGGTCTTCCCACGCTTAGCCATAGCTCGGGCTGCGGACAGCCCCTGCTCCCTGCCCCATCGTCCCCCCGCGGCTCTGGGGCAGGCCAGGACCTGCAGAGAAAACCGAGGCTCTGCGTTTGGGTTTTTTTTTTAAAACTTGATTCATATGGTTATGGAGAGGGTATCTGGAAGAGCAGGCGGGTGGTCTGGCTGCGTCTGCTGGGCCATGACGGTTTGGTCTCATCCACGGGACGTAACATGGGTCTCACCTGGGCATCACCATGGCAGTGCCAAGGATGTGGCGCACCGCCGCTGTCCCGGCAGATCACTGGAGCAAGAGAGCATCCGAGGAGGGATTTTCACATTGGCAGATGCTGATCTGGGATAACACAAGGGCATCTTTCAGCTCAGAGTTTCGTCCAGGGCTGTTGGGGATGTGTTAGTGCCCCACTACCCACTTGCCCTTCCCTCATGTAGTCTGGGAGTCTGTATTCTCCACCAGCTCCTGAAATGTGTCGCTGTTAGAATCATAGAATCGTTGAGGTTGGAAGGGACCTTTAAGATCATCGAGTCCAACCATTAACCCAACCTGACAAAACCACTTCTAAACCATATCCCCCAGTACCACGTCTGCCCTTTTTTTAAACACCTCCAGGGATGGCGAATCCACCACCTCCCAGGGCAGCCTGTTCCAATGCTGGATAACCCTTTCAGTGAAAACAACATTCCTAATATCCAACCTAAACCTCCCCTGGCTTAACTTGAACCCGTTTGCTCTCGTCCTGTCACTTGTCACCAGGGAGAAGAGGTCAGTCCCCATCTCTCTACACCCTCCTTTCAGGTACTTGTAGAGAGTGAGAAGGTCTCCCCTCAGCCTCCTCTTCTCCAGGCTGAACACCCCCAGTTCCCTCAGCCGTTCCTCATCACACTTGTCCCCCAGACCCCTCACAGCTCCGTTGCCCTTCTCTGGACACGCTCCAGCACCTGGAAATGGAGTATTGCTGCTCATGCATTTGTTTTGTATCAGCAGGAAGACCCGTGGCTCAAAGCAGTGCCGTCCCCCACATGGAGAAACCTGAAATTCCCTCTCTTAGAGGAGGAGTTGGTGAAGACTGGAGCCTTCAGAGAGGGTTGTGCCCACCTGATTTTGCAAGAAGCTCTTGTTATTCCTGGGGATGGCCCTGCAGATCTTTCTTAGAGACATCCTAAAAGATAAATCTGTGAAGTACAATCAGCCCCCTGCTGCGATGCAGGGAATTTGATTGGGGTTTGCTAGAACCTCAGTGGCAAAGTTTTTGGTTAGACAAACCTCAAACCTGTGGTTGGAGTTCGGACCTGTGCTGAACCTGTTGGACCTGCTGGATTTGGGGTGTTTGGGCAAAAGCTCTGGGCTGTCCAGACCTTAGCTGTGTGAGCAGAGTATTTCAGACCCTGTAAGCGCATTTCATAGCGATGCTCCCAGGCACGGCCATTAAAGCCCTCACCTTAATGATTCCTGCTTTCTCAGCAGACCTCGGCAGGCTCCACAAAGGAGGGAAGTACTGTCCTCGGCTGCAGCTCCACCGTTTTCTTTGGGAAGTTGCAGCTTCCTTCCGCTCATTTAAAGCCCCCGCGCGCCACTGGGTGACCTCTCCGATGGTGGGACGGACAGACGGACGCCGAGCGGCCGAGCTCTGCCGAGCCGGGCTCTGCCGGCGGGGCCGCCTGCCACGGTGCGGGGTCTGCTGGCTCATTGCACGTGCTTTAACGAACCTCTCCTGCCATGCCGTCGGGGAGGGCTCAGCCCGTGTTTTTAAGCTTCGGGGAGGTCATCGCTGCTGTCGGGAGTTTGCCTCTGAGGACACAAGGATCTGGGCTTTCCTGTGGTTTCTTTTCCTTCCTGCAAACTGGGGGTTGTTACTCAGTCCTTGTCCCCTCCTCCAGCCCTTCGTTATCATCTTGGATTCGTCAGCTGCCTGATGGGGTCTTTATCAACACTTCTGGATTTTTTTTTTTTTTACTTTTTTTTGTTTGTTTGTTTGTTTTCCATCTCTTTCTCTGAAGGAGCATATATAATGGAGGAAACGAGCTTGGCAGTCCTCGGGGGAAGTTTGGGGTCAGCAAAACTTTCCTAGGATGAAATAGGACGAGCTCCCGCAGCGCTGGGCTCGGCCCGTGCGGCGCTGCTTGGCAAGGTGACAGCAGCCCCGGGGGGGGGACACGATGCTGCTGCCCCTCGCACGGGCTCCTCCTGCACGCAGAGACAGCACAGATGCAGTTGTGTCCTATACATCTTCGGTACATACTTCAGTATGTCACTGAGCATTTCTTCTGCATCTCTGACTAAATTGGATTTCATCATTTGACCCTGTGCTGTGTCTCTCGCTCTTCCCACGTCCTCTTTACGTCTGCCACCTCGGAGGTGTTTGCCTCCGGTCCTCGCCTTGTGTCAGTCGTTCATGTCTGGTATGAAATCCAGGAGCTCTGGTTGATGTTTGCGTGTGCTCTGGCTTGAGAGAGCCGTTCCTCTGCCTCTGGGGCCGAGGCTTGTGACTTCAGCGTATTTAATAGGTTACTCCTTGGGGGTTTTTTAACTGTTTTTACCATTTGATGTGTATTCTGGCTTCCAGTTTAGAGCTTGATATTGTTATCCGACAGACCTCCTCCTTCTGAGAGCCCGTACGTCGCGGTGGGAAGTTCCTGTAAGGTAACTGGGAGCTCGTTGTCTGCTTGACCCGTGTGAGAGCCGTGACCAGCCGAGGTGGGAGGATGGGCAGGGGCCAGAGCAGGGCTCGGCAGGAGAGCTCGGGGCGCCGGCAGCGCTCCCTGCCTCCGTGTTGAGCTCCTGCCGGGTGAGGTGGGAGCTCCTGGTGAGGTTTGCAGCTCTGGCTGATGCTCCTTGCTGGGAAGGACCTTCGCTTGCTGCAGCTCTGGGTTAGCTTTCCCCCAGTCCTCCCAGTGATGAGCTATGTTTGCCCAAATAAATGGTTGCTCTCCCCCACGTACTCTCCAAGGGCTAATCCTTGCTTGTGGGTGGATGTGAGGAGAAGGAGAAGCTGTGGGGAGGTCAGCGCTCATCAGCGTTTCGGGCTCATTAATCAGCCTCGCTAAGTGGAATTTGTCCAGCCCGTGAGCGCTCTGCGATAGGAATGTCTTTGAAACAGGGGAAAATAATAGCACTAAACTGTTTGAGAAATAATTTCATTCTCCACTTCTCAGTAGATAAATCTGCTGTCCAACAACCCGAAATTTAATCTGTCCATCTAAAGTAATTGATGAGCTGCGACGTGAATCCAAATGCGGACGGGAGGGGAAATTTTCTGCAGAGATGTTTTGTGTCGTTTCTGCGGCTGCTCCGTTCCACTGGAGACAATGGGGTGAAGCGTGAGAAGGAACAAAGCCACGGAAGGTTTGGTGCTGCTGGTGGAGGGTGATATGAGCTCCAGTTGTGCTTTTGACTCTTATTACTGCTCCTGAAACTCTCCCAGTAACACCTTGATGTGGAGGCGAGCGAGATTGGGCAGAGCCATTTGGAGCAATGAAATAAAAGTGGTGATTTGCGCAGTTCTAAATGCAGAGTTACGCTGGCTGCAGCCCTGCGGTTCCCGCTGGGTTCCTGGATGCTCTCGGACTTTGTCTCTGCTCTTGACTTTGGAGGAAGCAAAGGGAGCTTTGATGCTCTTTTGCAATGTCCGAGTAGCACAGGTGGAACTCAGCACAACTCGGACACGCGTCCTTTGGCTTTCTCGAGAGTTTTACGCCATAGGATACCCGTTTCCCCACCGTTGGTTGCAAATGCTGTGTTTTCTCAATGAGAGACCCTCCCTTCCCCGCTGGCGAAGGCTGTGATAAGCCGATGCTCATAGCTCCCTCCCGGGGACTTAACTTTTCGCCTGGTGCTGTCGAGCCGTGCCGGCAGCGAGATAAGAGGAAATCTGACATCACAGTCAGGAAGCGCTAAAGAAAGTTACTTTCGTCATTCGTCAGCGGGTTATCTCAAACGGCAAAGCTGCGGCATTCCTTGCATGCTGCAGGGCCCGTTTCCAGCCCACGGCTCTGGCCGGGGTTCAGCGCGTGGCCGCTTGCCCGCTGCTATTGTCTGCGGCCCCGCTCCTCCCCGGGGCACCAGCCCCAGCCGCCGGCGCTCGCTGCCTCTCCAAAGGGCCCTTTCTGAAAAGCTGTGACCTGTTGCGCGATCCTGCCCTGCCAGCCAAACCAGCTGCCCCCTTTCCTTTTCCCTACATTTTATTCAGAGGGCTGGAGCCCCTCTGCTGGGAGGACAGGCTGGGAGAGTTCAGGGGGGGTTCAGCCTGGAGAAGGAAAGGCTCCGGGGAGACCTCAGAGCCCCTTCCAGTGCCTAAAGGGGCTTCAGGAGAGCTGGGGAGGGACTTTTTACAAGGGCATGGAGTGATGGGACGAGGGGGAATGGCTTCAAACTGGAAGAAGGGAGATTTAGATGAGATATTAGGAAGAAATTCTTTCCTGTGAGGGCGGTGAGCCCCTGGCGCAGGTTGCCCCGAGAAGCTGTGGCTGCCCCATCCCTGGAGGTGTTCAAGGCCAGGTTGGACGGGGCTTGGAGCACCCTGGGCTGGGGGGAGGTGTCCCTGCCCAGGGCAGGGGGTGGCACTGGGTGATCTTTAAGGTCCCTTCCAACCCAAACCATTCCACGATTCCATGATTCTGTGATTTATCACTTTTATGAAATGTCTCCTTGGAGACTCCCAAGCCTCGCGCCTCCCTCCCTCGTGCTATCCCAAATGCAGGGGCTGGGGGCTGCTCCGATGCTCACACAAACGTCCTCCAGATCCCACCCCGGGCACTCCAGTCGCTGACTTTTTGCCTGCCCCTTTGCCATCTCCCTTGAGCAGCGCAGCTCTGCGGGGAGGCAGGAAGGCGTGCGGCTCTCCAGCCTGCTGTCGTCTCTGCCCGGGCTGGGGGACGGTTTCCAACCTGACCCCAACGTGCTCAAGTCGCCGGATCTTTTCTGATGAATTTGCATCAGAAATGGCCGCTGTCTCGTCAGCGCAGGTGCGGCGGGCGCTCAGTCATACGGGGACCGCAGGGACGGGGCGGTGGTGACTGAAACGGGGGCGTGAGGAGGAGCGAGGTGCTGAGCACCCTCCCGCCCCCGGAGCTGTCGCGTCCAGCTGCAGAAGCATCCGAGGGTTTCCGCATCCCCGGGGGCGCGGGAGCAGAGCTCTGGGGTGGCCGGGCATGTCCCTCCTTGAGCTCCTGGTGTCCCTGCGCAAAGCTGTGATGTTATTCCCGTGCAGAGTTATCCCCAGTATCTGGGGTTATCCCAAGTACCAAATTGTCCCTTTCCGCATCTCCGCTGAAAGCTGCTCTGATGCATTATTTGTGTTTGCGGGACAAGTTTCTGAGCTGCATCAAAAACTTGGCGGCGATCCCCTTTCTGTGCGCAGCCATCATCCGAGGCGTCTCTAAACTCACCGAATATCAATAAAAGAAATAATACAATGAAAACCCTCTTTAAAAAAGAACATCGCAGAAGCAGCTGGGAGCTGGGGGAATTGCAGCCGCCCCGCTTCGCACAGCGGGTTTGGGGCGGGTGGGGGCCGAGAGAGGTTTATTCACCTTACGGCGTTGCAGAGTATTTAAAAATAAGCAAAGCCGCTCCGAAACTCGGCGAGCGCAGGTGGTGGGGACCTTCTGCCGTGCCGAGGGCAGGAGCCGGGCTGTCACCGCTGCCTCTCTGCCATCTCCTTGCAACCCTCAGAGGGTCAGCTCAGAGCTGACCACAGGTTTTTTCCTCATCTGTTGGCAGGCTTCAAGGTATTTTGTTTTTACCAGATGAGTGCTTTTTTTGCTCCCTGTGGTACAGTCCCATCCCTGCCCCCATTGCCTCTCGGCTCTGGCTTTAATAACTTCCCTCTCCAAAGCGCCTCGGATGGTTATCTGCTGCTTTCAGAGCCCGGGCAGTGGTATGGTGGGAGGTGCTGGCATCCACGGAAGATGGAGTGGTCTCTGGGGTCTCTTTCCAGATCTGAGCATCCTGGTTGCTGGTGGTATCTCCCCCCTGCCCTCCCCGAAGCGATGGCTGGTGGGTGCTGAGGGTGTTTTGGGTGCGGAGGAGGGCGGTGGCAGGACTCGGGGTGTGCGGTGCTTGGGCTGCCGCTGGCCCTTGCACCGAAGGAGATCGCAGGACCCCGCTTCAGCGCTGGTCTCGCTTGAAGCATATAAATGACAGCATCGATTTGGGGCTGGCAGGTGGTGAATAAGCCCCACGGAGAACATTGATTTCTCACTCGCTCTTTCTTCTGTGGAGTGTTTACTCGTCCAAAGGTGTGATTGACTGGTAAATAAAATGGCCTCGGCACAGCTCATATTCAATTGTAGCTAATTTGAACGCGTGGCCGTTCAGTAGCTCTATCAAGCCAACAATTCCTGATCTTCCATCAACAGCAAACCCGCCTCGAAACGCTGGGGAGCAAAAGCGCGAGGAGGTATTTTGCAGATGGGTGAGAGAGAGAGAGAGAAATAGCGCAGGAGCGAACTCGTGCCGCTGACACCCACGCGTGGGTTGGACGCTCCCGGGTATGAGGAGTGGGGCTAAACCCTACCTACAGCTGTCATGCCACGCGGTGGCTTTGCTGGTGGGACCCGTGGTGGCCTTGCCCTGCTGGCGGCTCCTCGCTGGCGGAGCGGGAGCGTGGTGCTGCTGCCCTGGTTTGTTGTGTTTTACATCAGGCCTTTTTTTTAGCAACTCTTTAAATAGATTATGGGCTTCTCCCTTGATGCTTGTCATCTGCCTGCGCGCAGCGCGCGTGGTGGCAGCGCCTGGTGGCTTTTCGCAGATGTCACCTGGAGCAGCGGGAAGGGCAGTGGCACCGCTGCGGGCGCCTGGTGCTCATTTAGCAGCTGGTGGCCTGGTGGCTTCCAGATTTGAATTGGATGAGCAAAGGCAGTTGGATGCAGCTGATGCTGAACAGCGCGGCTGGTCCTGTCCTTTGTCACCAAGGCCAAGCTGAGATGGGGGGAGAAGCTCAGCCCGATCTAAACCTGTGTCATTCACTTCCAAAACGGGAGGCCTAAAAGGATCTACAATAAACACGTGCTAGAAATTTGAAATCAATGAGAACGCAACGCAACAGCGAATACACGTCCCTGCTGCCAGCAGCCGGTTTGCCCGGGGTGTAAATTCTTGCGGAGACCCAGAAGATAAAGTTATGAAATAACCCGTATCGGCGAGAGAGGCTGTAAAGCAATTCCAAAAAAACCTCTCAGTCTAGACAGATTATATTTACTGCAGTGTTTATGTGAGATAGAGGAATGCCCTAGAAAAACAAAATTGTTTTCAGTTTCTGCCTCTGGCACTTGCTTGTCTAATGAGAAGGCTCTGGTGATGGGAATGTCCTGTGCTGGGGGAGCTCTGCTCTCACACGGCGGCTCCGTGTAGAGAGGGCTGGAATGGGGGAGAAGGGTAAAAGGTCGTTTCTTTTTTTCGGTGCAGGTGAATCAGCCTGTTGGTAATGAGAATGAGGTGGGCTTGCTCATCCCTCGCCACAAACCTCACGTATAATCCCAAGTGTGATGAGTGCCCCACCTGCAGTATTGCGTCCAGCTCTGGAGCCCCCAACATAGAAAAGCCATGGACCTGCTGGAGCCGGGCCAGAGGAGGCCCCGGAGATGCTGGGAGGGCTGGAGCCCCTCTGCTGGGAGGACAGGCTGGGAGAGTTGGGGGGTTCAGCCTGGAGAAGAGANATATTAGGAAGAAATTCTTGACTGTGCGGGAGGTGAGCCCCGGGCCCAGGTTGCCCCGAGAAGCTGTGGCTGCCCCATCCCTGGAGGTGTTCAAGGCCAGGTTGGACGGGGCTTGGAGCACCCTGGGCTGGGGGGAGGTGTCCCTGCCCAGGGCAGGGGGTGGAACTGGGTGATCTTTCCAACCCAAACCATTCTATGATTCTGTGATACCGACAAGCTGCATCGCGGTCATGTCTATGGAGATACGATGGCCCTAAAGACACTGCTTTGATTCTTTTAATTAAAAGGAAATTAAGCTATTTTATTTTGCTTTGAACTCTCGGTGAGTTTTGCAAGCAGTGTTCTTGCATGGTGTTGGTTTGACGGCAACCTGGGGAGCTGAGATAGTGCCACGGGACAAAACCGTGCTGACCAAACCCACCCAAAGGCAGCTGACGTCCTGCGCCTGTTTGTCACGTGGGGAGAATTCACCCCTTTAATGGCTTCATTTACTTATGATTCTAACATGTTTGCTATGTCTTTGGGAGGAATTTGCTGAAAAAAAAGAGGAAGAGTTGTTTAAAAATGCAGCAATAAGTTGAAGGTATTTTTTGGAATAGCATGAGGATGTGGAAAGAAGCGAAATGAATTGGCTTGCTCAGCAGAGTCAGTCCACCCCGATGAAGGACGTAGGTGATGCAGTCGCACAACCAAAGCAGATTTTTTTTTATTCTTATCTCAGCCCCTGTGCTGCCAGGCATCACCGTTGGAGCGAGACCGTCTGGACTCCCCAGGCTTCAAAATCTCCAACGCTGGCAAACAAATCACCAATTATTGCTGTAGTCAAAGACAGGATTTTCTTGAAAGAGAAACATAATGGTGCTCCGCCAGCTGAGCTCTCTGACTAACCGAGGGTGGTCCCTAGAGGGGTGAGAGTTCTGCCTCTTCATATGGGCTACGATTAAAGATGGGTGAAGATTTGTGGGAACGGTCCCAGGGATTGCCCTGGGAAGGGGACCTGAGCTGGGTCCGGAGCTGCTCCCGTGGCCCAGCCTCAGGACCGGCAGCTGGACGCGGGCTCTACGCGGCCGGCTGACGTCTCGTGGGTCCCTTAGCGCGCGTGGTGCCTCCGGCGCCTGGGAGGTGCGAGGATAAGGGACCAAATGTGACTTCAATAAGTTGTCAATTGCTTCAGACCCCAAAGCGAAAAAAACCCACCACTCTCTAATTTTCACTGTCCCAATCTTTTTTTTGGGGCTGTGTGTATGCGTGCGTGCGTACGGATGTACAGCAATATGGACATTAAGCGATGTAACCTGTGTCCCTTCTGCAGGCAACCAAACGGGATCCTGCTGGAAATGGTTAAAAGTTCAACACGGGGCTTCTGTAGAACATCAGCTGTAATTTATATTTGGCTTCGACCTTGAAAGGGAAACGTCCTGGCTTGAGTTTTCCAGCCCTTCTGCAATGTTACCTTATCTGAAACTTGTTTTTCAAAAGGGCGTTTGTTTCTGGTGCGCAGCTGAGAACACAGGAGTGCTCACAGGGCACCGGAGTCTGACATCTTCAGTAACAACAAATAAACTAGCGCCTGGCTTTGCCGTGCGAGTTTCTGGATCCCTCTTAACTTGTCTCGCATGCGAGTTTAACTCAGTAAATCTCCGTTACAATTTGCGCCTATCTCGCTCACTTTTTCTCTCCCTTTCTTTTTTGTTTCCCCCAGTTTCTCTGCCTGAAGAACATCCGAACCTTCCTAAAAGTGTGTCACGACAAATTTGGGTTAAGAAACAGCGATCTGTTTGATCCCTTTGACCTCTTCGATGTACGGGATTTTGGAAAGGTAAGAGTTACTCCTGAGCTGTTGGGAAGCGACGGTTCTGGCACCGCTGGCACCCGGCGGTTCTCTAGCCTCGTGCTACAGGTTTTGGCTGACAATAGGAAGGATTTCTGGTTTTCTGAGTGTCTTCTGCACCCTTAACCCACGCGTGGGGCACGTGTTCCCCTCTGCTCCTGGTAGACTGCGTATCTAGGGGTTGATTCTGCTGTGTCCTCAGTGAAGGGTGACCAACCCTCTAAGCTTTCTGCTTTAGATCACGAAGCCTCTGGGATCAGTATCTAGAGCAGATGAAAAAATGTCTTTTTGGGGGAGGAATCACAATATTGTATCTTACGTGAGCATCATCCCTGCTCTGCACGAACCAGCCTGGGGGGGGGGCGTTGAGCGCTGCCGCCCGGGCAGCACGTGTCCCTCTAGCAGCGGTACCAACCGTTCCAAGCCTGGAGCCAGGTTCGTACCAACCCTGTGGGAAGGACCCTTCATCCACAAGCGCTTCTGGTTTTGCCCAGCTGTGGGTGCACACCCCGCACGGTCCTTCCCCGGCCGCTGCCGCCGCGGCCATCAGTTTTCTACCGTGGCCAGTAAGTTTGCAGGGGGGGTCAGGAAGTTTCATGCCAGGGGAGAAATTAGTCCCCAGAGTGTTTCTGGAAGCTGTGTGTGGAGGTTCCCCGCTCCCCCCGCCCCCCCCGGCAGGTTCTAGATGCTGGCTGCATTTGTGCCACGTGTCACCTGGGCGGGAGAGGAGAGAGCGGGTTTTTGTGTTCCGCTGTAATTGATGGGTGGCACCGACCGCTGAGCGAGACCCGGCTGCGAGGGAGGAAAATCCGACATGATTTTGACAAGCGGCTGTTGTTTGATACCCCGGCTTTTGACGTGAACAGCGTCAGGGCTGTGCCGTTGCTCTGATGGATACCGGGGCTCAGGGAAGCTATTGCGCAGGACAATTGCTATGTTCTTCAGTGGAAAAGGTGTTAAAAGATTTATTAAAGCTCTCTATTGTTTTACCTATTGTGAGCTACCAGGCATAAGCTGCTGGAAGGCATCTTCTCTTGTGATTATCCAAAGAGTAGATTTTCACTGCTGATGGGGATATATTATTTGATATTTATTGCCTAATTTATTTCTGGACCATTATGTGGAATGTGCGATTGCAGGGGCTTGTTTTATGAGTTTTTTGATTTATGAAATACAAGAGGGCTTTTGTTGTTCTGGGAATATGAATGCACAGAAGGAACCTTTTGGGCTGGGGAAAGAACCGCTGCTAATTAAAATGCTGCTTTATCGTCACATTGTCTCTTGCTTTGTGCTGTTTCAAATTGCCTAAGACGCCTGTTAATAGAGCCTGGCGTTAAACACTGCTGGAACATGTCAGCTGAACACACTTTGGTCGCCTTTTTGGTCTGGTTACGGAGCAGCTGTTCCCTCCCCCCTCATTCACTTTTTGGGGGACATTCAGGTTTGTGACTGAGGAGGAGGAGATGAGTCGCCATTCCCTATCGCCCCATGACAATTTAGTTTTTTAGGCGACTTGGGAAAAGTAACTTGTCATAAACTTCTGAGAAATCCTAATGTGCTACATTGCCCGGATCTTGCTTATTTTCGTGTGCATCGTCATCCTCAAACAACCTTATAAGATGTGTGAGGCACGGATTCTCTGCACAAAAACCTCGCTGGTCTTTTCCCATTGTAGGTTTTTATCAGTTTTGGTGGGGCTGTCAGCTGGTCGGGTCTGCACCACCCTAAATCCCTCTGGAAGCCTGTCAAAACATTCCCATTGTCTTTGCCACCTTTCATTCCCACATTGTCCTCAGATCTGTGTTCAACAGTGGCAAAGCAAATAAACAGGGAAAAATATGCTGTTGACCAAAACGCTGTTCCGCTTTGAGTCACAGCGAGAGCACGAGGAGTCTCTAATCCACGTTCTCACTGGCCAAACACAGACTTCACACACAAAAAATTCTTCCTGGAGCTATTCGTTACTTAGATCAATAGCGGTTTTTTGGTTACAAGACACTTACGCCGTGTAGGAGACTTTTCTTGAACGGAGCACAGTAACAGTCAACCATTTAATTCCATGGAAACCTTGGTGGAGTGGTGTGGGGTGTTTCCTTTCTGGATGCCACTTAAGTAGTTATTTCTCTCCTCCAAAGCAGGCGGCCAGCGAGACAGCAATTAGTAATACCATTTGGGTTTGCTGCAGTGTAATTACCGGGTGGAAAGGCGGGGGCTTGGGTTTATGTGGTGCCGACCTATACGTGAAGGACTTGTCCTTTGGAATCTGCAGGGTCCTTCAGGGTTTCTTGGCGTAAGAAAAACACTAGTGCTTTAGAAGAGGAAGAAAATTCAAAGCCCTCAGTGTTGCCTTCACCAGCTGTTATTCTGAGAGAGTTTTCCATAGCTCCCTTTGGCTTCTGCAAGGAGGAGCTGCCGTAGGATCGATGGAGCCTCCTCCAAAGGAGCAAGTGTGGTCGGGGGCTGCTCCAGTCCAGGAAAGTGGGGTTTTATCCCTGGTATTGCTACTTCCTTGAGTTTTAAGCTTGGGAGGTTACCGCTTCCTTACTGTCACCAGGATAACAGCTGGTGAAACGGGATCGTGAGCCATGTGGGCTTCTCCCGCCGAAATCCCTGTGGAGCTGAAAAGCTCCATCTCTGCCTTGGTGGGACGTCGGGTAATCGGCAAGTGGAGGCGTTCGCCAAAGGGATGCGTCATGTTTCTGTAATCTCGGTCTCAGTGTTTCCCGGTTACCCAGGGGAGTCGAAAGGCCAGTTTAAATTGCTCACAGCCAGGTTGGTTTGGTTTTTTTTCCCCAATGTCCAGTTGTTGAGCAATCCCGCAGTGACGAGGAACACGCTGTGTTTCATGATAGAGGTTTCCAAAAGTGACCTGAGATGCTGACCTGCATTTCCAGCTGCGCCCCTTCTAAGGCACCTTTAAAGAATACATTGTTTTCTACAAGTTGGCTCTCAATTTTTTGTTTTGTTTTGTTTAAATCTTACCCCTTTAAAATGACTGAAAAGCTCTCCATAATCTCTAGTGCACTTTGCAGAAGCGTTTCTCCGTGGCTGTCTCCCACTGCAGGATGCAGAAGCAGCGCAGTGTGCAGCGCTCCGAGGGAGCAAACCCCCGTTAATATTGCCTCTTCCCTAATTAGGCTGTGATCTTGCAGGAGCGAGCTCTGGGGTCCTCTGCGGAGGTGCTGCGTGGTCTTTGCTAGTCCAGCCTGGCTCCTAAACAAGAATAAAACAAAAAGCCGGTGCTTGCGTGTGGTGTGCCGTTGCACTGTACTTCATGCGCATTTAATAGCAGTGATGGTATAAAATGTAGCTCTGATTGGACTGGCTAATTTATTGGCACCAACTATAATGAGATAAAATGTACATAAATATGGATTAAACTCTTTATCACTCTGTTAGTCAGCATGATTGTAGCAAGGTTCATTAAAGGGAGTTACTCATTTTCAATAAATTGCAGTAACGTATTATTTTTTTTTAAATATAGTTCAAATATTCATAAACCTGCGGAGCGTGCCATTTATTAGCCTCCCCCTCCTCTCTGCTCTCCCAACTTGTATTTAACTGTCATGACTTTCTTCTGAAGTTCCCGCACTGTTTGAAAAAAGTTTTTTTTTGCGAGATTGGGGTCTTTCTTAGCCTGACCCGCGGATACAAAATGCTGCTGTTCTAAAAATGAAAAAGGGAAGCAGCTCACAGGTCAGCTGAAGAACGAGGAGATATTGATACTGAGATGAAAGTGGTGTTTTTCACTCTGTCGGTTCTGGTCCAGGGGGTTGGCAAGAACTGCACCAGCCTCGCAGCTCGCCCAGGGCTCGGCGGAGGGGGGTCTGGATCAGTCCTCCCTCTCAGTTAATTGACTCCACCGAGGCTGGCTGGCGTGTGTGACCCGTGGGTGGCTGACGGAGGACTTGTACATGGCGTGTCTTGCATGTCTGAGGCGCCGGGGAGGAGACGGGTGGTGGGAGGGTGGCCCTGAGCGCGGCACGCTCCAGCGGCTGCAGCAGGAGCTGCCGTGCTGGTGGGAGAGGAGAGGGGAGACGTGCTGGTGCTGCCGGAGGTAGTGATGGGTGCCCTGCAGAAAGAATTCGCTCTTCAGAATCATTTTTGGTGTAAAGGGGTCACCTTCTTCATGCCTGAGTCCGCGTGGAGCACTCTTGGGAAGCCCTGCGGAGAGCCGGGCTCTCCTCCCCAGATGCTGTTGCGGGTTTGTCCCCAGCCTGTGCCTGGAGAACCTGCGAAGCGAGAGGTCCCACCTCGCCGGCCATGGCCATGGGGTGCTGGGAGGGCCGCCAAGGGGCTCGGCTGCCGTCTCCCCCCGTCCCTCTCTGACACACACACACACAGACCGCCCCCCCTCTTGCCAGAGAGTCAGAAAACTGAGTTTCCCGCGGGGTTTCAGATGGGAGGGTGGGGGAGCGTTGTCAGAAATTTAAGAGATTAATAACCGAGAGTTGGNAAGAACCGAGAGTGGGTGGTTTGTGTTCCTCTCCGTTTCTCTGCTGAGACCTCCCCTCCCGCCATCATCTCTAACTTCACCTACAGGTCAATATCCCTACAGCAGCGTTTTAAACGGTGCCTTTTTAACATAGTTTGGGCATATAAAGGGGAGAAAGGGGGAGATTTATACGAAATAACAGAGGGAGTTGAAAATTGCAAGGCTTTCAGGTAAATGGCTGCATTTTGGTGCCATAACAAAGCAAATGATGGGTGGGAGCAGCGCTCCTTCTCCCATT
>VZSZ01002325.1:676605-688770 GCA_013398815.1 Ibidorhyncha struthersii | reverse complement strand
CCCCCCCCCCCCCCGGCCTTTACAAGCTTGAGGGTTCATTTGGGCTTGGGGCTGCGTGTCTGACGCTCCGTGCGTACCCGGCTCTGCATTGCCCGTCTCCCCCCCCCACCGTGGCGCAGGTTGGTCTCAGGTGATGCTGTCGGACGTGGGGCGATGCAGGGACGCCTCTGCCATCCTCCCGCTCTCGGGCACCATGAGGACATCAGCTGTGGGTCGTGGGGGGCTGCCTCAGCAGGTGCGCTGTGTCCAACAGATGTTTTCAGCCGGAACGCTAAAAGTATGTACAGGAAACCCTGACGCTCAACTTCCCTAAAACACAGGGCAGATGAATTACAGATTTCTGCAGCTAGCCAAGCGTGTACCAGACGGTGCTCTCTGCTGCGTAGCGCCCTGCTGCACGCAGGACTGTTACCAGAGCGGTTTTTGCTGTGAGAGATGTGGTAGGTGTTGCCACACCTCTAGCAATGCACGTTTTTAAGCTCCAAATCCTGGAAATTTCTCCCTGCTCGGGTATGAATATTGCCCTGAAATATCTGGTGGACTGTGAATCTTCCTAGCTGTCTGTCACAGTTAGTGTCGGAAGGGCCACACTGGCGTATTTTGTGGTCTTGGGGCGGGTGAGATGTTGCATGGCTGAAAGCAGACCACCCCAGTTTGCCCAAGGTCTCTGGTTCTCGGGGCTGGGTTCTCTGCCGAGAAACGCTTTGCAGCATCAGACCCACTCCTGCGGTTCGTTGGCCCACAGCAATCACAGAATCACAGAATGGTTTGGGTTGGAAGGGACCTTAAAGACCACCCAGTGCCACCCCCCTGCCCTGGGCAGGGACACCTCCCCCCAGCCCAGGTTGCTCCAAGCCCCGTCCAACCTGGCCTGGAACACCTCCAGGGATGGGGCAGCCACAGCTTCTCGGGGCAACCTGCGCCAGGGGCTCACCACCCGCACAGCCAAGAATTTCTTCCTCAGATCTCATCTAAATCTCCCTTCTTCCAGTTTGAAGCCATTCCCCCTCATCCTATCACTCCATGCCCTTGTAAAAAGTCCCTCCCCAGCTCTCCTGGAGCCCCTTTAGGCACTGGAAGGGGCTCTGAGGTCTCCCCGGAGCCTTCTCTTCTCCAGGCTGGACACCCCCATCTCTCCCAGCCTGTCCTCCCAGCAGAGGGGCTCCAGCCCTCCCAGCATCTCCGGGGCCTCCTCTGGCCCCTCTCCAACAGGTCCATGGCTTTGGGTTGGCTGGACACCCCTTGAGTCCTTCCTGGTGAGAATCTCGGCTCCTCGCCGAGCGCTTTGTGCGTTGCTGAGCAGGTGAGGACCAGCGCCGCAGTGGGAGTTCTCACCGTTTGCGAAGCTGCTCTGGTGTTTGGGAGCATGGAGGAGAGGTGCTGTAAGGTCTTTGGGACACGCACACGGGATCGCGAGGCTTGCGCCCTCCGTGGCCTCGGGACCCAGTGTCCCAACAAGGGCAGATGACAGCGCCGTGTCCCGGCAAGCGGCTCCTGGGCTGGAGCAAGAGCAGGAGCCGGGCACCGGCGCTGGTGGCCCTTTGGTGTTCACTGCAAGCAGAAGCTTTTAGCTGTGCCGTGGCAAATTATCTCTGCTTTTCCCCCTTCCTTACAAATCTGGTCTGTTTATAAATATGCAGCTTCTCAGTGGAACTGAAAGAACCAGAAATGTTCATTCTGGGAAGCTTTGCCTTTTTTTTTTTTTTTCCTTCCCCTCCTTGGCTGCTTTCCCCAGTATTTTTCCAAGGGGTCACATTAAGGGGTATTATGTTTCAGATCAAACAAGTGTGGGCAGGATCTTTCGTAACTCCCGTACTCTGGATGGGAGAATTCTGCTGTTGGGCTTTAAATCGCGATTGAAGTGTTTTAACGTGCAAGGAATCAAGGTATTGATCAGGACGTGGATAAATGCGTATCCTTAATGTGTATGAAATTGATTTTCCTTTACCTTCTTGATTTGTCTGAGCTCTCCTTGCAGTAATTTTAGGCAAGATCGGGGGGGGGAAAGAAATTTTATTTTTTTTTCTTGAAAATCTTGTGAATGGTAAAACATTCACCAGTTCATGTCTCGGAAAAAGGGGTGGGGGAAGAAGCCAGGCTCTTCTGGGTGACCCAACAGTTTTTGCATATTGTTTGAAAAATGCCTGGTTTCATTTGAACCGCTCGAGATGTTTTTCCTTTATTATGCCATCAGGCGTTTGAGACTTAATGATAACACTGAGCATCATCGTGACTGAAAGATGTCAACAGGCAAAGGCAGTCTTTGTGTGTCTTGGTGCTCAATTAGTGCGTCTGCCATCGCTTGGGCTTAACTGTTCAGTGTGCGTGTGCTTTGGGAGAGGAAGGAAACGCATCCCAGGTAATATCACTTGAGGGAGTCTTGGAATAAAAGGAATTTTTTATTTTATAATGAGCTCTTCTGTTTCTTCATTAAAATCTTCTGCAGATTTCTCAGCCTCTTGGAAGAGCAGCGTGTGATGATGATCCTGTCCGAAGGCCAAACGCTTCGGTTACAAATAATAATTAACAATTCTTGAAACAGATTAACATGTGGGTGTAACTGTGCTTTAGCAGAATGGGCAAAAAGTGAAACTGTCAGCCTGAAAATACTGTCACGGCCAAACTCCAGAAACCCCAGTACTTGGGGTAGTTCTGCACAGCATCTTCCCCATGAACCAGAAAGAAAAACGGGGGAGGGGAAGGGGGGGGAAAGCTTCTGTAGGAAATTGTGATTCCTCTTGGGCAGAGGAGAGTTGGTAGAAGTTACCGCAGGGAAATATCGCACCTGGACACGACCATCCCGATGCCAAGAGGTGTCCCGTGTCCCGGGAGAGGGGACAGGACCGGGGTGCTCGGGGGGGAGATGAGCTTTGCTGGGGGAGCCCGGGGCCCCGCCGGGCTCCTGCTAGAGCCGTGCTTTGCGTTCGCCCAGTCACTTATTGCAGGAGAAACATTAATGTTTCACAGCAAATAAGCAGCGCACAAAAAATTGAGTTGAAACCTCTGCGTCTGAGCGGAGCGTGGTTTCGGCGAGGTTTGCTGTTCGCACTCCCGTCTCTCCCCAGTCTCGGTCTCTTCCGAGTCTCCCGTGTTTGGAGAGACTTTGGGTCGCTGAGGCTGTGACCGGCGGGTCCTGTCCACCTGCAGGGACAGCTTTAGAAACCAGGGCTACCCTGGCCCGGGGACGATGGGGCGGCTTCTCGTCTCCCTGCCACACTTCTCCGTGGGGGAAGGTTAAAGGCGGCGGAAAAAAGGCATCTCGGACTATTTTGTTCCGCTGGCTGTCAGAATGGGCTGCTTGTTTGTTCTTGGAGGGCTTCCAGAGAGGGTATTTTTTTTTTTCTTCCCCCTTTTCCTTCAGAAATGAAATATTTCTTCAAAAACTCCCTGTACACTGGGGGTTCCTCCCCCCTGCCGGCGGCAGGCTGGGCGCAGTGTCGGTGTGCGTACACCCCGGGGATAGGGAGAGCTGGAAAACTTAGTGAGAAATATCCCGGAGCTGCAGGGTGTTAGATCGGTCCGTCTGTCCGTCCGTCCGCGCGCAGGGGCTGCGCTGGGTGCAGCAGAGGGGGAGACGGGCAATAACACCGCATCTGCAGTGCTGGTAGGGAGCAATTAGCTTTGAATAAGTTTCCAAAAGCTTCTCTCCAAACACCACAGGTGATGCTGGGATGACCAGGACATTTGAAAACCATCTGTAAGGGTTGTATAATTACCTTAAGTAGCAATTTCCCTTTGGAAAAAGTGTGAGCGTTTTCTCTTGGGAGCAGATGCCTTCGTATTTCCCAGCGCTTGCGGACCTTTCCTTGCCTGGCTCCAGAGCCGGTGCTGGAGGAGAGACGGGGCGACTGCGGCGAGCGCGGTGGCACAGCCCTTTGCCGTACCTGCCGTGGGACTGCAACGCTCGCCCCGCTCCGTGCTTTGCTGCTCCGGTTAATGAGCCTCAGATGGTGATGCTGCCGCTCGTTCATTTACGCTCTCAGTCTTAATGGTGTGCGTGTGAGACATTCTCCTCTTCGCATCGTTCTCTTCTTACTAATTGCGTATTAAAGCATAATCATGGTCGCAAGAAAGCAGCCTTAATGCACCCTGGGTAGAGCTAATGATGTGGACACACCGCGCTTAATTGCATTTGTCAAGGTTTTCTATTCCAGGCCTGTTGTAAGTAATTTTAGGAATTTTTTGAGCCAGCGTGGACTTGGTAGATGTTTGCAGTCGTTCCTACTAATGAGTAAGGCTTGTGTGGGAGAGGCTGATTTATCTGTGGTTGAGATTTCTCCCTGGCTAACAGATGGTGGGGATTTCACAGCCTGTTACTTAAGTTTTGAAAAATGTGGTTAATACTTCAGGGGAAGGAGCGATGTGCAAATGGGTTGGAAGTAACACATGAATCGGAGCCAGCAGTTTGCATGTTCTGGGGCTTGGGATGATGGTGTTTCCCGTCCTAATCCTAGGGCAAGGCTTCATCTTTCTGTCTTAATGTTGATGCCAGCTACTGATGAAAAGCACCTTTTCCGCGACCCCTGCCAGGTGGGAGAGCTTGTTTCCAGCTCTGCACCTCTTCCACCTCCAAGGTCACCCTGACTTTGGGCAGCGCTGGAGCATCTATCTGACTTGAAGCACACGAAGGGTCTCAAAGCTGCAGCGTGATGCTCAGTTGCTCTGCCGCAGGCTGAAGCCTGAACGCGATGGAGCAGTGAGGATAACTTACATGATGGGTGGATTCTGTGTAGTCTGAAGGGTTGGTGTAGACGTGGCCCGAGAAGCAGCACTTTGTCCAGGCCCTGCAGAACGGTGGCAGTGGAGCACTGACAGACCTGGCAGTCCTTTGCCCTGACCTGCTGCTGTCCCACATCCTTTGAGTCATCTCATTGAAGACAGTTAATTAGTCATAGGAGTAGGGAGACGGTTCCACAGCTATTTGCATTGTAGGGTCTGTGGAGACGCAATGGATGTCACACACAGAGTAATGGCTCTCACACAGGTGACTCTTCTATCGCTTTCATGGTTTTGTGCATCTAATGCAAAATATACGTACATTTGGAGAGAACTGATGCAAAAGCGGAGCTTTGACAAAGAAAAGCTTTGTAGAGTTTTCTCAAGGAAAAAAAAATGAAGACAGGTTCTCCCCCATACACAGACCTTTTGGTGTCGGTGCTGCGAGTGTGCGCTGAGAAATAAATCGGAGCTGGGGAACCTGGGAGGATTTTGGGTGCAAGTGCTGGGAATGACGTCGGGGGTCTTCCTGTGGCACTCTGGTCTCTGGGCACGTGCAGAAGACAATGCAGCTGGAGGTAGCGCTGGAGGACTAATTTCAAAGACGTGCTTGGAGAGCCGGGGTGAGGGACAGCAGCTCCCGAGCATTGCTCTCTGCCGTCCCACCAACGTACCTGAGCCTGATGGGGTGCAACAGCTCTCTGATGGGAAAGAGGAACTCGCTCTTCCAAGCCAGTGGACTGTAAAGATTATTGAAAAAAAACGAATATATTTCTTTCATGCGGAAATAGTGCTTTCGTCCCTGTACATAGAGATTTATCAAAAGGACCTCTGTGCTCCAGAAGCGGAGCTGAGATCGCAGTTCGTTGCGGATGTGAATTGAACTGGCTGAGTCCCACTTCCAGCAGATCTGAAGAACCATTGTCCAGCGTCAGTCTATCTTGAAGCCCACACCATCAGTTCTGCTCCCAGGCTGTCTTTGCAGAAGCTAGATTTGCACAGCAAATTTAATTTTTCTTTAAAAATGAATTTTCCGACTCCTGGACGTGGCACGGCGAAGCTGGCTGCGAGGGCGCTGCGTACGGGCACACCAACGTGGGATGCTGGAGAGCAGCAGCAGAGTCCACCCGTTCGCCGGAGAGGCTGCTCCAGCGGCCAGGGAGGTGGTAGAGATGGATCCACCAGCTTGTAGGTCTGTTGGGTTTTGTTTCGTTTTTCAGCTGGGATGTTTCATCCCGTTATAGTAGGTGCTGGACAGGAAGCTAATTTTAAGCGTTGTCGGCTAATGCAACAATTTGGGGCGTTCTGATTTTTCTAGACCTAGATGACCGCTCCTCTGCGGGAATCTGGTTTTTGGGACCGAGTGCTCAATGGGATTAGACTTTTATGGTGTCTTAGATCATGCCCAGAGATTTATTACTCACTAGGAGAGCCTGTAGCAGGACCTTGGATTAAATGTGTTGGCCTGGAAAGGAAAAAAAACCCCGTTGACCTTAGTGGTATTTTGGAGGTAAAGCAGGAAGTTGTGTCAGGGTCGTTAGCCCATGTTTGACCAAACACGAAATTTTATTTAAAAACATGCACGCATAGAAAAATCTACGGTTGGGAAGTGGATGAACTTTTTGGTTTGAATCCAGCCTGCGGGGAACCATGTGAAGGACTCTTGCCTCGAGGCCTCGCTTGACTCTGTTTGTTTGCTCAGCCCGTTTCCTCCATCGGCCAAGTCCCAGTGTGTGCGCTGCCTCCCGCCCTCCCCCTCGCCTTTTTTCATAATATTGTTCTAATTACTGGAGTGTGAAGAATTGACTCTTAAAATGCCTCTTGGCGAATTCCATTTGCGCGTTGACGAAATTTCCCCTCGCCGCAGTCTCGCCGTTAGCACCGGCCCCGTTCAGCCCGTCCTCGGATCAGAACTTCTCCTCCACCCTTCCCAGGCAAACTAGGACACGCTCGTTACGGCGTTGGTTGGAGATCATAAATGCCAACGGGGGATGAAAAAGGGGAGAAAAATGAGGGGTTTGGGGGAGGACGAAGGGTTAACACTTGTCTGCCGGGGTCCCGCTGGTGTGCGTTTTCACAGTGCCGTTTCTCCTGATGAGCTGCCGGATGTGATTTTTTGGGGGTAAACTGGGACAACTGGGGGTGGCTGTGGGTGCGAGGCTCTGCGAGCAGGAGCTCAGCTGGTCAGGGAAGGGCTTGCAGGAGGGTTGTGGGGCTGAGGATTTTGGGGAGGTGGAGCTCTGAACGCCGCTTGGAACAGGGATGTTTGTGGCTCCTCTTTGCGTGCATGTGGTCATGTCCTGTCCTCTGCTTTCTCACAACAGCCGTCCCGCGCCGGCCCTGCCCGGACCTTCTGCTCCCCGGCTGGGGGCATGGCCTGGCGGCAGCCTCTTCTCTGCCTGTGCAGTCATCGGCTGATGTTGCAGAGAATTCGGGGTGTATGGCTTTCGTGCTCTCAAAGTGGGTTATTTTCTTTTGAAAACAACACCACTATAGGGTTGTTTCTAGAGGCCATTTTTTTAAGTGAGTAGGGAGCGCTCAAGTAATGCGTCAGGCTTTTTCTGCAGTTGTGAGGGGCTAAAACCTTGAAAAATAAAACCGAAAGCTCAGTTAGCCAGTAATTGCAAGGTTCCAGGGACTGAGGCTTTAAGAAAAATGCCGAAGAGGAGGTTTTCTTCGTAACATTAGAGACTGGGCAGCTTTGGACCATCCCCTGATCCCAGAGGACTTGCGGTAGGTCCATGCAGCTGACTCGCGCTGAGAAATTACAGGTTGCTTCTGTGTCTGGGTTTCCCTCTCCCCTCCGTTTGCAGCCTGGGAGCTGGACCAGCAGGTCCTGGAGAGGGGATCGAGGATGGGTTGGAGAGGGGCTGCGTGTGGGTTGTGCTCCCCGCAGCAAAGGACCTGGGGACTGGGCTGGCCTAAAGCGCTGGTGGGTTTGGCTGCCATGAAGTCTCCTCCTTTGTCATAAAACCTCCCAGGAATCCTCCCTGCAGGATAGACTATGGCTTGCAGAGGCATTTGGCTGGATCCCAGTTGACTTTGTCAGAGGAACTGAACCAGCGGGGAACCAAAACTCATCCCAACGGCTCTGCAGCGCCGTTGGCGTGGCTGTCGGCCCCGGCGTGGGACCCGGACTGGTGGCCGGGCTGGGCAGCGGAGAGGACAGAGCCGTGGTGTGATGACAGCCCAGTCCTCTACGCTCCTTGGCGGGGGACCCGGCAGAGGGTGCCCCAGCCTCCCTCTGTGCTGCTCAGCTCCCCTCCGCAGATGCCTTGGGGCTCAGCAGGGCTGTGGGCAGCCTCTCCCACCTCCACAGCTGTCTTCTGGCCCATAAAAAGGTTTAATTGCCCCTTGCAGGAGCTCTTGGCACACCCCCAGCTTCTTCTAATGTGCATCTTCGTCAAGGGCTCACAGAAGAGCAGTTATCCTTCAGAGGAGCAATAGAGCCTGAACGTTCTCCACCTTACCACACTGTTTTGTCAGCTAATCGGTTTTAACCCTGATAGGGGGAGAGTTTGAAAAGCAAGGGAAGGTGAAGGGAACCTGCCCTGCTAAGGAGGAACTGGCCCGGGAGACGCCCGGGATGGAGGGGCTGTGGCCAGGGATGCTCAGCTTTGGGCTTCTGGTTTTCACAGTGGCAGGGACCCCCAAAATGCAGGCAAAGGGCAGCGCCGAAAGCCCTGGAAGCAGATAATCGGAGATGTAGCCGCTTGGGCTGGCAGGTGGTGTTGCTGGACGAAGCTTCGTGACAGCAGAACTTTGCTGTGAAGTTGCAATTCCACACACCACGATCTGCAACCGGCACTTCTGCTCGCGTCGGGCGTTACAGGGTTATAAAACAGCCAAAAAAAAGCCTTTAACTTCAGGCACTTCGCTCCTCCCAGATACTTCTCCAGCTCTGTCTTGCCACAGAAAGGCTTGTAAAGAGGTAGCGATCGATTAAAATGAGTCGCGGCAAGTTCCTGTTCGCGTAAGCTGTCTGAAGGATGAGCAGATCTTGAGATTTTTGTGGTTTTGCTCCATTAAATCCATTTTTGCCCTATTCTCTTCTGAAACATAAACGAGTAAATGCCATAACAAGGGCACACTTAAAGAAGAATGAAGCGTGACTATAAATATGAGCGCCCCAGCTGAAAGAAAGGTCAGATTAGAGACATTACCCGGTGGTGTTCATTAAGGAGGAGTAGCTGGGTGTAATTTACCTTCCTGGTTTTACCTGCGTGTTCAGTAAAGCCGGTCAGGGGACCCGTGGAGAGAGGGAAGAGATGCGAGATAAGCAAAGGGAAACTTCCCTTTCCCGTGGGTTTGCGTTCTGGGCAATACAGCAGGCGAAGCGGAAGAGGGATTTTGGTACCAATGGTTAGCTGTGGTGCACTTAGTATTTTGAAAGAAAAAAAAAAAAAAAATTCTCTTTGCAGCATGACCCTCGCGGTGCTTCTGTTTGGAGAAGGCAGGGCTGTTTGCTTCTCCGCTCCTTGGCATGCGCTGAGCAAACCTGCACCGAAATGTTTGCGAAGCGCATAGAAGTTTTTTCACCCCGTGCCGTTGGGAGCCTGACCCGAAATTCAGAGCTCGGGCGCTGAGGCTGGGTGCAGAAAGCTGCCGCCCCGTCGCCCAACCCGGCGCCGGTGGTTTCTGCTCGAGCCACACGCGTGAAGAAGGAAAATATCCAGAATTATTTAAGAAAAGAGAAATGTCTTGGAGACAAGCTCATGTCTCAGTAAGGCAGCTCCGACGGCGTGGGGCTGGGAAGGAGCTTCCCGCGGGGCTGTGGGATGTCATGGTGCTTTTCAAGGCTTTGCTGCGCCTGCGGCCGCGTTGCCACCAGCCCCGGCGTGTTTCTGCCTGTCGGTGTGTCTCCGCTCCTGCCCGTTTCCCTGCCTAAAGCTCTCCAGGTACTGACGCAAGTGTGGAAATGCATCCAACTGGTGGCAGGAAGAGATGGCAGTATAGAGAAATCCCTCGTTACAGCAGGAACCAAGCGAATGGGGATTTATCTTGGAGATTAACTGGGCTCTTCTTCTCGTTTTGCTTTTCCTCCCATGAAATTCAGTTCCCTGAACCTGAGAGAATTGCTCTACAGGTCTGCACCGTCTGGGGGAGGTGCGAGAATAAAACCATTTAAATTCCTCTTTGTATTTTGGAGGGACAGTGATAATTCCCCTGATGCCGAGGCTTATTTTCCTTCGTAAATACCTGGGTTTGAATGGTTTCCTTTCTTCCTTTCCTTGCTCAGGGCTGCGGTTTCGGAAAGCTCTCTTCTCGAGGAGGTTTAGCGTATGCACACACCACGTGAAGTCGACGGGGGCTGAACTTCAAAGTGAAGCATGTGAATAAATATTATCCTGACTTGAGGCTACTATTTATTCTTTTTCTTCCGAAACAAAACAAATTCATACATGCCTTCTCAAGACTTGGAATTAATCGTTCGCTTTTTTTTTTTTTTTACCACCGTGGCGATGGCAGCACTTTAGTATTTACTCTGCTCGGATGATGATCTTATCTGCCTCTCTCAAGTGTATGGAGTTTGCTGTTTTGCAGCTGTTTTTTTTTTTTAATTTTGGGGGGGGGGAAATACTGTAGCCGGGGCCAAACCCCTCTGCTCTTGCTTGCGTGGCTTCCATGGGTCACCAACGGGCCAGAGCCCAGCGTGATGGGAAAGCCCAGGAAAATGCTGTGAACCCAAACCGAAGTGGTTTCTCTGGGATTGGGTCCCTGGAAGCGCCTGCAACAGGCAAGTCCTTGTGTCCCTGGTGGCCAAAAGAAACCAGTAAATTTGGGTCCAGACAGCGCCCATCTTTGTAGGGCTTGACTTGCAAAAGGCGTTGAGTGGTTGTCCTCTGAAAATCAGTGTGGTTATTAGTGGAAAATCAGTGTNTGGAAAATCAGTGTGGCTCGAGCCACACTCAGGTCATCGGCCGCTTTGTAGCCTCCTCGTGTGGGCGAGAGCTGGGACGTTGCTGTGGTATCACCGTCCCAGATGCCTCTCGCTGTCTGGTTCAGCTCTGCTCCGCGGCTCCGTGCAGGGAAAGCCTTCATGCATAGAAAATAAAATAAAATTATGCCATCAAATGTTTTATGTATGAGGAAGCACGGGCCGTCAATAATCCTCTCTGTTTTTTAATGCGAACTCTCTCTGCGTTTCTGCTAGTGGCTGATGACACCAATTAATTTTATTGTTTGGAAATAATCTTCCGTGGTGTGTGATTTGCACGGCCCTAGCCTTATGCTTTCTAATGATTTCTCTATTAATTTCACCGCTGCCAATAAGCTGAAGATGCCTTTCAAGTGGAAAGGGAAACATGACCTCATACCGTGGATAAAATATTAGCAAGAACAAATTAAATCCCAGTTAGCAGTTTAGGACCCCAGCCGGTGAAGACAGAAGAGCCGCTGAAGCGTAGCAGTGAGCAGAGAGCTGCACGTGCTGCATTACGGATGCACGAGCGTGTGGAGCAGTAACTTTCTGAACAGCTTTAAAATTAACGTAGAATCGGTGGGTTTGTCCCTGGTCAAAAAAAGAGCTGACCCCAATAAATTCAATTTGTGTGCCTCCCCGGGTGGTAGAAACGCTGCGGCTGGGCTCGCCCCACTGCAGCGCTGGTCCTGCTGTGCTTTCATTCCTTCTTCGCGCCCTGAAGATGGGTTTGGTGAGAGCTCTGCTGCAGCGCTGCCTTTGTCATGACAGCGTACGCCTTCGTCATCTCCCCTCCGCACATAAGGATGAAGCTCCGCGGAGGAGCCCCCTCCGTCCCCCAGGACAGCGGTGATGAGCGGCTGGGTAGCGCCACTTACTTTCGTGATTTTCAGCATCGCAATCCTCGTGGGTGTCCTCCAGCCCTGTCCTTTCGTATAACCTGCGCCCATCTCGCAGAAGCCCCAAAAGCAAGATTTACGCGCAAGAATTTCCAGTGCAAACTGGGATTAGTCACTTGGGTACTTGTCGTCTGCAAGTTCTCCTTTGCAACACCTGGGTGCTAGCAAGCGTGCTTCGAGGCGCTGGGAGAGGAGCTGTGGTCTGCACTAATCATCAGCCCTGGTCAGGGTGAAGAGTAGAGCTGTTTAGTAATGGCACTGTAGGAATGTTGAGACGGATCCCGCTCAGACGCTCCCGCACACACACATACCCCCGAGTAACCTCGTGGAGAGCATCTTTACCTTCTGGCGAGCCTCATCGGCTGCTCCGAATCTGTCCCAAAACCAAGGAAGTAAAAAGAGGATTAAAATTATGATGAGGTCACATGAAATTGTCCTTCTTCAGCCTTTGGAAGAGGTCTGCGCTCACGGTGTGGCTGCCGGGACGCTCGCGGCTGGGGCTGACTTCAGCCGGTTCCTTCTGAGAGGAGAAAAATGTTCTATAATGCACAAAAATCTCATCACATCAATAGTGTCAAAGTGAAGCAAGAAGGGGGGGGGGCGGGAAATCAATGCGGGTTGTGGCCCAAC
>VZSZ01002325.1:663948-676567 GCA_013398815.1 Ibidorhyncha struthersii | reverse complement strand
CAAAATATTTATGTGAAGATTTATATAAATATACAAATATTTATTGCTGTAATATTTTAGTGCTGCACTGTGAAGTTTTGTGGTTCCTGCATAGAAATATGAGGCAAAAGAGTAGGTAATCAAGGATATGGACTTCTGGGCTGACAGCTGGGGAAGGATGAGGGGCTGGAAGCTCGGCAAAGAGCCGGCTGGTTTGTGGTGGGGGGGCTGGAGCCAGGGAAGTGCTGGCTGGATCATGACGGCGTGGGCAGGATGAAAATAATACAATGAGCTATGTAGAGGATGCTGAGCTGCATCAGAAGAGGTGTGGCCAGCAGGGCGAGGGGGGGGATTGTGCCCCTCTGCTGTGCTCTGGGGAGACCCCCCCGCAGTGCTGCCTCCAGCTCGGGGGGTCCCAACAGCAGAAGGACACGGAGCTGCTGGAGCGGGGCCAGAGGAGGCCCCGGAGATGCTGGGAGGGCTGGAGCCCCTCTGCTGGGAGGACAGGCTGGGAGAGTTGGGGGGGTTCAGCCTGGAGAAGAGAAGGCTCCGGGGAGACCTCAGAGCCCCTTCCAGTGCCTAAAGGGGCTTCAGGAGAGCTGGGGAGGGACTCTGGATCAGGGAGGGGAGCCATAAGATGAGGGGGAATGGTTTTAAACTGAAAGAGGGGAGATTTAGATTAGATATTAGAAGAAATATTTCACCCTGAGGGCAGTGAGCGCCTGGTGCAGGTTGCCCCGAGAAGCTGTGGCTGCCCCATCCCTGGAAGTGTTCAAGGCCAGGTTGGACGGGGCTTGGAGCAACCTGGGCTGGGAGGGCAGGGGGGTGGCACTGGATGATCTTTGAGATCCCTTCCAACCCAAACTGTTCTATGATTCTGTATAGCAATAGCTGTGAGGAGTGATGGGCTGATGCAGGCAGGGTGTGTGTGGTCCTGCCACCGGGCTGCTCGGGATGATGTTTTGGCAAGGACGTGCTTGCCCTCCCTCTGCCTGGCGGGGTCTCTCCAGCCCCACAGCCCCGACCACCCGCCTCCGCTGTCGCGTGTTCGTGTTCCGAGGAGCGCCATTGCCGTGACTCGGGTACGGAGGACACACGGAGGTAGGCAGGAGCACTGAGGAAAGTGCGAAGTGATGCCTGGGCTGCTTCATCTCCCCCGGGAGCTGGCTTTGGACGCCTTTAGTGGTCTTTGAAATGGGGATAAAATGCTTACGGTCAGATCAAAGTCTGAGCGTGAGATTTCCGCTGGCCTTGGGTTTCTTCGCACTGGGCTCAGGATTATGGAGTGAAGTCAAGCCCTCCCATAGGGTTAGTACAAGCACGAGGCCAGTTGCAGCTCTGACTTCCTGGGGGAACTTAACCAAAACTCAGTGCCTCTCTTTTCTGAGCCACAAACTGAAGATTCAGTATTTTTTTTTCCTTTGCCTTTTTTTTTTTTGAAAAAAAAAAGGCAGCAAAACTTCTCAAAGAAATTGGTTGTCAGCAGCAGGAAAAAAAGCAAAAAAAGCAAAGACCACCCTAAAACCCAACGTGTTTGCAAAGTCACCGGTGCCGCCCACCGCTCTGGTTGCTGCCAGAGCAAACCCAACCCAGCGGCGCGGGCTGGGATATCTTCTCCTCCATCGCCGCTGCCGTGCAGGGAGTGTGCCAGCTCTGGTTCATAATTAATAGTTTTCCAGCCTGATTCTGCTGGGAGCACAAGGAGGGCATTGAGAGCGGGTCGGCGCTGGCCGCGCTGCACGGCTGCTCCTGAGAAAGTCTGAGCCTCGTGCCTGCTCCGACCCACCTTCGCTTATACACCCCGAGCTCTGCCTCCCGCCCCGGCAGCCCTCCTCCAAATAAAAACTACTTTAGACACAGGATTGAGGGGTAAACAGCGTTGTAGTACTACAGCGGCATTTTTCCCCGTGATTTCTTTTCTTTTCTCTCCCTTATGGACTCTAATCTTCCGATATGATAAGCAGTGAGGAGTAATGGAGCTGTTGGCCTTTTTAAATATGTATGAACTTCTCGGGAAAGCCAGAGAAATGAGGAGCGATGGAGACAGATAACAGATGCGAGATGGTCTCACAACCATGTCATTTAACACGAGTGGGTTTTGTTTTTTTTTTTTTTCCTGGTGTCCTAAGTCATTATTCATAGGCAAAGCATAATGTTTCTCTTCTTTTCATGTATAGGTTATTATTATTATTTTTAAAAAGAGGACTGTATCTGGGTCACAGCTGTGATTATATCACAGAAAGCTGATCGTGCAGTTCCTACCTCTGGCTTGCTGGGTTTTTGCTGCCGGCAAACAAAGCTGTTTTCTGCCTCTTGTCAGGGTCAATCTGGATGGTGACTCAGTAAAATGGGCTCTGTGGGATACAGATATTTGTGACAGACCCGCACATGCATATCTTCTGCATGTATTTATTTGGTGGGATGGTCAGGTTTGGCTTCCGAGGGTCGAAGGGGTCTGTCCCGTCTCCTCCATCATCTTTGTCCCTCCAGCTGGACGCGGTGGGGCTTTCGCCGAGCCGCCGGGCAGCTGCTCCGAGTTGCTTCCCTTTGCGCTTGGCGTCGCTGGTAAATGACTTCGTGTTATTCCCAAACACCGGCGTAAACAGCGGATGTGTGGATTAGCTGTGCCGGCTTCTGTCCCCTGCATGGACCACCTCATGCACTCCCAACAGAGCAAAGCATCTTTCTCGCTGTTGTAGCAGCGCTGGCAGCCAGCGGGTTACAGCGGGGCAAAACCGCGTGGGCAGTCTGCGTTTTCTCATCTTATTTATTTATTTATTATTTATTTCCCCAAACAAACTGTTAACTGAAATCACTCCTCATTTTGGCTGAAATGCAGCTAGTTGTTTTGTCTGAAAAGTTAAATTTTGAGAAGATTCATTTCATTATTTTCACACAGCGTGCTTCGCCCCCCTTTCATTTTAAAACAAAATTGTATTTAATCCATGGGTAGTTTTTTTCTGAGGGCTGATCCACCCGGCACTGGGAACTGTGCAGAGAGGAACAGCAAGAGCAAACCCCGCTCGGGTGACCCTCTCTTTCCCTCCCGCTGTGCAGCCATCGCATCCCCCGAAAATGAATTATTCAGATGACGCTCACGGCACAGCGAGGACACCCCTTGCAGCCAGATATCTGCCGGGAAGGTCACCTAAACGGGGTGACACCCGCTTTCTAACTGCCCTTTGATTTCACAGAGTGCCGTTGCCCCCTGCAAGAAAAGATTACTCGTGAAGGGCTGAGTTACACCACGGGGGATGAATTTCCTGCTCCGTATGGCCATCTGCAGGATTAGGTCTTCTGGTGTTTTGGGAAACACACTGGGAATAACAACCCCCGGTGCTGGCAGCATCCCGCGTAGTCAGGCCGGTGTTTCTGGGGGCTGAAAGCAAGCCCTTGGCTTGGTCACCATGAAGGATGCTAAAGGAGCGATGCGATGTCTGTGGGGACTCACCGAGCTCATCCGCCTCTCTCCTGGAGCATCCCGGCTCCTCCAGAAGGGCTAAACCCCGCAAGATGCCCATTGGTATAGCGCATCTAACGTTAAATTTGTCACCATAGTACGTGTCACGTGCATCGATTTTCTTTTTGCTGGGGGAGGGAAGCTAGGGAGGGTAGGAGCTTGGGAAAAGAGGAAAACAGGCAGGGATGCAGTGGGATTTGCTTTCCAGGAAGGCGCTCATTAGAACAGACCAGAATTACCCGGAGTGCGGGGATGTACGATGCTCCCTGGTGCTGTGCAACGCTGCAGCCGCCCGTTTGCACAGGGATTGTGTCTGTGATGGGAGCAGGGTTGGCTCCCGTCAGGCACGTATGGGATTTTCTTGGCTTCTTCAGGCTGTGGACTGCAGAAAATGTGGTGGTAATTGGCCTTCAGCCACCTTGCCCGGGCAAGGGATCGATACAGCTCAGCGCAGGGGTTCGTCTCGCAGTTTGTGCTTTTTCCAGAAAGACTTGGGGAGAAGAGATGCCATTTAAAGAAAATTACTGCATTGCCTATCGACTGAAACCAAAAGTCTTTTGTCCTGTCAATCATTTGGAGGCTTTATCTTGTCAATCACAAGGGAAAACGTTTCCTTTTCACTTCTGCCAGACTTTGCATAGACCCGTTTTCTCCTTCGTTCAAACAAACAAGCGCTGGGGGCGGTAGCTTTTTAATTTAAAAAATTATTAAAAATAATTTACAAAATGAAATTTGAATATTCTATCAGTATGTAGACTGGGGAGAAAGTAGTAATGCAAGTTCATGTGTGTGTCCTCCTGTCCCGTAGCTGGTCCTAGGTCATCTATCAGACTATCAAACAGCGCTGCATGGACAAGTGTCCTCACTTTCTCCCCGGCTCTGTACACGCATCAGTGCGTTATATCCCATTCCTCGTGCTTGCACTAGAATTTTATGGACATGCTATAAAACCTCAGTGTGTATTTAGGTATATTGCGCTCCACTAGCTTAGGTGCAATGAGGTTTGTGCATGTTAAGTGACCTGGCTTCGTTAGTGTCCGCGGCAGAGGGAGGAGATGCAAAGTCTCCAGTGCTCTGCGATTTCTGAGCTCCACCCCCCGCCGGCGGGTCCCCAAAACACCGCTGCACCCACAGAAGCCGGGTGAGACCGGGGTGCGGGGACCGCCTATATTAATCTCTTTGCTAGATATTGGCAGCCTGGGCGCGGGGGCAGGGAGGGCAGCGAGCCTCCAGTCTCACCGCTTGCAGGATGCTCCGTGGATGCTTTGGGAGCCTGGAACTGAAGCGTGGCGTAAAACGTGTTTCCCCAACGCGAGCTCTCCATTCATAAATTCGTCGCCGGTCCCGGCCGCGGCTCAGTTCCCGCGGCACCTGAATGATGTGCCCGTTGGGAGCGTTTCGGGGCGGGGGGGGAGCCACCCCCAGTGCCATTACCAGGAGCGCTTTGCCCCCCTGCCCTGGCCGCTCCTCCGGCGCTGGCCACGCGAGGATGCTCGGGCAGACCTCGGGGCTGGTCCTCCGGCCCGTGGTGGGCTCAGGAAGGAGGGAAGAAGCTGCGGTTTCATCCCAGGAGGAAACCAACAAAACCACTGCGCGCGCCGGGGTGTTTGCAGCGCCCGGATGAAGTGGCTTTTGTCGCTTCACAGCAGGCGCCTGAGCGAGATTCCCCATAGCCCCGTTCGTAGGCTGGATGTTGCGGCGCATTTTGAATTGTTTGTGGCTTTGGTTTTGTTCATGAGACTGAAAGACATTTTCCTTTCCCTTTCCACTTCTGTTTCCTTTCCCTTTCCACTTCTGTTTCCTTTCCCTTTCCACTTCCGTTCCCTTTCGCAAGGCGTTTTTCCTCCCTGTGCCGTGCTGCTCCACAGATGGATTTTGGACGTGAGCAAATGTACTGCCAGAAGTCCCGAAGGCCGTCTGTCCGTCCAGCAGTGGGCACGTGGCTAATGCACGGTGCTGAGCACAGTCCGGGTGATGGGAGCCGCGCACCGAACACCCCGCATCCACGTGTTTGGGCTTTGCAGAAATGCAAAAAGCACTCTGCTGCCTTTCCTCCTGCCAGGGGAACATGTTCTCCCGCTCGAGCTGGTGGCCCAGTTAAGCTCCGGTAGTTTGGGTCAAGTCGTGATGCTCCGGAGCGATGCAGGGTCCCTGGTTCCCCACCCTGCCTGGCTCCGGGGCTGCAGCGAAGGTCCTCTCCGCTCGTGCCAAGAGCAGCACTACAAAGTCGTCGAGGTCCCGGCTTTAAAGCCTCTGCTGCATTGGGCTGTGCTCCCACAGCCTCGCCAGAGCCGGGGATGCTGTTTTCCAGCGGGGCCGGGGTGCGGGTCAGTGCCCGCTGGGGGCTGGTGGCCATCTGCTGGCTTCCTCGCGAGCCGGCCGGACTCGCCGGGCAAAGGCTTTTTCCCGTCAGCGGCTCTCTCCTGGGGCACAGCGCTGTGTCAGGAACCGGTATCATTGTTCTCGACAGCCGCACGTTTCCCTTTGCAGACGGCTAAATATATAAAGCTGCTAGATATAGAAAGCAGCCACACGGACGGAGTTTCCATTTCTCTCCCGGCCCCTCTTTGAGCAGGACACCTAAATATTGTTCTTACTCCGTGCCAGGGCTTTTATGGTGAGGTTACGTGACTTAGGTGCCTTTGGCCGATGGTGCTTTGCCAAGCCAAGGTGAAGTACGTGGCAAACAGGGACATCTCTTTGGAGCAGGGAAGTGTGAATCATCCTTGTTAAGCTTTTAGTTGCAAACTTTTTTCTTTTTCCGCAACGCAACATCGTTTCCGCTGCTCCGACCTTGGATGCTGCAGCCGCTGGCGGTGCGGGTGCCTTTCCAGGAGGGTGAGCACGGGGTGCCCCATCCTGCGGTGGGAGACGATGGAGCTCACGGGTGGCACGGCCAGGGGATGCAATTCGCCCTCTGGGAAAACGCAGCGTGCCGGTGTTGCTCTGCATCCGGAGATGATGCTCTTTCTCTGCTCCATTTGCTGTCTCTGCCCTGTGGCTGCTCTGCCAGGAGTCTTGGCTCTCCGGGGATTTACATCAGCTCTGTGTGTTTTACCCCTCTTCTGTTGCTAATAAAAAGTTATTTTCAGAGCGTGGAGCGGTCTGGGCTGGCTCCTGGATGTGCAGCGTCGCTGGGCTAGAGAGCAGGGACCGGCGCTGGCGATAACCCACCACCTTCACTGCACATCTCTATTTTAAGAAGCCTGTCTGGTTCCCAGGAATCATCCTAATTCTTTACCCCTTGGTATTTTATAAATTGCAGGGCACCCATCCCCAGGCAGGCGAGTCGGGGCCAGGAGAGCTGTGGTGCGAGGACCCGGGGGACAGTTCGGGGACTCCCTTGGGATGCTGTCCTGGCACCCGTCCACCCCCGCCACGCACACGGCGCGGCCGTGCACACACGGACAGATGGGGATTTCCTTTCCTTTCTCTGAATGCAGGAGATCTGCTTGTCCAGGCTTCCCCCCCCCACCCCCCGCCCCGGCCCTTATATCAGTCTTTTTTGTTTCATTTCCTTCTGAACCGTAACAAAAGCTTTAGTGTGCTGGGACCGGTAATTAGCATCACTCTTATTTTCCAAGTAACTCACCTCTGAAGCATGTGTGTACCGGGAGGTTCCCTGGCCGCGTACAGGAGGATGGCCTCAGGGCTGAATTTGCATTTCAGCTACATAAATTCAAATCACTTTCATACATCAAGTGATTTCACTGGTCAGAGGATCACTTTGGATGAGGGGATGTGTGGATGCTCGGTGGCAGAGTGGGGGAGATGCGCCGGCTGCTGACCCCGGCCGGGCTGCAGCTGCCGGCTCCTTTGCAAACATAAAAAAACCCCGAAACAACCCAAATTCTGAGTGTGACATGCGCCTCTGGGAGCGGCTGTGTCCTCAGGCACAGGAGCCACCTCGCCTGCAGCGGGAGGTGTTTGATCCCCACGCCGTGCGTCTCTGAAGCTGCGGGTTGAGAGAGCGTGTGTGAAGTCTCACCTGGGTGCTGCTTTCATCGGTCATTGCGCCTTCTTGTTAGTTTATTCTAATCCTATTTCACTGTTTTCTTTGAGCGTAACAATGTCTGGCGGTTACTGAGCGACTGCTGTCAGCGCAAGCCTTTACTGTTGGCTTTTACTCTTTTGTAATGATAAAAATGGGTAACTTTACATCCCTCGCCTTTCATCCTTGAGTATCCTAAAGCTTCGTACGAGCGGCTGATTTCCAAGACGGGCGCACTCTGCCCGTGACCCGAGAGACAGGGGCTGCTCCTGCCCTCTGCAAATGATGCTCCCGAGGACCAGGAGATGCTTTGAGAAACACGTGAACTCCCTCAGGTCTGACGAACAAAGACTCGCTGCTCCCTGTGGAGTTGAGCCTTCAAAATAAGAGGAGCAGATGGCACTGAAAGCATCTCTCCCTCGTGGACAGCCAGGTTTGCTGCAGAGCTGATAAAACACCGGAGGTCACGTTTGATGGATGGTTTTCAGGTTTTTCAAAGACCTCCTCTCTTTCTCGGTACAAAACCTGGGACCTCGGTCGCACCCGTCTCCTACCTCGTCCCATGCTGAAGGTGACGTGGTCTCAACGTTCCCGTGGGGCGATGCTGGCCAGGACACTGCGGGCTTCGCCTGGCGACTCTCGGAGCTTTTTGTTTCCTGTGAAAGCATTTCTCACCCTTCCTTCTTGTTTAATGCGAGCTGGCAGCGGGTATCAGCTCTGGTTTGAGCTGTTTCTCAAGTGTTTAGTGAAATGTCGCTGTTCCTCCCACGCATCTCCTGCCGACAGCTTCGTGCGTTCCCGCCCAGGTGGAAAGGGCTCCCGAACTCAATCCTGGGCAGGGACCCCGCGGAAATGTGGTGTTACTGCCCAGCGAGCCAGCGCTGCCAGGGAGGGGAGGTTTGCAAAGTGGTTATTTCTCGGATGGTCGTGTTCCTGTTGATAGGAAGGATGCAGCACGACGCAACGACTTACCCGTGGTCAATCCGTTCCTCCGCACTTTACCCGGCGCCTTTTTTGGGGGTTACTGTGTTGAAAAAGGGGGTTCCTTTTCGCATTCCCAGTGCTTGTGTGTAAGGAGGTGAGTGTTGCGTATTTAATGCCCCACCGTGGTGCCACCAAGTTTGTTTTTGCTCCAGCTGGCTGGGCAGGTACAATTTGGTTGCGAAACGGCATTTGCCGACCCGTAAATCCCAAATCTCGAGGCAGCGCATCGCACCCTCGATGAAGGGGATCTTCAAACTCGGACTCGCGCACCTGCAGCAGTACAGACCTCTCAGGGCAGCGACAAAAGTGGAGGAAACAGTTATCCTCCAGGAAATTACGGTTTGCAATTGGATAATTGGCGCCGTGATGGGCTTGCGAGTGATGGCTGCGTGACGGGTTCGTGTGGCTCTTTGCAGCTGCCTTTGCTTTCCGTGCAAAATCCCTTCCCAGCAGAGGGCTGGCACTCGTCCCCTCCTGCTTTCCAAGAGCTTCGCTGCCTGAGACCACTTGGAGGTTCATTACCCACGTTAGAAAGTGGCTGCGCCGGCTCATCCTCCTCCAACAAGTGATTACCTCCCGTGGAGCAGTCGCTAACGAGGAGAGGACCGCACATCTTCCATGACTTTGGAGGAGGAAGATAAAATGAAGGAAAGACAGAAAATCAACTCCTTGCTCAAATTCTTGGTCTCCTCTGCCTCCTCACTTGGGTTTTGGTAATGATTTTAATTTGCAGTTGCGGTTTCCTGGCAGTATAAGGATTTTTCAGTGACTGTCATTTTCTTTGTTACTTTCAGGCTGGTTGTTTCAAAACTCATTACCCTTGGCATTTATTTACCAAGGCTGGAAGCAGCTTGCACTGGGGGCGCAAAATGGAAATTGATTTACGGCGACGGTGTGTGATATAGAAAATGTCAATTTTTTCCCCCTCTCGAGTCTATAAATTAGTTTTGATTCCAATGAGGTTTTAAACTATACTTATAAATCAGTTCCCAAGGAGCCGTGCGAGTGTGGGAAATTGAAGTAGTGAAGCAGCAGCCCTGTATCACGGCGTCGCTGATGCAGCTTTATTATGGGGCTGCTCTCCCACGAGTGGGTGCAGGGCTTGGGCGGGTGCCGATGCCGGGCGGTTTGCGTGGGATGCGTTCGGGGAAGGGGCTTTCGGCTGGGGAGGAAAACCAGCTGCTCAAATACAACCGTGTCCTTAGTATATCCATTAAAAAATTAAATCGGTCCGAGCTTTTAGGAAGATCAGCGTCTGAAATCGCTTGTGATTTAAGGAAACAAATGCCACGCTGAGGTTTTTGGGGGATATCGATGCCTCAGCATTTCTCAGCTGGCAGACCTCTACAAGGACTTGCCTCAGGCTGTGAAACCACTGATGGTTTTGGAAACTTCAGGTCGTTTGGACTTGCAATCTCAGCACTGGGAGCGTTCGCACCGTTAGAGCAGCTAATGCATGTGAACGCTCCCAGGGCACGCTCCGGGACGGCTGATGCGCAGAAGTGCTGGAAGGAGGATTGGAAGTGAGGAAATGCGCCTTTCAGCTGGTGTTTCACACGGTTTGATTTGGCGTGCTCTGGAGTCGGATGCAGAAACCTCTGCGGGCAAACGTCGTGGTAGCGCCTCGCGACGTGCCTGCTGGGTGCTGTTGATCGTAAATGGAGAAGTGGTTAACAGAGTGTACAGAACACTGGAAATTATAAGAAAAACTGCCCCTTCGTCACCCTCTGCTGTGCTGGACAGCCAAGTTGTGGGATTTTGGCAACCCCTCAGCAGTTCAGCAGAAGGTCGGCCGTGCCATGGCTGCGAGCGGGGCTGCGGGAAGAAGCAGGAGCGATCCCGGGAGCCGCGGTGCTGCCCTTCGGGCTGGGGACACGGCAGCACCGCGCTCCCCGCTCCGCTGCCCAGATGTTGGGTTTCAGCTTATGGAAGCGTAGACAAACAGATGTGTTTTCTGTGGATGTGCGGGAGCCCTTACCTGCCAGGCTGCCTGTCTTCCACGCTGCACCAGATTGCTACTGGGATAAACTCAGTTCAAGCTCCGTCGACTGCAATATCGTTTTTACATCTCGTCGTTTCGGATTGCCGTTCCTGTCTTTAACTTTTGCTGCTCTGCCGTCTGTCTCCCGCAGCTGAGGTGCCTTGACAGCTTCCCTCGCACACACCAGTGATTTGTCACACACTTGTGTCACTCTTCGCTTTTTCTTCCATCTTTGCGCCTTAATTGTGACATTAAAGGAGCTAATATAGACCCATACAAAGGACCTGCTGCGTCACCCCTGAGGCTTCTGTGCACCCCAGAATCCTTTCGTAGAAACCTCCCATGTCCTCAGTCTCCTTCGACTTCTGGAATTAAGCGTTTCCTTCTGCTTGGCTGAGAAAACCTCGTTCGAGACGAGATACATGAGTGCTGTGTTTATGGAGTTACTGTGGAAATCCCTGGCGTTCGCGCTGTGCTGGTTTGCTGTAATGGATCTGTACATGCCAGAACACCTTGCAAAGAGGGGGAAAAAACAATTTTCCTTTCTCTTTAATAAGCAGAAACTGCGATGCAGTGCAGGGATGCAATACAGAGGTTTTCTTGGGGAGCCAGGGCCATAGCTTGGGGAAGGATCTGGGTGCTGGATCCTCCCCAGGGCTGTGCATCTCCCGTGATTTCAAGGTTTCCAGCTGCACCAGCTTCCCATTTATACCTGCTGCCTTTCACAGCACGGACACACGCGGATGTCTGTCTGTCCAGGCATGCTTGCGGGCAAGTTCTTGGTTTTAAAGTAAGAAACACTCAGGGAAAGAGCTCTCAGGAACTGCCACATGATAGAAATGCTCGGATCGAGGCATAAATTAGTGCTTTTTTCCCTATAGTCAGACTCATGATGAATACTTTCTTGCCAGACCTGGCCTGGTTGGGTGCCCGAGCTCTGGCACTGCTCCGGGAACATACGGAGCTACCGGTGCCCCCGGGGCTTCCTTGCGGACATACCCTGCCGAACCTGGCACATGCTGCCGTGGCTCCGGGTTTGGTCCTTACTGACCTGCAGGGCCCTGGAACAGCCAAGGGAGATCAAATCTTGTTCATATAAAAAGCCAAATGAGTTTTGCCGGGGCGGTGATGGAGAGAGCACTCAGCCGTGGCTCTCATGTCTTTACGGGGGATGGGGACAGCAGCAGCAGCCGTGCTCGGTGTGGGGGGACAAACCCTCACAGCCCGTGGGAACCTGCTCCCGTCTTACCGAGTACCCCCTGCTGCGCTGGGCTTTTTCAGCATTTCTTCTATTTGTGTTGAAATTCTGGTTTAGCTCCTTGGGTTGGAGCCGGTGGTTAACGTGAAGCAGCGCGCATCGTGCTTGGGAAATTTTTCAGCTTTACTTGAAATGAGCAGAAATTGTACCCGCAGGTCACATCGCCAGCGAGTCCGTCCGGCAGCCCGAGCTGTACCCTGGTGCTTGTGTCCTTCCCTGGGCTTTGAAGTCAGTCGTTTGGGCCTTCTGCGATGTTGTGGGGAGCCCGTGGGAAAACTTTGAGATGTGGTGAAGAGCGAGTGCTCCCCCCTGCCAAAGCAGCGGTGCTGCTGCTGGGTGCTGCGGGCACGCCGGGTACACCGCCGGCATCCAGAGCTGCCGCGGGGTAGGTCTCATGGGAACCGGGGTTCCCGTTACGGGCTCGTTAGCGCTGCCTGGCCCGTCCTCGCTGCCTTCTCCACCTTCTTGACAGCCAGAGCTGGATCTTACTGCTCTTACCATGTTAGCTGTGTTCCAGCAAAGGCAGCCTTGAGCGCGGCTGGTGAAGGCTGGGATCGTCATACAGCAAAACCTCAACGAATGCGCCCCTCTGCCGGGCTCTGCTGGGGTGATTCTCCTTCCATCGGTGTTCCCGGGGGACCCCGTGGCCCCCAGAGCTCGGACTGGATGAGCTAACGGCTGTGGGCTGCAGTGCTGCCATAGCTAACGACCGCCACGTGAGCCCGGCTCATTTCTGCTCGCAGAGTTCACTGGAAAAAGTATTTTTGACTCGACACAGTACCTCATAGAAGGTGACAAAGTGATTTCAACTTCATCGGTTTTTCCATTTGCGCAGCCATTAAGAGGCCAACAGCAGCGGAGAGCATCAGCCCCAACCGTTAGTGGATCCCATTTTCGTTCCTGTACGGTGATCGCTGGTGCGGCATCCCTGGGGGGGGGGTTATCTGCGACGGCAGCAGGTTGCCA
>VZSZ01002325.1:643262-656426 GCA_013398815.1 Ibidorhyncha struthersii | reverse complement strand
CCCCAAGTTTTGCGGGTCATCTTTATTCAGTGACCTTTCCTTAAGCGATGCGCATCACCCCCTGCTCCCCCCCCAGTAAGGAAATGTTTGCAAGTGCTTCATTTATTTTAAATTGACCCCAGTTCCCAGTAGCAAGGGCTGGAGTTAGCCCCAGGGTCTCTGGTGGGAAGAGATTTGGGCTGTCATGGAGAGTGATGTGCACGGTTTTTGAATACCATTAATTAATTAGAGTTTTGCAGCCCCGTTTCCATGCTGGAGCAGCAACTCCCTTCATTAGCAAAGAGATAAACGCTACCTCCAGACAGCACAGTGCAGTCCCAGAAACCTTCCCGGCTCCTTGCTGGAGAGCACGTTCTCAGCTGGGACTAGATTTACAGTACCATCATGTATTATTCATCCGAAATAATACATATTCTAACTCCGCAATTGCGCAGGGCAAGGCAGAGTAATGTTAAGGATATCTCCAACCCATAAATCGTAATGTTCAAAGCATTAACAGATTTTGTGTGTGTATGTGTTTGGGGGTACACGAGGAGCTGTTCCTCTTAGCAGAGAGCAAGGGATGCACCCAAAATTAAATGTTTTGCAAACAAGCAAGGCAGCATCTCGCCGCAACGAAGCCGCTCAGGTGTTCAGTATCTCGCTCTACTTTTAACAGGAGAAATAAGTGATTTGTGCGTGTTACACCAATTCTGGGCTAGTCTAAATATATCTGCTGAAAAAAAGTGAGAGCTCACAGTTTGAGGGTATCTCGTTGGCGCCGAGAACGGGATACTTGCCTTTAAATGATGGTTATGCCCAAGTTACAGTGAATAACCGACCGGCTACTAAAGCTGCAGATTTCCTCATTTGTTGGTGGGGTTATTTCTGATTGGGGGAGCGGAGGAAGGGGGAAGAAATTAAGCTTCCAAAACCCACTAGTATTTAATAAAAAAAAAAGAAGTGTCTATTAAGAAAGCCAGTGGGATGTGGAACTTTTTAAATTGTCAATTTCTGTTAGTCTTATTATAATAATTGATACTAAAGGAAAAAAAACAGATATTGTTTGTTTAAAAGCCATGTTCTTTGCTGTCGTGAAATCTTTGTATTCTCAGTAATGTTGCACTTACCCCTAGATCTAAATTACAGCCTGGAAAAGCCCTTTTCTTTAACTGAGTAAATAAGATTTAGCTTCTGCGCGCTATCTACCTGTTTCTATGGAAACCAGATTTTAGTGCCAAGCGAGCTGCTTGGATTCGGCACCGCTCGGCTCCGGCTGCACACCAGCTTGAGCGAGAGTGGCCATAAACCCCCCCCTGGGGGTGGGGGGGGGGCTCATGGCACACTCGCCCCGATGCCTGCAGAAGCCAGATTAAGGGGGGTACCGCTTCTCGGGGTGATGCTGAACTTGTCTGGGTGATGCTGAACTTGTCTGAGTGATGCTGAACTTGTTGGATCTCCTAAAGGCTGATAATCAGGGTTTTTTTTGTTGCTGAAATGAGGATCTCACCTCTTCCCGGAACAGAAGAGGAGATGCTTTGGGCTGTCATCAGCTCAGAGGGAATCCTGATGCTCCATTTATAATCGTGCGTGGGCCACGGCGGGGCGGAGAGCTGGGGGAGGCTGCAGCGGGGGATCGTCCGTGATGCTGCCACAAGCCCTGGGTTGGATGCTGGAGGACATGGCCAGGCTGGAGTAGTGCTCATCTCAGGGTTCTCGTTCAAGTGCAGCTTTGGAAGAGCAAAGCAAGCCAAGAAGACTTGCCTTTTATATTGAAAAAATTATTAAACCATAATTATGTTCTTAGACTTGGATAATGAAACATCTTTCTCTGTGGGCCTTAGGGCCAAAATAGATGCATTTTTAATGTTATTTTTAACAGTGCATTTTTTCACGTCACAGCTCCTGTTCTCTTCGTATTCAAAGTGGAAAAAGATGTGCAGTATGATCATCATTATTAAAATCTCCAGCCTGGTTTTGTTATGTTTGGGATTAGATAATGCAGCACGTCTAAGGGTCTGCCCTGGAGACAGGGGTGTGGGCAGAAACCACCCGATGGCTGAAAGCAGATGGTCTCTCTGGTCATCTTTCTCTGATACCAATGATCGTGTCACATAGACATTTAGTGTTTTAATGAAAACTGCAGTGGAGGTTGACATTAGCTTATTTGGTGCCTGGACATCCCGTGGCACTGGTGAATTTTATGGTCTTTCAAAGCCCATTAGATTATTTCTGTAATCCTTTAGATTTTTATTCTTGCTGCTGTCGAGGCATTTGTCCTCTCCTTTCTTTACTGTGCCGGGATTTGTGTGATGGTTGGAACAGTCTTAAGCCAGCTCCTCCTCTGCCTGTGCTGTGCTTGAGAAATCAGAGTTATCTGCTGTGGAAAGGGGCTGTGGCAGCACAGACCAAGCACCATGGGTAACTAAGCATCGTATCAATTTAAGGCACCTCAGTCTGTGCTTGCACGCCCAAGTATGACGGTAATGGGGATTAATAATACGCCACAATGATAAATTTGGAGCAGACCCAAGGTTTAGCGGGAAGGACTACGGCCCTGGGAAGAACCGTTACTGGCAGCTCTTTGGTGATGGAGAGCATCGGCCGCTGCGTGCCGTGAGCGCGGGAGCCACCGCCTCGCTCTGCATCCTCCCACCCTTGCGGGAAGATGCTGCTTCCTCGCTGCTCGGTGGGACGGGGACAATTCCTGCCCTCGGCTGGGAGGGGGACGTCCTGAAAGGATGCGAAAGGTTTTTCTGCAAAACGGCCTAGCTGGAAACTTCTTGTAGGCTCTTGCGTGTTTGGGGGTTTCTGCAATAACAGGCGTCATGCCCTTCATGCCGTGTGCCAGCCGGCGCTGTTAGAGGCGCACATGGAGCAGAAGAAATGCTGTGCTGGCTGCAGAGTCTCACTTTTCACCCCCCTTTTGTTTTTTTTTGGCATTTGGCTTTTTCATTTGCGCCGTCCGTGTGCCTGTTCCTCGTTTTAGCTAAAACCGCCTGAATGATCGGTGTACCCACCCTGGACTCCAGCCACCCTCCAAGTGAAAGAACCCTCCAGCCTGCGACTGGTTCGGATCTTCGTTCTCACTGGGTGGGTTAATGAACAGGGCAGAAATCAAATCCTGGATCTGGAGATTTTCCCTTCTTTCTGCCTCAGGCCCTTCTGTAATCTTAATGGGGAAAAAAATCCTCCCTCCCCATCCACCTATCCTTTATTGGAACTGCTAAACAGTCATCTTCAGTGACTTTCTAATAAAAGGATGTCTGTTAAATGGAGCCCCGGAGAGCTGAGCTGCTTTACAGGGAGCTGTTTGAACTTGTTTCCATGCCGGCTTTTTTAATATAGTTTAATATAGTTCTGGTTCTTTTTCTGCATAGTTTTTCCCCATCAAAGCTTATCATTTCCATTCTGTTGTCTTACAGTCACGCAGCTTCACATTGGGCTTGGGGAGGGGAAGGGGAATGGCACATAGAGCACCGTCTGGGCGGCGAGATGCTCTGAAGTTAAAATTCTGGGGGTGAATGGGCTTATAACATCACAGCCGCTCGCTTAACAGGTTGCACTTCCTTATTTATTTATTCGTAATTTTATTTATTTTAACTTTGTCCTGGAGTGCAGCGGCAGTTACAGCCTAATTGCAGCGCACAGCACGGTGCAGGAGTAGCTCACGCCGCCGCTGTCGGACAGACGTGTCCCCAGGAACTCAGCGGCACAAACACAGGCAGAAATGCAGCTGTCCTGTCAGAGACAGCAGCCAGAGGAGGAGATACGGAGAGATGTGCATTTGCACGGGTCTCCTGCATCCCAGCCAGAGCCGGCACTGGGCTCTCTGGGATCATTTGGGAGATGCTCTTGGAAAGGCGTGATAGGATGTTGGCTTGCTTTGCGAGGTTCACAGACAGGCCTGGCGGAGCTTCCCCTTCCACTATTTCATTCATTTCATTTTTCATTCTCATAAGCTCTGGGATGTGCATTTGCGTTGGGGATGAAAGCCAGCACCCAGAGTGCTGCTCGGGGTGACACCCGCCGAGACCCCTTGCCGTGGCGTGGGGTGGCTGCGGGGTGACGTGAGAGCCGGTGGGTTCGTGTTTTGGCAGCTTCGTTCCTCATGCGGAAAAGGTGCCGTGGTTTCTTGGGCAGGGTCCTTCTATGGGCTGGAGCAAACCAGCGTGCTGCCGGTGGTCCTGTGAGCAGGTCCGGGCAGGGAAGGCGCCACGGGCGCCCGACAGCTCTTCTCGCAAGGGTGGTCCAAGGAGAGTCCAGAGGAGAGCTGGGACCTGCCCTGCCCCGGAGCCCATCTGGGAGCGTTTGGCAGCAGTCATGCAAAATCTGCTGGGAAGGCTGTCAGGCACAAGAGCGGGATCCATCTGAGCAGCGTCCTCTGCAGTGCCAGCAGTGCCGGTATGGACGGACGTGGCCGTGCAGCCACGCATGGAGACCGTGCTGGATTTGCTGCATCCCCTGGCACTGGCTGGGTCGCGCTGCTGGAAACCAGTGCAGCTCCACTGGTTCAGCTGGAGCCGGCTCGACATGCGCAGCTGAGCTGGTTCATTTATCTGTGCCTCATTTCCCCCATGTGTTCCCCTTTCCTGGGGGTCTTTTCTCATGTTGCATCAAGCGTCTCCCACAGCCCACCGACAGCATCCAGCAGCTGTGGGCACCCATGGGTGCTGAGGTGTCCGTTCTTCCTCACCCCCAAGGTGGCTTTCCAGACTTTTCCTGGAAATCCCACCCGTGGCTGATAGCTACGGCAGTCTCCTCTGCCAGCATCGCTCCAACACCTCTCTCTGGGAGCGGGTAAGGAAACGGGAGGGGGATGGGGTATTCCCTCTGCTAGCTGGATGTTTAATTAATTTAGATCGCTTGCATCATGAAGTTATCGTCTCGGCTCAGGGGTAGGGAGGTTGGCCCCGGTAGCTCTGCTGGCGTCACCAGGGCAGGCTACGCTGGGCGGTACACGGTCCCCATGGGAAATTCCCATCAGGATACCCCCAGGGATCGGCAGGAAAGCGGCTGCGGGGCCAAAGGGGAGTGAAGACATCAATGACTGCGCTCAGGGGAGTCATTGAAACGACTGCAGGTCTGTGGGTTTAATTGCTTTAGACATGTCCCATCCTTTGTTCAGGCACCATGGAAGTATTTGGCTGGGGCTGGCGTGCTGTGACCCCTGTCTGGGGCTGGGATGAAGAGACGACGAGATGCCGTGTTTCATACAGGCAGGGGCCGTGCGATGCATGGCACGTGCTGGTGCCAGGGCAGGATCGCCTGCTGCCCGTGCTGGGGCTTCACTGGGATAAACTGGGATGAGCCTGGCTCAAACCCACTCACAGCGTGTCTTTAGGTGTGCGGCAAGAGGGTGAGATGCAGCAAGTTGGGATCACACTTTTTAATGGAGCGGTTCCAATATAAATAGCTTGGATAGGTGATTAATAGAAGTCTTAATAAATGCTGAGTTGTTTCGGTGTAGAGCCCGCCAGCTTGTATCCGCGGCTTTACAGATATCGGTGCCGCCGCCTGCTATCGCGCTCGTGAACATTTATTACTGATAGTGCTCCGCGTCTGTAGCAGAATAAAGCACTGTATGAAAAATACATTAGCGGGGCCTTTGTTAGCAGAGCGTTGCGGTATTCCCCACTGCCGTAGCTGCCGGGGCCATTGCACTGGCTTTTCCCTCGCTGGTGCCGTGATCACAGTTCTGTATTTCTCTCCCTCTCGTAACCCGTCAGCCGACTCCTCCTCGTTTCCCAGGCAGGGCTGCCATCGCAGCCAGGCTTGGGGCAAAGCCGGGTCTGGGGGGACGGGACTGGACCATACTGGCCAGGGAAGGGCTCCAGTTTCTGGGCATGCGGAGGGCAAGGAGGAGAACGCTCCTAGCAAGTCACGGGGTAGGTGGCACAGGTGGTTCGACGTGTTGGAAGGCCTTTTCGTCCATTTGAGCCCATTTGTTCCCTTTTCTCAGCCCTCTTCTCCATGGACATACTTATTCATCGTCCTGCTCGGTGTCAGGTGGTGGGTGGCGTAACGAAGATCCGCTGATCAGTATCGCAGAGGAGCTGGCGCGGGGCCGCGTCGGTGTGGGTTTCTTGGTGGGCTGGGAGGGACAGCCCAGGCTGTTGCCGGGAGCATCCTCCGAGTAAGTACTAAACTGACTGCCCCACTTAAGGGCGGGCGAGTGATGTGGAGAAGAAAGCCCCCATGCTGGGTCAGTTAAACGACGGAAAGCCCCACGTACAGCTCCTGGGTTCCTGGCACACCTCCCCTGCTCAGAAGAGCTGTGTTTCATTGCACCCACCAGCTGGAAAACAGGTCTGATTGACTGGTGGCCACAAGCTGCCATGCGTGAGGTTCCTCCGCGGCGTTTGAAAGCCATCTCCGAGCCTGCACCCTGCTGATGGGAGGAGAAACTCAGCTCTTGTTTGCCCTTCGCGGTGCCCGTGAACTCCCCGAGGAGAGCCCGGGTGCCTGTTCAGTTTATCGGTTAACACACATCACCCCGTGGGGTGGTTTTTCTTTCGAGGTGTGTCCGGAGGTGGGGATGGATGGATGAGTTCCTGCTCAGCCAACCTGCGCCGTGGTCCTGCCGTGGTGGGAACACAGAGGTTTGGTGCTGGAGCCGCTCACGTGTGGGCAGCTGCCCGTCCTGCCTGCGTCCAGCTGCTGTCCTCGCTTTTCCACCTCCGCGACTGCCGCTGTTCGCTGACCACTAAAAATCTCATCTAGAGCCAGCGAGGGAGCGAATTCGCTCGGTTTAACGTTTTCTTTGCGAATGTAATTTCAGAGCGGGGAATGCTTGCATAAATATACATATATTGTCTAACCGCCTTTTTTTTTTTTCCATTTAGTCGCTCAAACATGTGATTTTATTCCTGCAGCTGTAAAGCCAAGCGTGCGAATGTTAAATTGTTAAATAAGTCAAACATAATTATTCAAGTACCCAGCATAATGTGTTTCAGAAGTGCAGAATCTGAAATCCAACACAATGTGCGCGGGTAAACGCTTTTGTGGAGATTGTACTCCTAAGGGGAATGTCATTTTGACAAGAATATATTTTCCCCTCTTTCCTCTCGCAGCCAGTCTTGTACTGTCTTGATGCTTTGGTGGAAGCCTCACCCAAGTACAGTTCATTTTGATGTGGAATTATTCAAACCTTTCAGATCCATCCCTGTGGACCGGTTTGCTCCGCAGGCTGATGAAATGATACCGGTGCAGCTCAATGCAGAGGACCTGATGTTAAATGAAAGGTTTTCTTTTGCAAGGGTTAGTCTGAGCTGCTCATCTTTTTGGTAGTGCCATCAAATGCCCTTTTCTGCAGTCCAGGCACATCACCTACATCTGGCCAAAATATGTCGTGGAAAAAAGATGTTTTGAAGAAAAAGCATCCTTTATAGCGGATGGGGGAAACGTCATTAAAACTCAATTTTCAGGGACATTTTGGGGCCTTTTTGTCCAAAAACGGAAAATACTTTGTTTGAATGTTTGTGGATTCCAAGGAAACATTGCCTATATTCTTTTTCTATCGGACAAAACCAAAGTGCTTATCAGTATCAATCAGGGCGGAAAGACGTTTCCTCTTTATGCTGTCCCACTTGACACGCAATGATGAGATTTATACCAGGCTGAGCGTCTCCTCTGAGAATCCCAGCGGTTGCTGCCGTTCAGCAGGTACGGTTATTTGCAGGGTGGGTTTTCATAGTGCACGGCTTCTGGCCACTGCCCCAGCCCCGCATGGGGCACCTGAGCAGGGTCTCGCCCTGCCCTGGGCTTTTTGGGGGTTCCTTGCCCCCTAAATTGCCGTGTGCAGTGGCGACCTTGGCCGCTTCGCTTGTTAGCGGCGGTGAAATCAGTAAGGCTCCAACCTCCGAGTTAAATGTGCCCTTGCTGGTCTTACTGCCAGTTAGAAAATGTCGAGAGAGCCAACTAAGAACAGATATTAGTTTCCTGTTCCCTTCCCTTCCTACGAGTAAATACTTGTCAGGGGTTTCCAGGAGCTTCCCTGGACAGAAACCGGCTTCACCTGTTTTGTTGCAAAATATCTCCGTTCTGGACAGGAGCTCCAGGGGGGAGTTTTCTGTGAACCTCCGTTACTGGCCTGCTCGTACCGAACGTGACCGCAGTGATTTCTGTAATGGTCGCTCTGATCTCATCTTCACATTTGCATGAGTGGCCTTTGGGATGCAGTTTTAGGTGTTGGCTTTTATTTATAACGCTGTCCAGAGCTCTGCAGACCTGCCCTTCTGGGACCAGTAATTCCCGTTCCTTTTTTGCTGTATTTTCTCCCATCTTAGCCTATTAGTAAATGCACAACGTGGCTGCCGGGGGACCCTCCATTCCCTCTTGCGCCGGGCATCGTCGGGGGCGCGCATCCATCCCGCTGCAAAACTGATGACCGTTGTCAACAACGTGCGTTCAAAACCCGAGGCTGACCGCAGTGCCGTCCGGCTGCTTTTTGTCTCTGAAGTCTGATTAAAGGGCTGGGAGAGAGAGCATGCGGTGGTTAGAGCTGCGTTTCCCTCTCCCAGGATGAACGTGTGATTATGTGTGTGTATTTTTGGCATTTCTTTTCCTGCAGCGGGGCTGGAGCTCGCTTTTTACAGCCCATGCGATTTTAACGTTGCGCGTTGAAATTCCTCGAAGCTTCTGGTTTCTGTGTGTTCCGCACTTGCTCAATCTGTTCCTATTAATTTTTAAACACTCGCGTTTTAGCAGTAGATAAACAGCTGGTGACGCTTTTGGAGTCGCACCGTATCATCGGAGGAGCCGATGTTGCTCTCCCAGCACCGCACGCTGAGCCGGGGAGAGCGGGACCTGCGCCGGCGCCATCGGGGTCTTGTTCCCTCGGGGTGCCAGTGCTCCCCACGCGATGTTTCCCCCCCCATCTCCAGCAGAACCAGGGCTCACCAGTTTGCTTTTCCTGCTGTTTTAAGCCATCCTGACACGACGCAGGTCCTAAGAGCGAAGCTGAGCTCATGGTGGAGGATCCAGCTGGGGAATCCGCCTGAGCATCTTTGACAAAGCTATTTACATTCCTTAAATCATTGACTGAACGCATCATGCCTGACTCTTTCTTTCCTTTTTCTTCTTCTTGGAAGCAGCCAAGATCTAATCTATGTTTTTTTTTTTATTTTTATTTTTTCATTTTTTTTACAGCTGTATGGATTTGTTCGGTCTGAAGGGACCCTTAGATCATCTTGTCTCGCCCTCTGTACAGTAGTGACCGTGGAAATCCATCCAGTTTCCCTTCCGCCCTGTAATTTGTGAGCTGTGACCGCGCACACCCCACTAAGGGAGCCAATATTTTGGATATCTTTTACTGCAGTTCTGTTATACGCCAGTGTGCACTATGCTGTGTGATGCACGTTTCAGTTACCCACGTAGCTGTAAATGTGCTGTCTGCAGAGGCAGAGCAAAGACTAAATTTAACATACTCAGTCAAATCAAAGCACTTTATGGGTATATTTATCCACCAGTACGCGAGGAAGGGAGGTAGTTTCTGACTATCGGAATCTCTGGAAAGCTGCCTTGTGGATTCCTGCGCCATCAGCCCCAGGCTCCTGCCTTTCTGCAGGTGTAAATAGATTAATTGGCACAATGGAATTAAGCCGTGGCAAGAAATGTGACTGTAGGTGTCGGAAGTCTTTATGCAGTGGCGTGGCTGGCGTGTGCGGTGCCATCCTCCCAGGGATGCTCTGGGCTCTTCTGGAGAGCCCAGCACGGGAACTGGTCTGCCCAGGGGTGGGAGGGGGCTCCCACTAGCAAGCCGTGTTTGAAAACCTCTGCTGACACTTCTAGTTAATCAGGGGTTTGGGGAAGTCAGTGTTTGCTATTTTGAGAACGGTCCTTTGAGTAACAAATCAGAGGGGAACTGAGGGTTATTTCTGCAGTCAGAATACTATTGATGGAAACCCCTTTTTTATTTCTCAGCTAACATTTATTTCTGGGAAGCGTTTGACCAGCAACTTTTCAGGAGCGAAGCAGAGTATATTCCAAAATTAAAAAAAAAGAATCCTTTTACCTCATTCTGGGGAGGGCAGGGAAGAGGAGGAGCAGCATCCCTACTGCGCATGGCCGTCCTGGCTTTCCCGCTGCGCTGCACAATCTTAAGAGTCTTCATGGTATAAACCATGTAATAATTGCAAAGAGAGCAGCTCTTGGTAGCATTTGTAAGTCTGGTAGAGCTGTCCTTTCCCAGGTTAGCCTCTTCCTTTTGAAATGGTTCTTGCAGTTCCTGGGAAGTCGGGCAGGAATTGTGCAATGAGGAAGAGAAAAACCACCAGAATCAGGAGCGTGTCCCTCGCTCCCATACTCAGCGCTGGCCCCTGCTTGTAGCTCTCAGGCTTACAGAGTAAGAATTTAAACATTTGTAAATTTTTTTTTCCCCAAATGAGGCAAACCAACAGAAAAAGGTGTCATCCCTGACCTCGCATCAGGAGCTGGGAATTTCTCCTCCCTGCTCTGAGCTGCTTGGAGGCATCCTGGTTCGGTCTCAGCGCCATGAATGCAAAATGACTTAGGAAAAAAAAAAATCACGTTGTATGTTGAGAAGGTAGAAGAGAACAGTGCATTTCTGCGTGCCTTGCTGCGGGTGCTAGAAGTGTCAACTTTTTAACTCAGTTTAGTTACTGGTGTCTGCCTGTTCTTCAGGGAATGGGGAATTTAACACAGTTGTTTTCCACGTCTGCAGGGAAAAGCCAGAGGTGACACTTTGGAGACATATAAGAAGCGACGGAGATGTCCGACCGGCTAATGCCGACAGCAGGGTGAGGCCAGCAGCGTGCTGTTGGCGCATCGCTCTGGCTTAGGTGTGCGAGACGGGGGACATCAGGGGATAGAAGCAGGCAGGCACACGCGTGCCAGGGATTTCTCCTTGTCGCCTGGTGCGGGACATCTAAAGGTTCAACCAGAGCAGAGCATCCGGCACCTTTGGGGTATTTTTTTTTCCTCTGTCAAAAGCAGTAAATTCCTTGTGATGGCTTTAGTGTGGAACCGGACAGCTCTGTATGGGAAAGCCCTCGCGGTGCTTTTAATTGATTCTCAACAACCTGGAAAACTTAGGCAGTTGTTTGTGATGTGAGGTTTTCCGTGGCCCCTGGACGGGAGGAGGGAGCGATGGGCACGGTCTCCCGCCTGCCTCCGTGAGCGGCATCCTGCATCGCTCCTTCCGTTCCTTAGAGAGACTTTGGGAACAACAGTGGCCGAATTTGCAGTACTGGAGAGCTGGTGTTCATGTGTCTGATTTTGCAGGCTCGCGGGATGCTTGCAGAGGTTCCCGGGGCGGTATAGGTGCTGGGTAAACAATTCCCTGTTCGTTTATGTGCTTAAATGTGGATTTGTGAGATTTGTGAACCCCTTCACGCAGATGGAGGCAGTGCTCTCAGGAGGAAGGGGTGGGTGCTCTCGCTTTAAGACGAGTCCTAACCTGAATTAATGGTTCACGAGGGCAGAAAGGGAGAAGTTTGCTTCCGTGTGCCCCACACTTGAACTGCTGCAGCGTGCTCGAGGTGATCTTTTCAAAGGTTATTAGTTACGTATGAAACCAGCGCCTCGCATTTACACGTAATCTAAGATGAAGCCAGGAGCTGAGCAGCACCGAGCGGTATCTCAGCTTGAAGAGCAGTTTTCAGGGTCACGGAGCAGCCCCTGGTAATGTGATGGGCTTCAGCTGCCAGTCCAAGTGTCGCCGGCGGCTGGAGAATGGGAGATGTTTAACAGGCGTGTTAGCGCCGATCCCAGGCGGGCTGAGACCTGGGTGGCTTTGGGGAGTTTTGCTTGGCAAGGCAGCTTGTAATAATAATAAAACCCCAAAGTTTACACGGAGCTTGCCGCCTCTCTGGAGTCCAGGAGAAGATTAGGGTTAATGAAATAAAGTTTATGCTTGCTTTCCTGTGCTTCGCTTCCCTTCGTTCTTCCTTTCTCCTGAGTTGTTTCTGCTCAGTGTGAGTTTGTATTTGGAGGTGCCGGGGCAGGGGTATGGGCAGCGCGGAGCCTCGACCCCCCAGCACCCAGGGCTGAGCCCGGCCGGCTCTGTCTTCCCACGGAGTGTGGCTCTGGAGGTCATCAGCTCTATTTCTTACAGTACATCAAGTTCTTCTGCAACTTCCTTCTCTTCTGGGTCCCCCCCCCAGCTTTTTCTTAAACTTAAAGCTGTAGAAATGAAAATGTTCCATCCTGGTGGATGTGCGCCCGCGTGGAAATCCTGCGGCTTTCCCATTTGGAATTCTTGCTACAAGCCCCGGCTCTGTGTAGATGTGGAGAAAGCAGCTCCGGTGGGAAAGGTCCCACATCCCTGCAAACGTGCGGTTCCAGCATTGAACAAATCAAAGCAGCAATTCCCAACCAAATCCAAAAAGCTGCTGTCTACAGTATGCTTGAAAAACTGCTATTGCTTCCTACCTCTTTTGTGTACTTTAGTATTATAGGAATTTCTTCGAGCTTAAACGAGTTTTGGACTGATTTGGAAAACGCAGCTGGTCTCAAACAGCTTGCCATGGCTGAGCTGCTGCTCGTGTGCTGCAGGAGGGCTTTGTGAGGGGCTTTGCCTCCATCAAGCTCCCTGGGGCAGAGAGTGATGCTTTGAAGGTAGCGCGGGGTCATCCCGTCCTCCCCCCCCAGCTGCAATTATGGTACAGCTGCAGGATGCAGCCCAAAGCCTGAGAAATCAGTGGAAAAGCTTTTGCTACCTTCGGGGCTTCGGACCATGGTGGTCTCTGAAGCATTAACCCGTAGGTGCCTCAAGCTTGAAGCAGGATCCTACTGCGCTGTGGTGAGACCTCCCCCTGCAGTGCTGCCTCCAGCTCTGGAGTCCTCAGCGCAAGAAGAATGTGGACCTGTTGGAGTGCATCCGGAGGAGGCCCCGGAGATGCTGCGAGGGCTGGAGCCCCTCTGCTGGGAGGACAGGCTGGGAGAGTTGGGGGGGCTCAGCCTGGAGAAGAGAAGGCTCCGGGGAGACCTCAGAGCCCCTTCCAGTGCCTAAAGGGGCTCCAGGAGAGCTGGGGAGGGACTCTTGGTCAGGGATGGGAGTGATAGGATGAGGGGGAACGGTTTTACACTGAAAGAGGGGAGATAGAGATGAGATATTAGGAAGAAATTCTTGGCTGTGCTGGTGGTGAGCCCCTGGCGCAGGTTGCCCCGAGAAGCTGTGGCTGCCCCATCCCTGGAGGTGTTCCAGGCCAGGTTGGACGGGGC
>VZSZ01002325.1:590399-642229 GCA_013398815.1 Ibidorhyncha struthersii | reverse complement strand
CCTCTCTGGGCAGCCTGTGCCAGTGCTCTGCCACCCCCACAGGAAGGAAGTCCCTCCTCAGGTTAAGATGAACTCCCTATGTTCAAGTTTGTGCCCGTTACCTCTTGTCCCGTCACTGGGCACCACTGAAAAGGGACTTCCCATCCCCCTGGCACCCTCCCTTTAAGTATTTATAAGTGTTGATAAGATCTCCCCATAGTCTTCTCTTCTCCAGACTAAAAAGCCCCAAGTCCCTCAGCCTTTCCTCATAAGAAAGACGCTCCAGTCCCCTCATCATCTTTGTAGCCCTTTGCTGGACCCTCTCCAGCAGTTCCCTCTCCTTCTTGAACTGGGGAGCCCAGAACGGGACGCAGTACTCCAGATGTGGCCTCCCCAGGGCAGAGCGGAGGGGGAGGATGACCTCCCTCGACCTGTTGGCCACGCTCTTCTTGATGCACCCCGGGATGTGCCATTGGCCTTCTTGGCCGCCAGGCCAAACACCTGCGTGTTTGCCTCACTTCCAGCTTTTTAATTTAGAGCCCAGTCCAAAGAAAACTTCAGGTCTGGGGACACTTCATGAGGACACCCCGGTTGGGGTGCTGTCAGCAGCGCCATGTGCCCGTCTCACCTTCCAGCAGCCTGAATTAAGGTGCGCTGCTCGTTTTCCATGCTCTGCCTGTGCTGAGCAATGTCAGTCAGGGTGCAAATGGTCCCGGTAGGAACTGCCACCTCTGACATGGGCTTTACCCTCCGGGAAGGCTTGGGTGGCACTTTTTGAGTCACAAGATGAGGGATTATGCTTAGATGCACAACTTTGGGCATCATGAGTTATGGACTGGGGTCAGAGAAGGTCCCAGAGCCCTTACACACAAGGAGGGGGTGAGGTTGTGGAGTAGATGCCTGCAAGTTGGGGAGGAAACTTAACTAAAACTGCCTGAATTCAAGTGTTTCGCAGGAACAGCTTATTTCTGGCCAAAGTTCAGCCTGACCGGGTGTTCCCTCTGGTGTGAGACAACCACCTCTCTGCCTGCAGCCGCTTTTTGTAGCGTGAAGACTTGGCCATCCTATCATTTCTGATACTTGCATCAGTGCTCTGGAGTCAGGAGTCAGCTGCGGGACCCTTTCCCCTGAAATTTCCTGATAATTATATCCGTGCGTAGCACAGATGTGGTAATTATAACCACCCTGCTTAGCACAAGGTAGGCTCCGAGCCCTGGGGGCAAGACAGGGATGCTCTCCTGGGATCTCCAAAGCCTGTAGAGATCCAGAGCAGCAGGGCCAGGGTTTGGACCGCCTGGAAACACGAAGGCACGATGAACGATGCTATCAGCCGGCAGTGTTTCTCCTTCCCTTGCATGGAAATGATTCTGCTGGTGTTTTCTTCCCTGTGCACAAATACCTTGGCACAATGTGTCTTTGTGGTGGCTCGGTCCCACGTGACGACGCGGGGCGATGTGAGCTGAGCTCTGCCGGCAACCTTGCGTGCCCCAATTAGCCACTGCGGTCAGGGCTTTGCGGGCCGCCTGTGTAAATCTATTCAGCAGCCTTTAAGCTAATTAGTGTTTAAGGGTTTTTTTCCCTTCCTCCTCTGTTCTTGCTCCTCTTTAGGCGTGAAGGGCCAAGCGCCCAGCCGGCGTAAGTCAGCGCAGCTCGGGGGCTTTCAGCAGAGACTCCACCAGTTTGCGCAGGCTGAGGTCAGAGCCGTTAGCACCCACGTCCTCCTACGTGTTTCACGTCTTCCCACGCTTGAGCTGATTCCTTCAAAATTCTCCTACCTGCTTGTCACTTCTCCCCAGAGGAGGCGGCAGGGCGGGCGGCAGGAAAGGCGTCTCTGGCAGCGGATTCCTCACAAACCCACGGTGTGCGCTGGATGGGGGCTGTCCGCTGTGCAGAGCAGAAGGGCGTTTTGTGGCCTCTGTACAAGCCAGTACAAGCTGGTGAGGGGTCTGGGGGACAAGTGTGATGAGGAACGGCTGAGGGAACTGGGGGTGTTCAGCCTGGAGAAGAGGAGGCTGAGGGGAGACCTTATCACTCTACAAGTACCTGAAAGGAGGGGGTAGAGAGATGGGGACTGACCTCTTCTCCCTGGTGACAAGTGACAGGACAAGAGGAAATGGGTTCAAGTTAAGCCAGGGGAGGTTTAGGTTGGATATTAGGAATGTTGTTTTCACTGAAAGGGTTATCCAGCATTGGCATAGGCTGCCCTGGGAGGTGGTGGATTCGCCATCCCTGGAGGTGTTTAAAAAAAGGGCAGACGCGGTACTGGGGGATATGGTTTAGAAGTGGTTTTGTCAGGTTGGGTTAATGGTTGGACTCGATGATCTTAAAGGTCCCTTCCAACCTCAACAATTCTATGATTCTCTGAGCAGTTAGGCTTACGCGAGGGTCCTTTTGCTGGAAAAAAGCTGGAAGATTTTAGAAGGGAAGAGCGAGTAAACCGTGGGAAACTACTTTCAAAACAGTGACTGCTCGAACTGGCACTTGAGGGCCCGACTTGGAACTTGGTTGAGTTTCCCTGATCTTGCTTTTAGGCACAATTCTATTTAGAAGTGTAATTGCATTTCTCCCCACTACTTTGGGGGCTTCAAATACGATGCGGGACAGTACGGCCGTGCTTTCTAAATGCTGCTTTCCGTGTACTGGGCAGAGCTGCTGCGTTTCGTTCGGGTACCGTCTTACTTCTCAGTTGTAACTGTGTGACTGTAGTGGTACAGGAGTGCTCCAGGAGCCTCATCTGTAGTCCCAAGGTCACCCCGTGCCACTTACATCCACAGGGCTGTCCTAGAGTCTGAGATGCATCGGTGGGAATTTGTGTGTTGGGGATATCGGTAATGTTGCATGTGTACTTGCGTACAAAAGTCAAACGCAGGTGTTGACCTGTGTGACGCCCACCCCCGTGGTACAGCATCCTGCATCTTGTCCCAACGCGGGGAGGGCTGTGCAGCAAGGAGACGCGTCGGGGAGACCTGCTCTCTGCCATTCGGGATGCGGGGTTAGATTTTGAGAGAAATGAGCTGTCCTGGCCTTGCGTTGCCCCCCCCTACACCCGGCCAGCAACTTTTTTTTCCTTCTTTAGAGGCGGATTGATTCCTCTTACATGCTTTCAGTGTAAGCTGATGGCAGAGCTCCCCAGTCAATGTGTCTTCACTGCGGTGCCCGGCTGGGGCAGGGGAGGGGAGCAGCCGTGCCCAGCGCCCTGCCTCCACGCCGCACCGCTCTCGGCTCCATCCTCTGCTGCTCGGCTCTCGGCATCTGTCCAGGTTCATTAGGGATCCACTGTGATGTTAATTGGGGGCAGAGGGAAGGAGCCAGTTTGGCCGGACGGAGTGGAGAGCTGCGTTGGGGCACGGAGGCGAGGAGCTCCAGCGCCAGATGTGGCCGTGCCAGTGCCGTGCCAGTGCCGTGCCAGTGCCACGCCGGTGCCGATGGAGCCATCGCAGCCATCCAGGGGGGTTTGCTCGGTGACTGTGCGAAGGACCTGAACCAAACTCCTGCTTTAGCCCGTTTGTTTGTGTTTTTCCCCTCCTCTAATTTCCAGGAAAGCAGAGTTCCCTGGCTTCATCGCCTTCGTTTCCCGAAGGACACGCTTTTGGAGCCAGCTTTTCTAACTAGCACAAAGCTATGCAAATGGACCCTCTCCACTTGCACGCTGCTTTTTTTTTAAAAAGGCAATTTTGTAATATCCTTGGTCTGGAAGAAAGCAGCCAGCCCTCAGCTCGGACTCCCCGTGCTCAGGCGTTTCTGGGAATCCTCCTTGTCTTTGGGCATCCGTCCGGAGGATGCCGAAATCCCAGCCGCAATAAAAATGAAGCTCTTAGTTTCTTCTCCCTGCTGGGTCCCTTTGCCCAAATATATTCCATTATTGCTTTAAGCAAAGGCAAAATTTGACTGACTTGTGCTTCACAGGTCAGCAAAGCCAGCGTATGCTGGGACACACTGGGATTGGTCATGATGCTGGGCAAAGCTGGGGAGGCGATGCAGCACCCCCGGGCAGTGGGGGAGCCCCGGGGAGCGCCGGGGAGGTACTTCCAGAGGGAGAGAAATACAAGGGCAGCTCTCCAGGAGGCCCTGAGAGTCACAGACATGCGCAAGTATGTGAATAAAATGAAAATCTCAACATCAGTATGGGGAAAACATCGCATCCTTCTCCTCCACCTTCTGTGAAACCTAGGAGAGGACAATTCCTCTTTTAAAATCAGGCTGGGGTGGATCTCCCATGGTCTGTCCCATAAGGGTGTTTGTCCGATGGCCGTCTTTGACGACCGAAGAACGTGCTTTCTGCCTTTCCTCGCTGGGCTGCGCTGGAGAGACAGAGCCTCCAGCCCACCCCGTGTTTAACCACACGTCCCTCTGATCCTTGGTTTCAGTTTCACGCGCTGCCGCACACCGGTGTTGAAATAGTTTAGCTTAATATTTAATTAATGCTGTTCCTTATCATGCAGAAATGTGAGATTGGCTCGTGTTACCTTAAACCCCACAGTGGTGGCACAGGCTAATGACTCATTTCCAAATCAGCGTTCAGAGGTGCTAACAAGCTTTTCCCATAAATAGTTTTTGGATATCAAGGCTTTTCATTTTCCTTCCTTTCTTATGCTAGTGCTTAACAGTTGCCTTATTTCCCGTTATTTGCAAGTTCTGCGCAGACCGATGGGGCCCACCTGAGGCAGGGAAAGCAGTGGAGATGCAGGGGGGGCGTTTTGCGGGAGGAGGATGGGCGACTGCGTGGCCACTCACCCCGGCACCTCCCGCCGACCTCTTGGTTTTTTTCTGTTTAGTAGCAGTGCTGGGTGTTAGAGGAGTAGACGTGCACGGCATTCCCAGAGGTCCTGGGGACCTTCTCACAGTCTGCTGCCATGGACAAGCTCATCCTCCCCCCCCTCCTTAGCCACAGCACTGAGTCTCTGGTCTCCCTTGCTCAGTCCCACTGCTGGATGCATAAAGATGCGATTTCACTGTCTCTTCCGTTTTCTTCTCCTGTCTGGCAGAGGTGTTTGCAGAGGCAGCATCTCTCCAAGCCCTCGTACGGGGCAGGCTCGTCCTCGCCCCGGAGCCGCAGCAGGGCACGGGGACGGCTGTCCCCAGGCGGGACGGAAGTGGGTGGCAGCTCGCAGGGTGTCTTTGCAGCAGGCACAGCTCATCCGTGCCCCGTGAATCCCTGTGAATCCCCGTGAATCCCCGCTGCTTACAAGAAAACAGTTGCTTCTTTTCACCCAGAGCTTCCTCCGGGCCGTGCCCTCGCCTTGGCTTCGTGTCTCTGCTTTCTCCAAGCCTGTGTCCCGCAGCCTGCTGGCACCTGCCGTGCTATGGAGTTTGCCCCAAACTGGTGGCTTTGCTGAGCGTAGCCCTCGCCCGTCCTCTCGCCCTGTGCCCTGAGCTCTCATCAGCACCCACGGGTGCTGCTGAGCGATCCCTGAGGGCTGAGCTTGCTGCTTGGAGTGTTTTGGGGCCATCCGAGGCAATCTCGGTCCCCGTGTTCGGCTGGAGGCGAGGCAGCGGGTGCGTGCCCAGTTCGTGTCAGTTGGCACCGAGAAACTGCTTGGCTTCTCCCCGCTCCAGGCTTTTAAAGTCCCATCAGAGGCAGCTCCTCACTCCGGTCACTGCCAGGCTATCAGATAGTGATAGCTAAAGTAACCGAACCAGACAGAAGCTCAGCAGCCGTGTCGGAGGAGAGGGGCCATTAAGTAGTGGAATAAGTATTTATTGCTGTTGTATTAAAGGAACTTGGCAGTCTAAAGAAAGCACCAGAGTTTCAGGGCATTAATTTCTGTGCCGGGAGCCGTGGGCGGCGTGGGGAGCGGCACAGCGAGACCGCGCTCCGGCTTGCATGCAGCTCTCGGTGCTTCTGCCTGTCGGGATGCTTCGCTTCTGCCCCTCGCTTGCCTTCGCATCGTCCCCGTGTGCCGGGGCGGGGGGGCGAGGGACCCTGCCCTGCCTTGGTCCTGGCTCGGTGTGTTTGCTGTGGGATGGGGACATCCGTATCACAAAGGGGACACACGGAGGAGCACAGCCGCCTCCTTACGCACAGACACGGGGGTTTAGGGTCCCCTAAGAGACGTGTGACAGTGTTGCCTCCGATACTCAGCTGCTCTGTGATAGGAGAAGACAGATTGGTGTCTATAAATATGGGAGAGGACGTGTGTGCATCTGGGAAGCGTATGATGGTGTGATACGGCGCGGAGCTTTTCTACCAAGTAGCTGTAAAGCCACACGAGTTACTCCTTGTTCAGGGGATGTTGCTGGTTTTGCAATGACTGCCCACTGCTGCAAGGCTACACGATAGCAGACGTTATGCCGGCTTCGAAGGGCTCAAAATAAACATGTTAAAATGATACAAGTCCTGTTCCCACTGGCAATCAGCAGAGGTTTTGCCAGTGACTTACTATTTGCAACCCCAACACGTAATGTGGCCAAATGATGGGTTTAATGCAAAATAATGCTGGGTTTAATAACCCTGTTTTAAAGCGACCAACCAAACACACAGTGTAACGGCAGCGGTGCTTAGAGCAGCACATTACAGCTAATGGGCTTCATGGCACAGCAGTGCTCTGGGAGCGGAGGAGCTGCCCCGAGCCCTGGCGTTACCGGAACCCCAATACCGAGTCCAGGTTGTAAATCAGAGCAGCCGGCGGGACTGGTGGTGGTTTTATAGCAGCTGAGGATCAGCTCCAGAATCTCCTTTCTCTTCCCAGTGTCCTGTTCCTCTCCTCTTTTCTAATGTAATTTATCATCTGGGATTGATCTGTAGATGGAGCTTGCTCCCTGGAGAGCTGCCGGCAGTGCCAGCGGCACCATGGGGAGCACAGGAGAAAAATCCGCTTCTCCCCTTTGCTCCCTCTCTGCTACCGTGGGGATTTTCTCCCTTCGCTTTGGGGATGACCCATTCTGCATCAGGCCAATTCTTGCCCAACTCCTCCTGCTCCCCCGGGGGAGCTTTGGGCTTTCCTTGCCTTTGCGGTTACAGCAGGTGATGCTTCCCAGCGCTGGTGGGGTGGCACTAGCGGGGGGTACGGGTGCTCCCCCGGCCGTGTTGCCCCTTTCCCCCTCTTGAAGCCTGAAGGATGGTGAGGGGGTTAAAGGCATCGAGCTCACTTACACCCTCATTGTACAGAAGTCTAATCCAGTGCTTATCGAATATGGATTTGTGAGGGGCCCTTGAGGACACGGCAGCCACAGATTGGAACTGCAGAGGATCTCTGGTTTGGGATGCGGATGCTCCGGGCTGCGTCCCCGCTGCATGCCCAGCGTGGCGAGGCTCGCCCGTGCCGCCGGCAGCGCTCGGTGCCGGGACCCCGGGCAGCAGAGCCGTGGGCATGGGAAACGCTTCTGGTGCCCAGATGCTGTGTGGAGTGCCAGGCTGGCTGGGAACATATTTTAGACCTTTGTAGTCAGGTCTGTAGAAAACGCTATACGTACTGCAGCTTTTCTTTGGCAGATGCTCCGGTGAAGGCAGCCGGGCTGGGAGTCACTCCCCGCCAGCTGCCTTGTGAGGAAAGGATGCAGAACTCCGCTGCGTGTTCCTCCTGCTTTCTCAGAGGAGTTGGTTTGGGGTTTGGTAAAGATGCTTTCGCCTGGAAAGCGCATCTCTGATGACGTGCTGTCGTTAGAGGGCTTAACCTCATTACCTTGAAAGGTGTAATCGCTCGTCCCTGTAAGGCAGCAGTAACCATAACGCAGCCTGACACAGAGCTCTGAACTGTGGCTAAGAGGTCTTGGGGACAATCTGTGTCAGGTGTTCACCTGAGATTATTTTAACCCTTTGCTACTTCCGTGACCAAGGATCCCTTTAGAAAGGGAAGGAGCGTGTACGTCCAGCCTGCCTTGCTGAATTTCGGAAGCAAAATCCAGCTTGTACTTGGTTTTCCTGCATCCCGTTTGCAGATTGGAAGTCCAGCCCAGCAGTCCAGCCCTGGTAAGGCACACGGTCCCAGCATCCCTGGCCAGCTCTCCACTCATCCACTGTTTGGGCTTTAGGATGATATTTACTACTTCCCTGAGAACAGCACTTAATGCCGCACGCACATCTTTGAGGCCAAGGGAGCAGCAAACCCAGAGGGGTGCTGGACGCTGAGCGGTTCTCTCGTTCCCCACCTGCTCTGGCAAATGGGTTTTGTTTGACATTTCTGGTTCTTCCATCTCCTGTGATTTGATGGGTGCTCTAAAGCTCATCTGCAGCTCCATAGCAAGGTCACAAGTTGCTGAAATGTCTATAAATCAAAAGGGATCATCAAAAAAATCAATAAATCAGTCAAGGATCCCTGGAATGGGTATTTGTTGGAGGAGGGAAGAGGCTTTACCACACCTCCATCGCAGAGTTCCAACCCCATGCAGCGCTACAAGCTTGGGACAGAGTGGCTCGATAGCTGCCCAGCGGAGAAGGACCTGGGGGTGTTGGTGGACAGCCGGCTGAATATGAGCCGGCGGTGTGCCCAGGTGGCCAAGAAGGCCAATGGCATCCTGGCCTGTGTCAGGAATAGTGTGGTGAGCGGGACTCGGGAAGTGATCATCCCCCTGTACTGGGCACTGGTGAGACATCACCTCGAGTGCTGTGTTCAGTTCTGGGCCCCTCACTACAAGAAAGACATTGAGGTGCTGGAGCGTGTCCAGAGAAGGGCGACGGAGCTGTGAGGGGTCTGGGGGACAAGTGTGATGAGGAGCGGCTGAGGGAACTGGGGGTGTTCAGCCTGGAGAAGAGGAGGCTGAGGGGAGACCTTNNNACTGAAAGGGTTATCCAGCATTGGAATAGGCTGCCCTGGGAGGTGGTGGATTCGCCATCCCTGGAGGTGTTTAAAAAAAGGGCAGCCGTGGTACTGGGGGATATGGTTTAGAAGTGTTTTTGTCAGGTTGGGTTAATGGTTGGACTCGATGATCTTAAAGGTCCCTTCCAACCTCAACGATTCTATGATTCTATGATTCTATGATCGTGTTGCGTGGTCCTTGTAGTGAAATACAGGGAGAGATGCCCGTCACAGACACGCTGTCACGGGAGAACTTCCCTGGCTTTGATGTAAAATCCTTATCAAATATGTATCAGCTGAAATCTGCTCAGCTGGCGCCTCTCCGAACACTGCATGCCAGCAAACGCCACGCTTGCCCGGCACATTGCCTTTCTGCCTGGCAGGAGTGGGAACGGGAGGTGAAGCCGTGGCATCGCTGGGCGGGCGAAGAGGAGCTGCGGGGGAAACCGTTCAGTCAGGCACATGCAACCTGGAAAGATACAACCCAGTTGTCCAAATGGATTATTATTTAATAGCCCTCGTCCTCAGCAGCCGGCTGGGTGGATGAGGTCCAGCTGAGAGCGCCCTGGGTGTAGGAAAATCAAAGCGATTTGATCCCATAACGGGGCTCTGCCCTCCCTTGGCATCCCAGGGAAATAAATCACTGCAGTCTGATGTCCCCCTGCCGGGCCAGGGGCTGCCGCTCTGCTGCCATAGCCATGTACAGCGATGCTCTGCTCGGGTACCGGGCTGTATCAGGAGATGCTGATTTAAGGAATTCCCAGCAACATCTGTGGGATGCTCGAGTGGCAGCAGCCCCGGCTGCATGGTGTCCGGGCAGAGGGCTGGAAGGCAGCTGCGGGTTTGATGTTTGCTGCGCTCACTGCACACATGCTGTAAGGTCTTGCAGGTTTATGCACTCGGCAGTAGCACGCACGGAGCACAAATAGCTGATCCAGAGTGAGCAGGTTGTGTTTTGTGTTGGCTTTCACACTCAGGGCTTGGCTCTGCTGACTTTCCAGGGCTGGTCTAGCTGCAGTTCAAACCATGGGAGAGGCATATGCAAACGGAGGAGATGGGAGGCTGGAAACTGCGGGTGACGATTTGGTTTGCAAATATCGGATCCTGGTTGTGCACAGCCCGGGCAGGGGGGGGTGTGCCGCTGGGTGGAAGGTGTGGGAAAATCACAGTCATAGAACAGTTTGGGTTGGAAGGGACCTTAAAGACCATCCAGTGCCACCCCCTGCCCTGGGCAGGGACACCTCCCCCCAGCCCAGGGTGCTCCAAGCCCCGTCCAACCTGGCCTGGAACACCTCCAGGGATGGGGCAGCCACAGCTTCTCGGGGCAACCTGCGCCCGGGGCTCACCACCCACACATAAAGAATTTCTTCCTAATATCTAATCTCAATCTCCCCTCTTTCAGTGTAAAACCACTCCCCCTCATCCTGTCGATCCCCTCCCTGATTCAGAGTCCCTCCCCAGCTCTCTTGGAGCCCCTTTAGGCACTGGAAGGGGCTCTGAGGTCTCCCCGGAGCCTTCTCTTCTCCAGGCTGAGCCCCCCCAACTCTCCCAGCCTGTCCTCCCAGCAGAGGGGCTCCAGCCCTCACAGCACCTCCGGGGCCTCGTCTGGACCTGCTCCAACAGGTCCATATCTTTCCTATGTTGGGGGCCTCCAGGTGGGCAGGGATGCTCCTCGGCGGGTGGAGAAGAGCAAACACAAGCTGACCGACCATCTCACCGCCCACTGCCACGTGCACCAGTGGGAGAAAATACAGGGTTCTCCAGCTCCAGAAACCGGAGGCAACTGGGTCAAATCCTACTTGCTGTCATCGCTGCTTTTGTTTTAGCAGCCTTGTCCCTGGGACTCTTCACATCAGTGTTTTTACTATTCGATGCCATTATCCAACTCTGAAGTCATTCAGCCAGCTTGTCTCCGAATTTGGGGTCAGGTTTCTGCTCACACAGAGGCTGGGGATGTTTGGCCTGAGGATTTCTTTTCTCCTTCATGAGTTTCGGGGCAAACCAGAAAATGACTCTGTGTAATTTCAGGCTCTGCAACCACCCTCCGAAGGTCATGTGTGGAGGTGGCAACCTCGAGGTCTCTGCCCAGACTTACCGCCGCTGTGCAGAGCTGTGGATTTGCTTAGAAGCAAATATTCGTTTGTTCTGGGAAGGTGGGACCTCGCTGGGGCTCGGCAGGGGCTGCGAGCCCGGGGGTGACCCCTCGCAGGGAGAGCAGGGAGCTGGGCAGTTCCTCCTATGCGAAGTGTTCTCCACCCCAGCCGGGTCAGTTTAGGGTGGGTTTTTTTTCAAATAAGGAGAGAGTTTATTTGAGGGTTTTCTAGATGCACAGAGATACCATCAGCAATAAACAATGCTGGAGGAAACAGAAGAGCAGTGCACGTAATCATTTATTTTTTGTTTTGCTTGAGTTTATTTTTAAATCCATAATTCCTAAAAGAAAGTGTTGATAGCAAGGAAGAAGAAAAGCGGTGGGTTTCTTATGGTGGTAGTGGTGAGGTTTGCTTGTATTTTTTTTTTCTTTTCAAAAATCCCATTTCTTTACTCAGCCAGATTTCTTGCCAAGTGACCAGTGAATGTGATGAACCCAGTTTGAGACTCTTTTGTTTTTTTTTTATTTCCCCATGAGGTGCAGAACTTGGTGCCTTTTTTTAAATCAGCGTCTCCAGGAGACCTCTGATGCTCAGCCTCCGGAATCCCGGGCATGGCCCTCGTGCCCCGTTTCTGGTCCTGTTGATTCACAGCACTGATGTCACCGCGTGCGGCGTGCTGGTCGGTGAACGGTCAGCTGGGTGGTTGGGTTTAGCTCACGTCTGAAAGCATGAAGCAAACTGGAACGTCAGGAACATGAAGGGCGTCCTTCACCACCACCAAAAATTCCCCACTAACCCTATGCAGGTCAACGGTAGAGAAAGTCTGTCTGTACGTCACCTGCGCTGCATACCGTCATAGCTCCGTTTCTGCCATCTTATTGTCAGTGGGATGTTATATATAGCTTTTATGGTAACATCTGCATGCTGAATGCAGTTTTCTTGGAGGAAATTGCATTGAGAAATGGGTGAAGAAGTGATAATAAATCTGTGTAAGCCCCTGTTGTGTCAGCCCACAGCCCTCCTTCTCCCAGAAGACAGATGCGCAGCTAAAAGTACAGTTTTCCCAGGCAGGGTGCTCAAATGGCTTTGCCAACCCTCTCGTCTGCCGGTGCTGAGCAGGGTGCCGTCCCCCGGGACGGGACCGGGAGAGCCCCCGGCGCTACCCTGGCCGGTGCGGTACCGCGGCGGCGCGGGCGGGATGCGGTTTTGGTCGTTGTAGCCTTTTCAAGCGTGGTTCAAGGGCCCAGCACGTTCGGAAGCTGTTGCTCGTGGCTCCCGGCGCGCTCCAGGAGCACTTCCAGGGTGCAGCGGCCTCGGTTCTGCCAGATTCCCAGTTTTGAGCAGTTGGTTAGTTTTAAGAGGGGAAACCCAAAGGTCTAAGCTTACGAAATAATCAGCATGAACTAAAGGGAACTGATACCCCATGGCAAGAGGTCTTTTTTGATTATGTTGTCTGCCTTGGGAAACAAAGCGTCTGCGTTTCCCGGCTGCCGTAAAAGAAAGGAGAGGTATAAATAACCAGTGAACTGCAATTCCACTTAGTGTCTTATCTGTATTACTTGTATTAATATGTCCTTGTAGTGCAGAAGCCACCAAAAGCCTCGGATGAGAGCAGGGACCCCTTGTGCCAACCGCTGCGTGGGTGCCTGACGACGCGGATCCTGCCCGCCCCGCTGGAAAACGATAGCCGGGAGCGGCAGGAAATATTACAGGGTTTCTCTGCGAATAAGAAGCTGCTTCACAGGGAAAATGAGACACCGTTTAGCAAACACATCAGGATTGCCTTACTTTTAAGAATGTCGTTTAATCCTGTTGAAATTGAGAGGATTACTCGTCCTTAAACGCATGCTTAAGCGCTTCCCTGGCTGGGGGCTGGCGGGGCTGCAGCACGGGAGCTGTAAGAAGAGGAGCCGGGGTTGCACGTGGCTTTTCTGGCTCTTGGCTACTGCCTTAGCGGGAGTTGCTGTTGGAAAGATGCTCCCTGATAGTGGGACAGTTACTGCTTAGTCTGGGTTTCGGAGATGCCGGGCTTCCTGGAGGCTTTTTGTACCCGAGCCCTCGAAGTGGGTCGCTTCGCTCGCATACCTGAGCATCGATTTGGGAGCCTAAGCGTAAGGCAAGCGCGTCTGTGCGTGCGGGCTCGTCGCTGGAACCGGGTCCCGGGCTTTGATGTGCCAGGATGTTCAGCGCTTGGGGCTTTTCATAAAAGAACAAAGCAAAAATTGTTGGCGTAGAGAACAGTGCGCTTTTCTCTTAATATTTCCCTGGAAGTCAAACCCTGCGGTATAACTGTCTGATTCATAAACTGATTTTTGTACTTTAGAAGTCTAATAATAGACCGCAGAAGAGACTCATTCAGTCAGTCTAGGACTTCCCTGGGACTATTTTAAGCCCCATGGAGCGAGGCTGGGGGTGCCAGCGGGCTCTCCAGCCTCCGCACACCCCGGTTGGGCTCGGCGTTTGCAGGTACCTCTCGCCGGCAGCGATGCTCTGCACCGCGGCTCTGCCTCGACGAGCCCTGGAGCCTTGCATGGATGTTAATGAACTCAGTCCTCTCCCAAACTGGGGAGAATTTTAGAGACGGGAGACTGCGGCAGGGAGAGATGTCGTAACGTGCCTGGGGTGGTCTTTTAAGTGGCTGAGAATTCGGGGTGTAAGACCTGATTTCTTTGACTCCCGGTGATGTTTTAACCTTCTTTCTCCTGTTGCTGCTCAGGTCATTTCTAAAGGCAAAGCCAACCTTGTTTAAAAATGCAGATTGAAATGAGGTCGTGCGCTTCAGAGCGCACTTTAGACTTTGGCGTGGAGCTGGCAGGCTCGGCCGCCTTCTCCTTCCAAGGGGGCTCAGCCCCTTCGGGTTTCTCCGCAGCAGATTTGCCCATTGAAGCCTGACATTACCAGAAGCCACGTCTTTGCTTGACGCTTCTCAAAGCCAGAGCAAACCGGAGACCAGCCGGGGGTGGGGGCGTGAGAGGGATTCGGATTAACACCTCCCTGAAACGGAGCTGGGAATCTCGCCGGCTGGCGCTGGGAGCTTGCAGCTCGCTGGCAGGACAGCACATGGCTGAAGCACCTTTTCCAGAAGCCACCAACCTTCCCCCATGCTGCTTTTCGGTTAGATTACAGGAAAATGAGGAACTTCATTGCGTTTACATTTGTAGCACTAAATTTCTGCTTGAGAAAGTTTACAGTTTCTCTTCTCGTTGCACAGTAATTATGGTCCGTAATCAGTGGCTCCGGGGCATCCCTGTAAAACCCGGCGTGCCAGGGGTGGCGGTCTGGTAGCCATCCAGGTGGGCTCTCGAAAGCGAGAAATAGGCCAAAATATGCTCATGACAGCAGTAGCAAAAGTAATGCTTTGTATAATAATAATAATAATAATAATAATAATAATAATAATAATAATAATAAGCCCTTAGCCACATCCTCTGCTTAGAGGGAACTGTCAGCAGCAACATCTTAAAAACAAGACGTGGAAGGATGCTTTGGTAAGGCCCTATTTCGCTCGAAGCATTGCACGGGGGCAATAAAGGCATCCGAGGAGCGAGGAAAATTCCCTCATGCTCGGGAGCTCCTTTCTGTGTTGAACTCCCGTTAGTGACATTTTATACCAGGGAGGAGCTCGGCCAAGTTTTGACATGCACAGAGTCTCGTTGGCACTGTTGAATAATTCACCAGCTCTGTTCTCCGCGTGAAAGTCAGCCGCTAAATGCCAAACTGTGGCAGCTCCTTTGTTGCTGCCCCGGCTTCGGGTCCACGCGTGGGGCACCGGAGGCCAACACGGGCTGGACTTCGTGGCAGTGGTAAAAGGGAAGAAAAATAATGGGGAGGAAGGTTGCAAAAGTGTGGAGGAGAAGACAGGGTTTGGAGCAGGAGGAGCTCAGGCTCCAAGGCGGTCCTGGGGAGCTGCGTGTGTGCATCCCCCCAAAACCAGCTTGGTGCTTCCATGTGCCTCTTGCAGAGGGGAGGATTTGCAGGAGGATCCGCGATGCAACTCTGATTGACGTTCTGGGGTAACAGCGTGGGAGGGAGAGAGGCTTCGGGACCCAACGGCAGTCCCGGGAGAGGAGTCAGGCGCTCACTTGGGGCACGTGCTCCCCCGGGAGACGCGTGCGAAGGTGGCTCAGCAAGCCAGGGCAGCATCCCTCAGCGGGGGAGACGCAGTCCCTAAAGAAAGCAGAGCTACCGGCTGCCTCCTGGCTGGGCTGGGTGCAGGGCAGCTCCGACAGCCGCCGCGGTGTTCGGCTTTGTACGCCTGGGGGGGAGCCGGGGGCTGGGGGCCCTGGGCAGCAGGGATTGCTCAAAAAGTCCTTTATCTGTGTCCTGGACGCTGGCATCGCTATTCGTCCCAGTGGACAGGAAACCAGTCCAAAAATAATAGGTTTGTTTTTTCAATCTAGCTTTGAAATGGTGAATACGAACGAGAGTAAAACATGTTTTATATCTACAAGGGACTAAAACCATTCTTTGTTTGGCTTCATTGAAAATTCTGCTTAGCAATTAAAACTCCCATCAAAAATGGGAGTTTTCAGAAAAAGCTGGTGGCTTTACTGTTCCTGATTGCCATGCTGATGAAAATATTTCATTGTTGAATCACTGCTGGCTGTTGTCTGCCAGAAAAGGGCGATGGTCTGCGCTCACCTCTGACAAACGGATGATGCATCTTTATTGAAATACAAGAAGTCAAAACCATTCAGTCTTGGCAAGTTTGCCTCAATAAGGTCATTTTGTGTGGGGAGAGGCAAAAGGAGTTATAAACCTTTTGTAATAAAATACCAAGTAAGAGGGTTTTTTTCAGTGGTGTTGCATAAAACCTATTGGAGCAGGTTTGGACGTATTATACGGGCGGTGGGTTGGAGTTTCCTCAGATGATGCTGTTGAATGGATGTCTTCATAGGATTAAATGTCTTTTATGCTCAGTGGTAAAACCAAAAGCAGTGCTTGCACTCAGAGTATCCTCCAAGCCCTGATGGTGACGTACTGTGGCACTGATGGGGGGACAGGAGCACATCCGTTTCAGCACTTCCATTTCAGTGGGTGTTCAGGTCCAAATACCGGGCTGTGCACCCTCGAGATCCCACCAAACCTTCCTCTGTCTTCAGTAAGCACACCAGCATCTTTTTCTCTCATTTCCAGGTGATCTCTGCAGTATCCAGACTCTCCTTCCACAGTATTGCTCAAACCAAAGGAATTAGGTAAGATCCTTTCAATATGATGCTTTAAATAATGTTGCTCTCTCTCCCTATCCATATTCCTAGTATTTAATCATGTCAGACTCTCTAGAAGCATTAATATGCTTGGGATATATTAGGGTTAAACAGAGATCAAGGATGCCTTTGGGATGTAGGCAGGGTACTTGTAAAAGCACCTTACCGGCTGCTCAGGAATAATTTACAAACGAACAAGTGCAAACGGAACGAGTTGTGTGCAGTTTGCTTGCTGGGGGGAGTGACAGGGTGGGGTTAGTGTCTTTTTGCTGGAGGTTTGCTCGGGTCCCCTCTGCAGGGGCTGTGTGGCTGAGGACCGGGATCCCGGGACCGCCAGCAATGCCCATCCCACGGAGCTGTGGTGTCACCCCCATGTCTTCACCATCACCGGTCCCGCTCCCCAGCCTGTGCAGAAGTGCCCAGGTGGCTTTTCAGTCACTAACAGCTGGGAAATCTCTTCCTGGCTTTGACAAAGGCACATTAGTGCTGAGTGGGTAATGGGGGTTAATAAGGAAGGTGGCCCTGGCACCCAGGGTGGGCTGCCCTGCTGCCGGGGCTCCTCCTCCTCTGCTGACTGAAGGAGCATTGGAGAAGGAATTAAAACCAGCGGACAACCCTATTAAGCAGAGCAGTTATCCTGGTCTTTGTTCAATTCCCTGCAAAATGATCGGTTTTCTTGTTAGCGTGCATTTTTGTTGTTAATCTGGCAATGGCATCTCATTAGGACCACAGGTAAAACTGGGAAGAGTTCTCAGCCTGAAGGACTTTTCCTCCATTTAGGGGGGATTTTTTGGGTTGTGTTTCTTTCCCCAGCTATAAAACACATCGGCTTTTCTCCGCAGAATGTGTCGTGCTGCTATTCCGGTCAGGGTGTAGCATGGCGTTGGTCTGCGGCTGCATCCCAGGACCGGCCACAGCCACAGCCAGGGAGTGGGGGCACGGGCTGGATGGGGCCCCTGCATCGCTTCCAGCCCTGCCGCCCATGCCCACCACCCCACGCCACGATTTTCACGGTTTGAACTTATTTTCACTGTCTTAACTGCACCGATACTGCTGGAGGGGAACAGCTTTTCACGTGTAAAACGAACTCGGAGCCTTCCCATCTGTTAAACAGGAATCTGACAGATCCCACCAGGACTGGGGGGAGATTCAGGGGGCGAAGGTTCGTAAGGCACATTGAGGAATAAAGACGTGCTGCAAGTTAGGGCCTGTTTATTATTAAGGATAGCCCTAAGGCCTGGAGAAGCCTGCAGTGATTATTATTTTAAGGGAAAAGAGCATCCAGGGCGTTTGGAGGCAGGCAGTAATGGGGGAAACCACGTGCACAAGCAGCAGTGCCTTTGCAAAGAGTTGGGTTTAAGTCTCGGAGCATCGCTGGAGGAGGTTGCAATGTGTCAGCCCTGGCGAAGCCCTTCCCAAGGCTTTGGGGAGGTCCTGGTGGGGGTTCAGAGGATGAATGAGCTGACCGGCCTCCGGGGAGGCTCTGGCTGAGCCACTGGTGTTTCTGTTGGGGGCTCCCTCCGCCAGGGCTGGGCCATAGCTGGGATCCAGGGCCACTGAGGCTTTGCTATTCTTGTGGATATGTGGCTTTTTCTCATTCGTTTTACAACCGGCATTTATGGTTGCCACTAAAATCCCTTATCTTGGGAGCCTTTGGCACCGTAATTACACAAGAGTAGCACAGAGCTTAGCGGGTCTTTGCTCCTAACTCTGTTTTCCTGCGTATTAACCCTCCTCCTCCTCCTCCCCGTGTCCAGCTCTGCAAGAACAGAAAATGCTGTCGCTCTGTTCGCTGGAAAAGACCCTCCCGGGGGTGTCCCCTCCCATCACCGCTGTCCCCTGCAGTCAGAGAGCCCTTCCTTTGTCCCTTGCTGCACGTTTTTGCCTTTTAATTAGATGATTTCTCGCTACACCATCACAAAAGCCTCAACGGCAGGAACTAATCTCAGACGAGTTAATTTAATCTGTGAGAACCAGCAGCAGCTCTGGCTCCCCGAAGGGACTGGCCACATCAGCCACCGCCACCCCTCGGCTCACTGGGGTCCCCCCTGGTGATCGGGGTCCCTTCCCTCCCCCAGTGAAGGTGCTGCCATTGAAATAAATGGGAAAGCCTCATTGGCTTAGGCACGGTGCTCAAAAACATGCTAAATACGGTGCAATTAGGATGGTCTATGGATTGTGTGGTCTTCAGCCCCATAGCATGAATGTGGCTCTGCTCCACCCCCTATTTTGGGGTCTAAGAGGCAGGATCACGCAAATTAAGAATGAAATAAATCCCAAAGCCTGTTACTTGTCCTTAAATAAGTTTCATGGCATGTAGGGTGGCAAAATAAAAGTCAATCTTGTACGCTATTCAGTGAAAAAATAATAGGGTTTCTGTCTAATAATTTCTGGATACGTGAACCTTGCCAGAGAAACCCTGTTCCGCAGAGTCAATCAGATAGCTATCAGGGTAGCTACGTTGAGATGACAGAGTGTTTCTTCCAAGGAACAAGCTACAAGCAGCAGAACATGGCAAAAAACGGTCTTGAATGCGATGTTTTGTTTGCAGCACATTGCTAAGGTTGGGCTTAATCTATTGCAGCTGTAGCTACAGCCCGTGCCGCGTCTTTCCTCCTCCCGCTCTCTTCCAGTCCCAGTTGCAGGTTTCCGAAGTCCTGCAGAAAAGCGTCCCCCCTCCAGCGCGGTGCATCGCTGACTTCCCTCCTGGCAGGTGATGGTCTCTCATGGTTGCCAAAATGGATTTCTCTCTTGCAGGAGGCTGTGCAAACAGCCCAGACGAGGTTTCCCCGCTAATTAAAGAAGCAGGTAGTTGCAAGGGCCACCACCACCACACTGGGTTATTTTTTGGGTAGCGCCCCATGCATAACAAGACCCTCCATGATAAGAGGCTTATTGGTGCCTCCTAGAAAAAGGCACGTTTTCTCTCTTTAATTTAAGGCATTCAGAGGAAAGATGCTTTTGCGACGCGGAAGGGAAAGCGGATGCAGTTTGGATCTTGGCTTCATAGGTGGCCCTGGGAAAATCCCTTAGTTTTGTTTATCCGATTCNAGAAATGGGGAGGTGAGAAATGCCTTTGTTCACCTGGCTTGTTGGAGCCCAGAGCTGCCTGCTGGCGGGGGCGCGGGCAGCCTCGGGCAGCGCTGCCTCTTGATCTCCTTTGGGAGCGCAGGTTCTGCGGTAATGGGATAATACCTTTTTCCTGGGGTTTTCATCCGTGCATCGTTTTACAGGGACAAAGAAAAGAGCCTCGTTGTGTAGCATTGCCCATCAGCTAAGGAGGGGGGATTTTTTTTTTAATTGTTGTTTTTCATCCTTTCCTCCATCTGTCTGGAGGACTGTCGGCAGTCGCGGTGTGAAGTTACCACCGTGCTCCTCGCCCATCCGTGGCTCTCTCTGCACAAGGAGCCTTTATTTTACAGCCAGGACACCGGGAGGTTCCACTGCAGACCCAACTCATGGCCCGCTAAGTCCATGACCCTATTTCTCCTGGTGGCCGGCACTAAATTCTTCCACGTTCGGTGAGAGGATCTTGCCGCAGACAGCGGCAGCGTGGTGGTACAGGGGTGCTGTGCAAAGGTTCTCCTGTGCTCTGGAGCGTGAGTTTTCGTTCCCTTTCCAGGTTTTCTCAAGCAAACTCAGCTCTCTGGAGGACAACAGGACCTCTTGTTGCAGGTCCTAATGAACCAGGGTATTTTTTTTCTGAAAGCTTTTTTTTTTCCTGAAGACTTTCCTGCTGCAGCCCTGGCTGTTCTCCATCGCCCGTGGTAGATCCCGGTGTCTCTGGGCTCCGGCTGTCATCCACCTCGTGTGAGTGAGCTCCACCGGCTGAATGTGAGCCGTGAGCCGTGGGGGCGTGTGTTTTTTCATCTCCCCGAGATATATGTTTTTCCTGGAAGCCGAGTTTTGCAAGCAAAGCAGGAGGTTAAGGAATATTGGCTCATGCTGCCTGCCTGCATTTTTAATGTGTGCGCAGCGAAACCATCTGAAAACGGGAAGGAGTTAGTGTGTTCAAAGGCCTTTTACTGAGGTCCTTAATCTAAGTAAATCCTTTATATACGAACTGAACCTCGAAGTGACTTTCTTCAGAAGGCACTGCAGTTAATAAAATAGATTTAAAAACATGTGCAAATGGGGAGGACGGGTGAATCCTATTTGTCAAGCGGAGGTTTTCTCCTGCGGGAATGGCAGTGGTGCTTTGATGGGGCGGTGGAGGGGAGGAGAAAGCGATGGTCGCGTTTCCTCCATGCTGGGGGCCAAGGCAGGACACCCCTCGGCTACCTGGGGGCAGCTGGTCGGAAGAATAAGTGACATTAGTTTTACCTCCAGGCAAGCACAGCGAGGCCAGCCCATCGCCCTGGGCTGAGGTTTACCTTGCGTTTAAACAAATAAATAACTAGAAGACAAGATGCTGATTTTCTTGGCGTTTAACGTCTGCGCATCGTGTGCCCTGAGGTGACGGAGCAGATTTGCTGGCGGTGGCCCGGGGCTGGGAGCTGCCTGTTGCCTGCCTGTGGCTTCAGGGCAGGTTTGATCTCCGGGAGAGGTGACGGTGCTTCGGATGCCTGGGACTCTCCTCAAAGTCCTGTAGGTTAGGAGCTGGGGTTTGCTGTTTTGCTTACAGGAGGCTGGGTGCATCGGTGAAGGAGAAAATCCCTCCTGGCTCTGCCAGGGGATGGGCTGGCGCCAGTCCTGATGCTTGGCTGCCCCCCTGGGTGCCCTCCACCCCCCTGCAGATCCCGTGCCCGGTGGGGATCGGGGATGGGGTGCCCACCAGCACCCTGTTGAGTGCAGACCACCGTCCAGGCCATCGTGTCTCTCTCCGTTTTGCCCCTCTCTCCAATGCGGATGGTGAGTTGGGAGGAGAGGAGCTCAGCGCTGGGATTAGTCCATGTGGCAGCCTCCTCCCGGCATGTCCAAGGCAGCTAAATGAGCTGTACCAGCATCCTCCCAGCAGGGAGGATTCAACCCAGAGGAGACTTTCCTCCCTCCCTGCTTCGCCTGCAAAGCCCCGCTCCTCCCCATGCCTTGCTGACGAGGTTCAGCATTGCTGGGTTTTGCCCAGGTAAACTATTAAACCAGACTGACGTGCTCAAAATGAGGTTTGCAGCGTTATCATCCCTGGAGCTTCTGTACTTAACAGCTTGCCAGTAACATCAGGATGTGTGTGGGGGTGAACGGGAGGAGGGATGGGAAGGGAGAGTCACGAGCATCCCGCTTGTGCCCTTCGCGGGGCTGTAATATCACCGTGCTGAGCGAGGAGCGTTCCCCAGCGCGGCCGTACCCTGCCCGCGGGCAGGAGAGGGGCAGGGGGGCGCAAACCGAGCTGGACCTGCGCCGGCAGCCCCCAGCCCCTGCCCTGCAACGTGTGTGTGGCTCTGCTCCCAGCGTGTGTCATTCGCTGGTCAGCCGTGTTTGATCTGGAAACTCCGCCGCGCTTCGTCCACCGCTTCGGAGTTAAACCTGGAGTTTCATTCAGGTTTCAGGACTTTAATCCATTTCCCCCGTCTGACACGGTGTGGGGGTACCGTTGCGTTTGCGGCGGGGGTCACCCTGTAAAGGAGACTTTGTGATTCTGCCAACAAAACCCACTTCTTGCGAAAGATGGGATGGCACAGGCCCTAGCGTAGCTGATCAAGGAGACGTTCCCCTTGCTGCCCTGGAGGAGAGAAGGGAGATAAGGGGAAATCTTTTATGGGATTTGCTAAGATTCTCCAGCATGATGGAGGCTTCATGCTGATCAGATTTGGTCTCTGCTCCCCCCGCCCCTGGGGATGGCAGCTCAACGGCGGAGGCGGATCCAGCCGTGTGTGAAAATGGCAAGTAATTAAAGTTGTTAACGATTAAGTCCTCAAGTGTCTTCTGGAGAGGAGGTAGTTACGGGACCTTTTCTCCTGTAAGGTTGGTTTTACAGGGGCTGTTTTATTCATTGCCAATGCGCTCTCAGTAATTGCACTCTGCCCATTATTTTTTTTACTGCCGTTGTGTATCTGTTGTACGCACTGTAAGTGTTGCTATAAAATGGATGGAGAAGGCTGTGGAAGGAATCCATGTCTGGAAATGCGTACGGTTACTGCGCAGCGCTCTCCTGTGCTCCAGGGAGTCTGGGACGGGGACCAGTCCCGGGACTAACCACCGCTCCTGACCAGCACAAATCAGCAGAGGTTCAGCTGCAGACCTCACAAGCCGGGTGTTGAGTGGAGATGGTTTCTTGTGACATGGACAGACCTTCTTTAGGAGTGACCGTAAAGCTTCTTCCCTTGTCAATAAGCAGTTCCTTTCCAGCTAAAAACCTTTTTAACTCGTTTATTTTGGCAGTGTGTATCCTCACGGACTTGCTCCTAAGAGACTCTGAAAAATATCATTGACATATTTTTCTGTACGGCTGCTTTGTAGGCTGGGGAGATGCTGAGGTCACCCCGTAAGCATCTGCTAATAAAAGCAAAGGCAGTTTCTCTCGCCCCCTCCCCACCAGCAGCTTTGCTTAGTGAAGGTACGGTCCTGACATGCACAGCTCTGCTTAAGATTCACATGTGGTGCTTGCTGGGTTTGGGGTGCATCTGCCTTGTCGTCGCTCATCAAGTTTGCCGCCAATGTAGGAAAGACATCGACCTGTTGGAGCGGGTCCAGAGGAGGCCACAAAGATGATCAGAAGGCTGGAACACCTCTCCTATAAGGACAGGCTGAGAGAGTTGGGGGGGTTCAGCCTGGAGAAGAGAAGGCTCCGGGGAGACCTCAGAGCCCCTTCCAGTCCCTAAAGGGGCTCCAGGAGAGCTGGGGAGGGACTTTTTACAGGGGCATGGAGTGATAGAACAAGGGGAAATGGCTTCAAACTGTCAGAGGGGAGATTTAGATGAGTTATTAGGAAGAAATGTTTCACTGTGCTGGTGGTGAGCCCCTGGCGCAGGTTGCCCCGAGAAGCTGTGGCTGCCCCATCCCTGGAGGTGTTCAAGGCCAGGTTGGACGGGGCTGGGAGCACCCTGGGCTGGGGGGAGGTGTCCCTGCCCCGGGCAGGGGGGGGGACTGGGTGGTCTTTAAGGTCCCTTCCAACCCAAACCATTCTGTGATTCTGTAATGTCGTACTTCCCTCGGGGCTCCCTCTCATATTGCTGGCCACCCTTGCACCATCTCACCCTTGGGTGCAGCAGCAAGGCACAAACAACTTTCTCTCCTGGTCAGGGTCAGTCCATAGGTTGACAACCAAAGGTGCTGGAGAGGCCTTCCTGAAGCGCAGTCCTTGCCCCAGGTATGGAGAAGGTCTTCAGGCTCAGCTGGTCCAAAACAGGGGGCTCGGAGGTTGGGGGCACTGGGGGCCACGGGAGGGCTCAGGGCTGGAGGCACCACCATGGGCTGTGCCTGGAGAGAGGTCTTCTCAGGTCCTCTGGGACAAACCACGGCTCTTTGCCCCCCACTGGAGATGGGGAAGCGGGTATCTTTTTATTCCTTGTGGACCCCAGAAAGTGCTGCTCAGCCCGGGTGGTCTTTTTAGGTTTGGTATACGTTGCACAGTAGGACCCCGCTTATTTGGGACACGCTGGTGGGGCTTTGGTGCAAACAGCCAGCAGTGCTGGCGCGGGTCTGGAAGCAGGCAGAAATATATATTTAGGTAGATATTTGTTTTTATTGGCATGCGTTTCATAGGGCTACAGCTGCTCAGGTACAGCAGAGAAACTGCTGCTCAGACCGCTAAAAGATTTCCTTGTACTGCTTTGCTACAAGTTAACACCAGGGAATTTTCAAGGTTTTTGTTTTAACCGAGTGTTTTCCAGAGTTGGGCAATTGCAGAGTGTCATGGGGGTGTTAAATACCATGGGGTGCGTCCCAGGTCTTTACGTCCTGGCTGTGATTTATCTTTAGGCTCCCCGGGTGAGCGGTGCCATCTGCCCAGAGCGGACATTCCCTGCGCACTGTACTTGCCATTGATTTTCAGCCATGGCATTTTCAAATCGACTTTTCTTACGAGTCAGAGACCAGGGCCAAATAGTTTCCTAGAGATTAGCTGTGCTGTTACTCAAGAGTTTGTTGGTTGTTTTTTTCTTTCTTTTTGAGAAAGATGTCTCTGGATTTCCCTTTAGATTTTATCCATCTGTTATCGGCAACGTGGAGCTGAAGCGAAAAGAAATTCGTGCCGCCTTCTTGAGCGAAGCATTGGTACATGAGAATTTTTTAAAAATGCGATAATGTGTTGAAACATAAAATTATATGAGCTGTTATTTTCTTGTCTCGTAGTCTCCAAAAATACTCGGTCCAGATTTGAGCTAAAGATAAAGAGGGGCATGCAGCTAACCCTTGGGCACTGTGCAGTGCGCTGTGCTCAGTGCTGGAAGTACTCACAAAATCGTCATCTTCGTGTTATCTGATGATGTAGCTTGCTGCTTCCCCACTGAATTTCTATCAGAACTAGTCTTTTGAGAATTTTTGCAAGTTCCAGACCACAAATAAAAGCAAATCATAATTTTTCAGAGGACGTGTCTAAAATTTGGCACAGCATGAGGTGCTTCTTTCCAGAGATGAGTAATGTAACACAACAGTACGATTTTAATTAAATTCAGCAGCTTTTGGTATGCTCTGATGTGTCTTGTTCTGCAGGGAGAGAATTGATTCCATTCTGCTTTATACAAATGGCTCTTGGGCATTAATAGTGTGATTTTCATCCATCTTGCAGCACTTTACCAAAGTTGTTCCCTGACGCTTGTTCCCATTTCACAGATGGGAACCAAAGCTCAGAGGTGCTGCCCGGGTCAACAGCGGGGCTGGAGAAACAGCTCCAGGTCACCTCTTTGCTCGTCCCTGGTCAGCTCACCACCACCTCTTGGTACATCAGTAAATGAAATGCAACTTTAATCTGCCCAATCCCACTGAAGTCGAGGAAGAATGCATTTTCAGTTGCGTGTGAACGTCTTGCAAAACCACATGGTTTTCTTTGGACGGCTCCAGGAGAGCTGTGCTCGTGAAGGCATGACGTCGAGCCCCGTGGACCTGCTACGGATCCGGGGTGCCAGAACCGATGGCTAACAGGGGACCTACAGGGACGGGGTGATGCCATGCTCAGGGAGTGACTTGTCATCCTGGAGAAAAAGAGGAGGAAAAAAGAAAAAGGGAAGGTTGGAGCTATCAAAATGACGTGCTACGAACAGCTGAGGTCTGAGCACTTCCCGTGGAGAACTGGATTTTGGGATTGAAGCCACATTAAACCTCAGCAGTGGGACGGAGGGACCAGTCTGGAAGCGCAGGAGCTGAAGCCGGCTGCTGATCCACCACCCAAACTCACATGGGAAGCACAGCCTGGAGTCCAAAACCTCGGTGAAATCGCAGACTCCCCTGGGGTTGCTCTGTCTTGCCATGATGCCTTCTTCAAAAAGGGGTTCTCGGAGGATCCGTACACCCAGCCATGGGTTTTGTGAGTTACCGCAAGGTGTAATTACAGCCTGTAGACACCATCCTACGGAAACATTTTTCTGCCACATCCCACGCCAGGAAAACCGGGCACAGCCCTGTCCAGCCCAGCAGAGCTGGAGAAGCTCCTTTGCACCAGCTTGAGGCTCTGGTCCTCTCCATGTATGAAGAAATCCCTCGCAGAAGGGGCAGCAGATGGGAGCAGCTCGGGCTTCACGGGTGTCACATACTCCGCCTGCTTTTTAAAACACTGAAGTGCGACTTAAGAAAATGAGGGGAGATGTGCGAGCTGGCGGTGGGAGGCTGGAGTCCCGCTCCCCGTAGGGGATGAGCCACCAAACACCCTCCTGGGGGTGTTCGCGCAAGTCATGAAAGCCTCCTCGCAGATCTGCCTGACAGACGGTCTCCAGCGAGCGTGGCCTCAGATGGGAACGGGGACGGGGGCAGCAAGTGGGACATTTCCACCCTGCCTGCTTCTCACCGGGCTCTCTGTTCCCAGGGCTGGGGTTTGGCCCCAGGAAATCAGAGTGGAAACAGATAGGGAAGATAGAAAATGAATCATGCCAGGTCCTCCCTGCTGTGTCACACGTGGATTTGAGGCTAAGATGCTTCAGTACAAAATTATCTGAGTAAAACTGACCCATCCCTGACCCTCTGTATTCTCTGTGACGATACCGCAGAGGTGAACAGCCGGCTTCGGTTGCTAGGACAAGGCACCCAGATGCTGAAATATGTTCATAAATAAATCAATCTTTCTGCTTACTGCTGTTAGAATTGCAGCCTACCTGGCTCTCCCCATTAAATAATTCAGAGGAGAGAGCAGCCAGGCGCTGCATCGAGCTGCGCCTTCGCCCCGCAGAGAGGATCACTGCGTGGGGGGGGCGACCGATGGGGGTACGGTGTGGGACGGATCGTGGGGCAACCCGAGCGACCGCTGAGAGCGAGGGGAGGGGGTTTGCATTAGGTGCCTGCTGAAATATTAATTGCTTATCGCCCTGCGTGATGTGCGCTGGCTGCGGACTGCTCCTGCCTTCCCTTGCGAGAGCGCGTGGCGTTTGCGGGGTGCTGTGCGTGCGTGCGCAAGGTCTCCAACCCAGAGAGGAGCCGAAATGTTTTGTAAGATCAAGGGGGTGCTTTGCATCACGTGCCGAGAACGATCGTCTGCTCTAAGTCTTGTCCTCAAGAGGAGAAGCTCGCTCTAAACTCCGGAACAAATTACTTGGTCGTCCCTTCTCGTTTAGGCTCTAGAAGAAACACATCAGATCGATCCTGCTTTCGTTCTCTTTGATCTCTGGAAGTGATGCTCTTGAATGCGGTGGGGTTTTTCTGTGAAAAAGTCTACTCTGGGAGGTTTTTTATCTCTAAGAGCCTGTTCCAGCGGTGTTTGATGTCGCTGGCGCTTTTGCTCTTCATCTGAGCGGGATTGGGTTTGCCGCAGCCCAGGCGCGGGCTGGGAGGAGAAATGGCTCAGCAGGTGGTTTTTCATGACAGCGGAGGGGGGAAAAAAGAGTCTGGTGCTCAACTAATGATATTAAATAAGAGACATTTTCAAATGAATTTAAATGAAGTGGGATCTCTGCAAACCTGTTGGGTTTCAATGAACTCAAAATTCCTTCCTCATTACTGTTGGGCATTCCCAGCTATACCATTTAATATTATGTATGAAGTTGCAGTGCACCTGGAGATCTATAAGAATTTCCCAGGGAACTGGTAGCTTTTAGGCCACTTCACTTCCAACTTTTCTGCTCTTTTTAAAAAAAATAATGACATACAAACTGGTCCTAAACAATGCGGTTGCTCTTGGGGAGCTCATGGCTGCAGAAGGTGCAGCACCGTCGCCCAGCCAGACGGAGATGCTTCTCCTTGCGTGGTTAGGGACCAAGTTGATAACCTGCATGAAGGTGTCTAAGTGCAAGTCCCAGGCTGGACCTGGATGTGCATGAGAAACACTGGGTTAAAAGTTCACCCGGTTGGCTTTTCTTAGAGTTGCCTTGGTGAGGATCTGGTGGTGCAGGAGCAAGAGGATGGCTCTCCTCCCCCAGCCTCCCCCCACCACGTCAAATCTGTTTCTGCGGCCAGTTCAAGTGGAAGACGTCACGCCGAGACGAGCCCGGCCCGCAGGGGAGGCGCAAAGGTGATCTGATGGGAAGCGGCAAAACCAGCAACACAGGGAGTAATTGATGGGACAGGGCTGGGTGGGCAGTTCACCCCGCGCCTCCTGCCAGCGCCGCCCTGACCCCCGGTGCGAATCTGGGTAGAAGAGTGTTTGATGTGCTTTTCTGTAGCTGGCTGCTGGAGGTTCATCCTCATCGGCTCGTTGCTGGAGGATTAATTTTTCCTGTGTTCAGCGAAGAAAAATAATGTATACTGGATATATAAGGGAACTTAAGCCAAAAGCAGGGAGAGATTTTAAATAACAGCTACAATTAGAAGGCCTAAATTAAATTATATTGTTGCACATCGGGCTGTTGGTGAAGGGTAAGGACCTTTAGGGCGAGAGCTGCCAGAAGCTGCACGGTCCCAGCCCTGGGTGACTGGTCCTGCAGTCTGGGGGCTGGCACCCTGCTTTGGAGAAGGGGAGAGGAGCTGCGGGGAGATGGCAGCTCTGCTCCCGCAGCAGTGACGTGGGGACACGCGGAGCCTCTCTGGAGCCGCTTCTGTCCCGGGCAGCCGGGGAGAGAGGCACAAAGAGCAAGCCCAAGGCTTTCTCCAAAAATCCGTCCTTCAGCTCCAGATTTTAGCTGGTCCATTTAGTAATCCTTTCCTCAGCACGACTTTCCTTCTAATTGCATTCTGAGCATCCTTATTTAGCCATTATCTGCTATTGCGGAGATACAGGTTATTAATTCCTCCCCTGCCCTGACTTTCACTCCGGTGCTTTACCGACAGTCAAGGTGAAGCTGAGAGGGCTGATGGAGCTGCAGTCTCCATGAAACTCTCATTAGAAAATATTTTTCTCTCTTTGCTGTCTCCTTGCCTTACATGGGGGGGGTTATCACAGGAACTGATTACACCTCAAGCCCAGATTTATGGTTGGAAATGTGCACTTGTGATTTTAATGTTCTTATGGCTCTTTTACTTCTTTCTTTGTGAGCACTGGGGAAGGAAATAGTTAGAGATTAAGAGCAGAAGGTGCGTGTAAAAGAAAGGCAGTCGTGCCTCGTGGTGTTTTTTTTTTTTTATTATTATTATTTTAACAAGTGGTGTTTAAACAGAGGTCACCTCTGATTTCTCCTTTCTTGCCGGAGCTGTGCGGGGTGGTGTAGCCCTGCGGCGGCAGCTGCCGGACCCCCTCGCCTGTCGGGGCTGCGGTCCGAGACCGGTTCCCGTGATCAGCTCAGCCACGTGCAGTCGGAGCTGGTGGCTTTTTTTGTCTGCGCTTCACACGGCTTTTGTATTTGTCACTAATCCCCAGGGGACAGCCAGGGGAGAGGAAACACAGGCAGACAGGGACGTTTTGTGAAGATCCCGGGTGCCTCCTGGTCTCTCACTGCACCTTTATGCTTTGGAGCTTCTCTCCAAAATGGGCTTCACCCCACATCTCAGCACGGGCAGCTGTTTGTGCCAGATGTTGGGATGCCCAATGGCACCTGCCTTGCAATGACACCCTGAGAGCAGGCACAGCCCCCTCTGCTCTTCCCACCGTCGCTCTCCTCCCCCCCGCATTGCCCCTTCGCACGTGGGCATGGTCAGACGTGCCACCCTCGGGTGCTCCTTGGTTCCCCCGGGTTTGCATCTGGAGCGGAGGCACGGCAGCCTCCTGATAGCTGGTGGGGCGTGAAATCGTCCCGCGCTGTGCCTGGGGTCGCCACCCGGTCGTGGTTTTAATTGAACTCGCTGTAGATTCGAGCACGATTTCAAAACCCTCAGTCTGACGCCGCTCGCCAAAGGAAGGGTGAAGTAAAGCAGAGGGGGGAAGGCAAATTAATGCTAGAGATAGGATCCAAAAATAGCAAATTTGGGGGCTAGCCAGGCCGTGTATTAAATCTTTTAGGAGAGGCAATCTACCGTGAAACAAGGAGGGTGGGAGGGGAGAGGAGGAAATTGCTGGTGAGGGCAGTTAAGAACTCATGTGTATCCAGCTCTGCTCGCCCACCGCATCTCCATCCCATCCCATGCGGCTCTGAGCCTGGGGACCGCCGGCTGCTCTCGCTGCGGATGCCCACGGGGTTCGGAGCGAGCTGCCCGGCTGCAGCCCCCGTTCCCTGCGCTCCGGCGGGGACAAGGCTCGCTGCGGCCGCGGGGAGACCCGGCCCGACACCGCCGGAGTCGCAAGGTGCATCCAGCCGCAGCAGAGCCGGAGCCCGCTGTGGCCCTGTGCCAGCAATAATATATTGGGTTTAATTAAAGCAGTATTTTTCATCTCCTTCATACATTATTTGGTTATTACTTCAGAATGAGCCAAGGAATTCTTGTATTCCCCCCACTCCCTCCCTTTCTCTTTTAATCTGCTTTTTCCCCTCCTTCCTTTTGCCCTTTTGGTGTCCTTTCCCCCGTCCCCAGCATCTTAACTTTTTTCAGCTATCACAAAGTTGTTAAGATGAGGAAGCCCAGGGTTCGTAAGGACTCGTTCGTTCTGGTGGGTTTGGCTGCTTGCAGCGGTGGGAGACGCCGGTGGGAAGCGGCTCGGTGTGCCCCGGCTGTGCCGCAGCCGAGCGGGGCAGGAGCTCGCAGGTAGCTCCATCGCGGGTGGAGGAGAATTTCTCTGTCTCAACGAGTCCAACACCGAACTTGAATTAGATTTCTGCTGAGCCGTTTGTGCAAGCACCGGCACAGCGGGGAGCGACGACAGCTCGGACACGGGGTCTCTGAGATGCTGTTAGGCGATGCAGCTTCTCACTTCAGTGCTCAGATGGTGCCCGGTGGTGAACCCGCCTCACCACCTGGTTTCTTGTCCCCCTGTGCCAGCGCTGCCTGCGGGAAGCAGCGGAGACGATGTCCTCCTGGGAGCTAATGCCTCAATAGGAAAAAATGTATTTGCAATGAATATTTTGTTCCGAAACACCCTCTGCTCAACGGGATGCTCGGGGCTGGGCTGAGTTCAGCTGGGGCCGCAGGGGATCTGCTGCGAGGGGTGAGACACACCAATAACGCTGTCATTCCTCTCCTCCCCCAGGCCCTTCCCGTCGGAGGAGACCACGGAAAACGATGACGACGTGTATCGGAGCTTGGAGGAGCTGGCGGAGTAAGTGGCCTCGCCTTCTCACGGGGAGGGGACACGAAAAGGGAAAAGTTGCAATGTAGTTCCAGTAAAGTGGGATAAAATTTGACAGCAGGGCTCAGGTGGCGGCGCCGGCTGCTTTGATGGTCTTGCCAGGAGATTTTTGTGCTCTTACAATAGTCCGTCTTTTCCCATGTAGAGCCCTGGGAGACATCACTTTTAATCGGGTTGAGTTTATGAGTGGCTCAGTGGGGGGCGAGGGGGGTCAAGCCCACGGGGAGCCCCTCCGCCTGCTCAATCCCATCGTTAGCTGCAAACCCCGGGATTTAATTCCTCCTCGACCCAAGCTGAGCCACTCGCTGGGACCGGGATACCCATTGCTAACTCAGCGCGGGACACCCCCTGCCATGGCATTTTTGTGGCCTCGTGGGTGCTGGCACGTGGGTCTGCATCCCCCGTGAGTGATTTTGGACCACACCAGCTGGCCCCAGGCCAGTCCCTCGCTGGTGGTGTGGTGGGACGGGGGGTGATGCTGCTGGGGTTTCTGCATCTGTATTTATCTGGGTCTCTGGCTGTCTGGGTTTTGCTGCCCGTGGTGATGATATAACAGGCAACCTTGAACTACTATACGGTGAAACGTGGGCGCTATCGGAATTCGATGGCAGCGTTCCCATCGGCGAGGGTTTTACTTATGAAGTGCAGTCTGTTTCCTATGGAGGAAAAGTCTGTATGAGTGGATATGTGGCTTTATACAGTTAAATATTATTGTTCCACAACATAAATAATAAGACTTCTTAATCCAATGAGTTCCTTATGGCTTCGGTTATTACAAAAGTAAATCATAAATTACTAGTCGAGGGAACGGAGTACCCTGGAATCCCCCGCTCGCGGTTTGCTCCCAGCAGCTACAGTTTAATAAAATTTTAACTTATAAAGGGATCTATTCAAGAATAACATTTTTTCCCCCACTCTCCTAAAGTTCTCAAAATCCCTTTAGTATTGGGTTTTAAAATTCCTGATTCTCACACATAGGCATGCTTTTTAATTGGAGAAAGGTTTGCATGTGAAGTCGCACACAAGCGCTGGTGGGGATGGCAGCCCCTCTCCTTGAAACGGGGGTTTCGGTGTGGTGTGCTCGGAGCTCGGAGCAGGTTATTTGGCGTTGAAGACGGGCTCCCGGCTTTAACCGCTCTGCTGCCGGCGGCGCAGGTCCTGCAGGGCGCCCGGGTGGAACCTTCCCAAGCTGTTCCTCGGACCTTTGCTCCTGGCTGGGAGTTTGTCCCCCTGTGAGAGGGGCTTAGATGCCCCGTGCTCAGATGACTTAGGGGTTTATTTCTTATTGCTCGCCCTGTTCTGTCCCGGATCGCCTCCAACTTTTAACTTTCCCTTTTTTCCCATTCTTTGCAAAATCCTCTTCTTTACGTCTTTAGTTGGGACCACTGGGGAGAGGCGTGTGTAAATCAGCAGGGGGGTATTGCACAAATGCCTTCATCCAGATCTGCGCTCCCGCTGCAGCCAGGTTGTGCGCGGAAACACAACCCACAAAACGGAGACGTAATTCACCCGTAACTGTAAAAACCCCAGAAATGCCCTGGAGAGCCCCTTAGCAGGAGCGTTGCCGCACCCGCTGCCCGGTGACGCATCAGCAACAGCCCCCCCTTTTCTCCCTTTGACAAGGAGCGTCTCTCCGTGCTTGACAAGGAAACTTTCATTGGAAATTTGCCGGTCACAATGGTGCATACTGGGCACCGACGCTGGGTGCTGGCAAACCGTGGGGCCGCATGAGAAAGCTCTTTCTTAGCTGCTGCCCATGTCCAAACAGCCGAACAAGGGCGTCATTCACGAGCTGGGAATGATTCAGTCCATCCAGCATCTTTGCATTTAATATCGCGGATGATCCAGCAGCCTTGGGAAGATCCGAGTGCATCCGAAGTGCTGCGTTGGAGGCGAGGAAATGATTTGCACAGCAAAGCAGTGAAGTGACCCAACGCGTGGAAGGAACCGCTACCGGAGAGCACGGCCAGGAGCAGCCGGAGAGACCCCTCCATCCCTGCGTGGTTTTTCCACGTTAACTTGCTACATCCGCGCAGCTATCCCAGTGATTATTTTTGCCCTTTGGATCATTTTGGAGGGACGTAGGGTCCTGTCTGTAAAACCACTGTCAAACCAGCCTGCCCTCCACGCTGGCCTCGAAGGGTCGGGGTGCGGGGGAGGAGGGACAACCCCGGTGGGCTCAGCACCACCAAGTCACCCCCCGGGGGAGAGGAGTCTTTCTTTGGGTGTTGTGGGGCTGTGATGAAAAGCTCAGGATAAATATAACAAGATGTTTTGGGGGCTGGTAGTAGCGCAGGGTTTCTTGGGGAATGCAATAATGCTTCATTTCAACCTTAAGTAGTTGAACAGAGCGGTTTGGTGTCCCCTATTTAGATTTAGGGTGAAATCCTCTTCTGCAGAGCATCCAAAATATTATAAACATATTTGTGACGGAGACGCAGATTTGGGAAGCAGAAGGAACCAAACTTTGTCCCCGTAATGTTCGAAAGAGCGAGGACCTTCATCCCGGCGGGCAGCGAGATCCCTCCCGGCGCGGAGGAGCCGCGGCAGCTGGGGACAAAAGCCAGCGCCGGGGTTGGGAGCGGATCGATGGCAGCGCCACGAGGGCCGTTTGCGTGTGCTGCAGAAAGAAGCTGTCTGCCTGCAAGCGCGGGGCGGCCGCGGGGCGCTGGTGTGTATAAAGGATGTTCATGCCCAGCTGAACCCATTGTGCTTTCACCTTTGGGCTATCGTGGAGGTTATGCTGGGCTGCACGCAGCTCCCCAGCGCTGGGTCGGCCATCCGGCAGATCGCGGCAGAGAATTGCCTGGAAACAGCTATTTATTTAAAAAAAAAAAGCAGCAAAACTCAAAAAACAAAAGAACAATTGGTGATGGAAAGGGGAGGGGAAACTAAAAGGGTATCAGGGGAGTCAGAAAGTTCTCCAATTCCCTGTCCTCAGCCCGCCGGCCCCTCGGTTTGCTTTGCCATCGGCCAGATGGCGGCTTGCAGAGAGCCCGGGCAGATGGCGAGGGCTGGCCAGTTTGCAAGTGGTGCCTGATCGATACTGGGAGGAGCAGTAAAGGGGCGTTTGTCCTCTGCAGCCTGATTTATTTCTGCGTACCCTAATGCCAGACCCTGGAGCAGCAGCCGCTTTTGGGGGAGGTTTGCCCAGGAAGCGAGCAGCAACGGCAACGTGTGGGTGAATTCGCTGGAGTCTGACCCCAAAAATCAAAGTGACCCTCGCCCTGAGGATGCTCCCGGCTACAGCTGCTGGGCACTGATGGCAGCAGGCACTTCTCCACCTTACTGTTGAGCATCTCCCCACCAGCCACTTCTCCATCTCTCTTGATGGCTGTTTCAGCTGCCCCGAACCATTCTGGGAGTTCTGAAGTTATTTAACCTAAATTTTCTCTGCTGCTGCTTAAGCTCACTCCAGTTATTTCATCCCCTTAAATTTATGAGAGCAATTAATCCTGGTCCTCTTTACAGCACCAGAACCTTCTTTATCGTGAACCTTCTCCACGTCATGGCAGTGTCCCTCTTCGCTGGCGCGAAGCTCGGCAGGCTCAGGCGGATTACACGTAGGGTGGGGTTTGGGTTGTTTCGTAGCTATTTGAAGAATTCAGAGTCAGGCTGAAGTGCTGTGAGTGACTTGACATGAAATATTTAATTTGCACAACTTTTACCTCCTTTTTTCCCTTTAAAAGTGAATTGCTTTGAGGGGAGAAGTTGTAGCGTTTCAAAAAGGGCAAAGAAAGTGTTTTAAGCAAAGCAGCTGCCCACCAAACCCTGCACTGGAGCCGGGGGGGCTTCATCCTGCAGGTTGGTGTCCCCCAGTCTTGTTTCAAGTTGCAGCTCACTGGGGATTTATCCCCAGCAAAAGTATTGGGGACAGTGGCGTATTTCCAAACCTTTCATCGCAGAGAAGGGGGTTGCAGAAGATCTCCTGCCTGGTCTCGATTTCTCAAGTGATGCAGCTCGTTCGGGCACGGACTCTGCCAACAGCTTGTCTCCTGCCAGGAGCTTCTCGCTGAAGTTTCTCCAACTTCTTTGACTGCTGTCACCAGCGTTGCCTCCTCGTGTCTTCCAAAATAGTGGTGTGATCAGCAGAATTTCTCGAGTGCATTAAAAAAAGTAATGAATAGAGGAGCCAAGGTGAGATGATAAGTTAGCTGCCACTTTTCTCATTATTTTTGCTGTGTTGGAAAAACCCCACATGCCAGCCGGTTAAATAAATGGCTCGATGGTACAAGGCACTCGAGCCATAGCACTTGTAAACGTGTCTTTTCTTCTTTGTCACCAGTAAAGATTTTTGTATGTCCTGCTTGTGCCATCTCTAGGATCGTGTTAGTTGCTATAACTGCGTGAGGCTCGTTCTTGGGATTATAATGTTCCCCTTCGAATGGGGAACGTAAGACCTGAGTAGAATAGATGGCAAAAGGCTTCTCTTGCTATTTCCAGACGCGTGTCTCCGTCCAAGCACAATCTGGCTAATTAAAACCCTGCAAGATCTCGATTCCAGCGACTGCACATCTTGCACTCCTTCACCCTGAAACCTAAGCCTGCCAGATGTGCTGCGAATACAGGACTCTGCTTGTCCTCGTCTGACGGAGACCGTGAATGAGGGGGTTGGTCGAATGAACTGTCTATTTATAGCTGTAAGTGCAGAGTAAGAATGAGAAAGTGGAGGATTACTGGGGTGAACTGGAGCCTCGCAGCTGCTGGGCAGCTGTCTCAGGGACCCTGCAGATGAACTTCCAGCCTGGACCCGGCGGTGGCTCTGAGGTCTTCTGACTCTTAACCTCGGCCCCAGGGCTGGTGATTTGGGTTTGTCTTTTGCTTGCCTTATTTTAGCTCCTTCTGTCTCCTCCTCCTCTTTCTTTTTCCCTTCCTGCTGGTTCTGGCTCTTTCATCAGTGGAGCGAAAGGAGCGCCGTGGTTTGGACAGGGTTTTGGCGTGATGGGTTTGCCCCGAGAGCCTCGCTCGGGCTCATCCTTGAATTCTTGAGACTGGTAGAAACTCAGCAACTTCCCAGAGCCCCGGCGCAGCTTTTACAGATGAAGAGGTCCGTCGGTGGCCCTTGAGACCCTCAGAGCTTCCCCACTTACCCTCCTCACCCACGGTGTCATTGCAGACGTGGTGTGCAGCATTCCTTTAGCGTAGCGGACCTGCTGCAGATTATTTGTCAGGACATCGTGGGCTGGTGTGGGCAGCCGAGTCTGGAGCTCATCTTCTCCCAAAGCCCAAATGCAGACCGTGCCCTCTGGGCCAAGTGCTGAGCTCTGGAGGGCTGGTTGCCAGTGGTGGGAGCCGTGGGATCAGTGCCTTCACCCAGGGCAGTGAGGTTCTTCCTCAAACTAACTCGACTTTGGCATCCTATTTGGGACGATTTCTTTAAAATTTGGCTGCACTTAGGCAACTGCTGGAGGTTCCAGCGACCCCTGAGGGACGCCCCCCTTCCCCAGCTCACTCCTTCCATGTCCCTGTTTGTCCCTGACTCCAAGGCAGTGGCCTGGCATTGGTCCCTCTGCTGAGGGAGCTGCTCCTTGGCATGGCTGCTGCCCGCTTGGGAGGGCGTTTGTACCGAGCGGGCATTGCCAGGGAGGAAGAGCTCCGCCAAAAGCATTGTTGTTGCCTGAAATTGCCTTAGATATGAAAAGCTTTATTCTTTTTGCTTTGAATGAGCTTTCCTGGCTAGGCAAGATGCTGCCAGCCCAAAGCTGGTTACATCCATCCTAATAACAGTAATTGCAAATGCTGGCGTTAACTCTGAAGGGCGGATAAAATCCCTTTCCTTAACCCAGAGCTGTCAATGGATCTTCTAATCCAGGCAGTAGATCGTAGGCTCTGATACCCACGGGTAACTCACGGACTCTGCTGCTTTTATTGAAGGAGTAAATTGCTTTTCTTTGTGAAGAACGAGGTGAGGATCTGACCTTCCTTGCTCAAGTTGTTCAGTCTACGCGTGGCATGCCTGGGATGCTGAATTTATTGCCTCCCACAGTGGGGGACTGTGCTAAACGTGGAAAATACCTGTCCCGCTTTCCCTCCCCTTATGGCATTTAAAATTTAATGTGTTTTTCAGTTGCCACTGGCTAAAATCATCCCAATGCCTGTCCTCTGAATGTCGGGGAGGGTGCGTATTTTCAACTCTGACAGACAAAACGCGGAGACCGATGAAAATCAATATGTGCAAAGCAGCGGTGTCAACAGCCGCACACGCGCCCGCAAAGCTCAGTTGCTCGCGGGCTGCTCCGGGAGAGGCTAATCTGCGTGTTTTCCTGCTCTGCATAAAACCGGCAGCCCCTGGTGTTTCTCAGAGATGTTCTAGGAATGTGGTTTAATAAGTAAGGGTCCACTGGACCTAAGTATCGTTGATTTAATACCACCACAGCTGTTGGGTTTGAACATGCCTCTCCCCTGACCTCTGTCACAAAGATGTCTTTCTAGATGGCCCCAGGACAAGGGTGTTGTCCCTTTTTTTTGCCTGAGGCCAGAAATCAGAGATGGGAAGGGCTGGTACTGGTGTTGATGGGAAGGAATGAGTGGAGCAGCAGTGACTTGGTCCCTTGGTTAGAGCAATGAGAACACCAAGGGGCAGATGTGGCCCCCCGTGATGGGTGCAGTGTTCTTGTCAGATGGCTCTCGGACCAGCTTTATGGACAAGTTTGCTGTGTTGTCACTTAGTAGGTGTTTCTGCCCCTTTCCTGGTGGCCCAGAAGAGCTCTGGGTAGGGCCAGGCTGAGCCAGGTCCTCCTTCTCCAGGCTCGGTCCAGGCAGCCCGTGATTTAGCGAAACGCCTTCGGCATCCCATGCTGCTGCCTGGGTCTCTCACAGTGATGTCCTGGCGTGTGCCCGGCCGCGGTCCAGAGCTCCTTGCTGGGGGAGAAGAGGAGGGCTTGTCCAGGCTAGGGCCCCCGTGCAGCAGCAAGCGATGCTGGGGACTGAGGCTTGGACGTGGCGCCCGGTTGTGCTTGTGTGCAGGAGAGCGGGTCCAGATGATACTCAGGATGCGGGGCTTCCCGGGGACACCTCAAGACGCCGTCTTCTCCTTCTGTGCGTAGCCCGGAACAGTCGCTGAGCCCTCTCGTTGCTGGTGATGAGGAGCCGTCAGGCAAAGCGGGCTCTGCTCTGGCAGCAGCATCACCGCGGCACTCGCCGTGGTTGTATCATACCCAACCAGGCTCGCGCTGGCGACATTAACCCAACCATACGTTTTCCAACAGCCCTCGAGTCGGGGAAATGATGTATGGAGAGACAGCCAGCAATCCGAGAGGTGCGGGCGGGAAGGGAAGATTAATCAGGAACCGGGAGTTACTCGCTCTGGATAAGGAGCGGAGCTGAGAATATAAATATTGGTACAGATAATAACGGTGACGGTGACGCTTGGGAAGGGGAAGATGGATCACCAGCTATTAGTGGGCATTATTACAGCAGCTGTAATGCATCACTCTGGAAGAATGAGACGGATACATCATGCCAGTGTATTTATTTAAAATCCCCAAACTTTTATTAAATAAATCTGTTTTTAAAAATAGAAAGAACTGCATTTAGAAAAGAAATAAAGCCCAGTTTTGCAAACAGATGTGCTCTGCTGCTCCATGCTCTATCATATAGAGATGTTGAGTGTTACAGTTTAAGCACATTTTTACACCTAAATATATTTGTATGTAATTAATACCCATGTTGAAAGAGACAGCTCGTAAAATATGCGAACGCTGTTTGATATTTCAGCGTTTCACACTGTCCTGATCCCTTGGGGTTGACTTCAGTGGGAGCCGTTAGCAATCAGCACCTGTAGATCTAAGCGCTAAAATTATTATTAATTGGTATTTGTTATGGGTTGAATTTTCAAAAGTGTTCTAAGACTTGGGAGCCCCTGGGGGGTTAATAAAGGCTCAGATGACAATTAAGTACCTAACGCCGTCACCTTTAAATACAAGTTGGGCACTGTGACTCGGTGATGCCTTTAAAGCTGGTGCTTGCGGGGGCGGGCATCTCCTAAGCGATGCGGGCAGTTCTGGAAATGTGACTTTTCTGCTGCTCAATTTATCACCAATGTAAATCTCAGCTGGGGCTGAGCATCACCCAGCTGAGTGTCTGGCGAGATTGCCTGATGATGAGCAGGAGAGTCTCCCCCTCCAGAGGGAAATGTTAAATTAAAAATCACCCACTTGCCCATCAGGGCAGGAATTGTGCTTTATGGGAGTCGGGGCATCACCAAGAAAAACTGGATCCAGAGCTTTTAAACCTGGACGTGGTGCCGGTGGCCGGAGGGAGCGGGGGGCCGTGGCTGGACGTGGGCTGAGCTCTGCCCGTGGCTGGTCCGGGCGTTGCTGTGGGTCCCTGTGCAGCCCCCGGGAGCTCGGCTCAGCCCCGTCGCGCTTCCCCACTCAGCGAGGCAGGGCTGGGATGCTTCTACCTACTGCGCAGAGCCATCGGATGATTATTTAGTATCTGCTCAGTGCTTTGAATGGACATGGGGTCCTACGGCAGTTTGGGAGAAAGGGGCGGGTTTCTTTGGTGTGAAGGAAGCCTTTCCGTGAGAAAAACCAAAAGCAGACCAAGAGTGACTGCAGTGCTTTAAACGTACCAAAATCCAACCCGTTAAAATATATTCTCTAAGTATAGTATGGTTAAAGACGCTGACACAAAAGCTGCTCCTAAAGAGGAGAGGCCGGCGATGAACAGGAGGCTGCGGGCATCTTCGGAGGCAGGTGGAGCCGGACCCAGCGTGATGCTGGGCTCAGCCGCGTGTGGTGGCTCAGATGGTCCCGCCGGGATGTTTGGCCGATGGGTCTGTCTCGGCCGGGCCGATTAGCGCTGAGCAAAAACGCTGCCGGGGCGGAGCTGGCAGACCGCGGTGGACTGGGCATCATGGGCGCGCCTGGCACAGGGCTCGGAGCCGCTTCTTGGCTGCGATCCCCGCTTGTGTCGAGCAGCGTTTTGCCTTCTCCAGCCTCCGGCGAGCGGAAAGAGATGTGCAGCGGGTACCGATGTGGGAAAAACAGAGACTCCTAATGCAAACGGAGAACGTGGACTGAACATGTCAATGCTGTGGGCCAAGAGGATTTTCTTATTGTCATGGTTATCCTCCCTTCTTGGCGCGAGAGCAGTTGTCGGTTTGCCTGAGCAAGTGACAGTGAATGTACCCTCCTTATTATCATCGCTAAATCGCTCCTCTTCTTGTTCCAGCGAACATGATCTGGGGGAGGATATTTATGACTGCGTCCCCTGTGAAGATGAAGGCGATGATATCTATGAAGATATCATCAGAGTGGAAGTTCAGCAGCCCATGGTAACAATTTATATGCATTTTTTAAAGCTGTGCCTTGATGGGAGAGGAAAGGAGAGAATTCAATTAAATAAATAACTGTCCGCCAATGACAAGTGATGCTGCAGGGAAGTGAATCGCTTTGCATCCTTCATTGAAACTGAGCTGCCTCGTGAGAGGTAAAAATAAGCCAAGCTGGGATGGCGCTGGCCCGGAGGGCGTTCTCCAAGGAGTTTCCCAGCCCATCTTTTCATCTGAAGGAGTTTGGGGAGGAGGAAGGGAAAAGGAGAACTAATAAGCTCTAAAAGATAAGCCAAAAATAGTCATTTGCTGCTGAGCCAAGGCAGCGTGTGTCAGTTCAGCCCTTTCTGGGGAGAGGGAATGCAACGGCTCTGCCTGCTCCATCAGCCAGATGTGCCATGTCTGCCACTGGTATTTTTAGACTGGGACGAGCGCTGACAGATCTGTGCGTGGAGGATGCAGCACTTACTTGCGCCTGCTGCTGCTCCTGCCGGGGTGTCTCAGAGCAGGTAGCGGAGCTTTCTGGGGCAGCGGCCACCCATGTGGCTTTAGGGGACAAGCGGCTGACCCCGTTGATCATCTCCAAAAGCCTTGCGATCATGGGGAGACCCGGGTGTGCAGCATGCACAGCCTCACGGAGGGACTTGCATCATCTCCAAGGGCTCTGATGCAAGTATGATGCTCCGTGGTTGAGCCAGGAGGGTGCTGGTGGCCATTGCATGTCCCCAGAGGTGCTCACAGCCGCCCTCACTACCTGTGTCCCCAGCAACGAGGAGACGAGCTGCCCTGAATTCTGCTCATGCAGAGCTGGAAGGGACCCTTCCACCAGAGTGTGACCTTCCAAATTTTCTCCTGCCCTCTGATATCTGCCACCCCCCGGCTTTGTTGAGGCTCTAATTACTCTCTCCTGGCTGCAAACAGCGCCATACGTACCTCCCCATCGCAAAGCAGGATCAATGGACAAGTTGGCTGATCAATTAAATCCCCGGAGCGGGGTGCGTGGCTGGGCGGGATGAGGTGCTGGGGGGGGCTGGGGAAGGCAGGGCTTCACCCCGCCGAGCCCGGCAGATGAGCCGAGCTGTGTGGCAGGGATGCCCACACGGTGGTTTCTCACCCATCCCAAGCCTGGCTGAAAGCGGTACCAAGACCATGACAATGGTGGTTGGGGCATTGCCGTGTCTGCAGCCTGAGCAGCTCCCTGCCCACCGAAAACCCGTCTGGATCGAGGAGTTGGGCGCACAGAGTATTCCCACTGATCCTGCCAACGTGCATGGAGCTCTTTACGGACACCGGTGGCAATGCCAAAGTCAGCACAGCTCGTTAGCCACCGGTGTTTTTACCAAGTTGCCATTAGTTGCAGAAGCCAGTTGGCCCAAGAACTGGCCCTCGGGGAGGTTTTTGGTAGGAATCTCTTGCATAAAAGGCAAAAATGGGGGGAAGTTCCCACCATGTGTGTGCCCCACAGCCAGGGTAGTGCAGGATTAGGGTCAATGGAATTGACAATTTTTCACTGTCCCTTCCACGAAGTTTTGTGTTTTCTCGGACACCTCTGAGCAGTGATGGAGGCTCTGACTCCCTTTCCTCCCCTTCCCTGAGCAAAAGAGTCTATTTTTAATATAAGCATCCACAGATCTGTCTAAATAATGGCTTTTTTTTAATAAGATTTGTTGGAATAGCAAGTGTGTAATGCTAATTGGTTTCTTGTATTTCTGCATGCTTCAGATTAGATATATGCAGGTAAGACACATTGATTACAATATTGGTTTCCGTCCAGGTGATAGGTCTGAGCTGTGAGCGAAAGGGGGTGTACAGAGGGTGTCCGTTCCTGTGCATGGTCATTAAAACCCGATCACTCGATCACCTCCCGAGTTCAGAGACTGCGCTGAGAAGCGCAGCACCTCCCGACACGTGGTTTCAGCTCCGTTTTGCAGATGTAAAAGCAAGAGCAGCGACTCCAGGAGTTGAGGCTTTAAAAAAACAAATGCGTTATCAGATTTGACCTAAAATCATGAGAATTGGCAACCCTGGCAGGGGATTTGTGTAAGTCCAACATATTATTTATGACCCACTTAGGCTCTGTTGTGAGTTTCATCTAAAGTGGAAAAAAATGGGGAAAACCAGCATTTTTCTCTATTTATTCTTTAGCTGATAGTTTTTGGTGATGTAGCTGTAACAAATGCAAAAAATATAATGCTTGCCACATGGAACCATATTGAATAATACAGCTGGGGTTCCTTCCTAATTTTTTTGGATGAAAATAGTTTCCTTTAACATAAACCAGTAGCAGTACTCCCCTGACTTTCCAAACTTGCGCTTGTTCTGAATTTGCTGTCACTGAAGGATGAACCGGAGCTCGGCCCCACCTGAGCATGTTGCTGGACCACTCTGAAGAGTACCTGACCGTGCGTTATTTTTCCTTTTTCTAGAAAATGGGAATGACAGAAGATGACAAAAGAAATTGCTGTTTGCTAGAAATCCAAGAAACTGAGGCCAAATACTACAAAACCCTTGAAGATATAGAAAAGGTAAGAACGGAGCCATCTTTTCTGTACCGTTGCCTTCCACATCATCCCTTGATCTTGCATTAATCTTGCTGTATTAGTTCTTGCTGTGAGAGCTGGCAGATGTGATGAGGCAGGGTCGATGCATTCACATGTAAAACTGGAGAGAAGAGGGATGCAGGAAACCCGTACTGACAAGCACAAATGTGCAGCCTGTAACTGTAGAAGCCAAACAGCATATTTTTTCTGATCGCTGCGTATTGGAAATAGGCTGAAAACCATCCTGCTGTGTCCTCCCTAGCCCGGGGTAAGAGACTCCCGCTCCTCGCTCAGCCAGGCCGGTCTCGCCGATAAGAGCCATATTTGCAGATATCTTATCACTTTGATTGCCGCGGAATAATTTCTGTATTCTGCATGTTTTTCAAAAGTGCTGAAGCTGTGCTGACTTGTCATTGAAACTAATTGGATTAAAAGTAACGTTTTGCTGCTTGAATTCATGGGTTTGAATCGGTTTTGATAAATTATTGTTGGGCCTTTCTTTCAAATAAAAATAAAAACGAACACCTCAGCAAGACAGCGGAGTCGTGGATACGGCTGGAGCCTGGAGGTCGTTCCTGCTCCAAGGAAAGCAGCAGGAATGAAAAACAATAGTGAAAATCAAGCTGCCATTTCTAATCGCCCTAACGCTTTTGTTTCCTCCCCTTTTGCAATGATTTGCCTCTGTCTGCTGAAAGTTCCTGCGAAGAAGCTGTGAGCGAGACTGGCACAGTGGAGTAACGTTTCCCGTTTTCCATACAAATGTACCGATGTCCGTGTCGTTTCTGTAAATAGCCCTTGTTCCTTGGAAACAGCCACGGCCCTTCTGGTTCAGTCTAAAGGAAGAGTTAAATTATGGCTTTAATATCCTTTAAACAGGCTTGCGAAGGCTTCGTAGGTTCTGACGGCGTGTTATGGGTGGCGATGCGCTGCATCAAGGGTTTTTTTTGTAGTTACAAGTCATGTAGACGTTTCTATTAATATGTATTTGTTCAGAAAGGCATTTCCGATGTAATCACATCATCGGTGCTTTTTCAAGGGCAAAATTCTAGTGAGATAATCAAAAAGCTGAAAAGATGCTTCCGAGCTCTTCCCAACTGCAGCCAAGGACTGCAGCGAAGTGAAGAAACTGTGTGCATCGAAATCCCCCTCCCGAAGGTTTAGCAGGAGGGGGGGTCTGTGCCCACCCGTGGGTGGGGGTGTGACACCGTCCCACGCCGGGAAGCGCCGCGGGGCCAAGGGGAGCTCGGGGGAAGATGCGCCCACGGGGGTTCCTGGCTCCTGCTTGGGTCCCCGGCACAGCCCGGTCATGACAAACGCGTTGTCCTTCGTCTGCCTTTACAAATGCTTAAATTCATTAAAACCTGACCGCTCCCTGCCCAGGAAAATGCAGCTGGTGAAGCAGGGAAAATCCCTCCCTTGCACAAAAAGTAACCCCCTTGCTCACTCCTCTCCGGTGTTTCAGTCCTTTTTCCATTTACCTCTTGCAGAACTATATGAACCCACTGAGGCTGGTACTGACTCCCCAAGACATGGAAGCTATTTTTATCAATTTGGAGGTAACGGCGCAGACATTGTGGCTTAAATCTTTGTTCTTTTCACGGCAGCTCAGCCACCTTCCTGCTTAAGAGCAAGCTTTCAGATTTCATGTTAGATTTGTGCATTCACCTCTAGAGGTTCAGTCCTTCATGTGCTGCGGAGCTTGAACGGGTTTAGGAGATATTCTTTAACACTCAGTTTTAGAGTTGGGGATTATATGAGCTCCAGGTAAGAAAACAGTTTTATACGTAAGATGTTCCAGGGTTGGGGCTCTGTATTTTAGCTGTACTTAGAGATGGTTTGAGCCTGCCCGTCTCCTCTGCTCCCTCCTGACCTGCAAAAGGGAATTTAATAGACATGGAAATCCTGGGGCGTTTATCACTATATAACCTCCTGGCAGAATTACACCCTTGCGCTCCTGCCCATTTAGGCTGCGTGTCACCAGAACGACTTATTTTAAAAACGCCTAAAAAGAGAATAAAAAAAGAAGAGCAAATGACTGCCTGGTTAAGTAGTGCATGTGCATTTCTTTAGGCTCTGTTTGCCCACTCGCTTCGCATGTGTTTAAAGTATTGATTGTTTCTTCGTTTTAGGACCTAATTAAAGTGCACTTCAGTTTCCTGAGAGCCATCGACGTCTCTATGATGTCTGGAGGAAGCAGCCTGGCAAAAGTGTTTCTGGAATTCAAAGAGAGGTAAAGGAAACGCGGTCTTCAGGCAGCTCCAGTTTTAACAGCTATGGGTTGATATTTGCAGGGCCCATCTCGGAGCTTGGAAGAGAAATGCCTTTCGCGGCAGACCCGTTCCGTATCCTGCGCAGCTTAATGCTCTCGGGCAGCCGGAACATCACTTGGTGCTGACACTTTAAGCAGCCAAATCCAGCCACAACCGTGCCGGGTTGTGTCGCATCTCCTCTCTCCCCCGCTGGGCGAAATCGGTGCAGCTCCCGTGGATGCTCGTTCCTGCAAGCCCCTGTCTGCACCTGAGTTTTGCTGGGCTCACAGCATCCCGCACGGGAGCAGCTGGTTTGGGAGGCTGAGCATACAGTGCATTTACAGGGATGTGTCGGAGGGGATAAATACGGGAATGCTACAATTCCGGTGAGCCAGAATGGAATAAAACCTCACTCACCTTCGAGGGTTTGGTGTGGTCTTCTCCTGCAAGCAGCAGCGGGGCTTTGAGGGGCTGTGATGTAGGATGTAGGACGTAGGACGTAGGATGTAGGATGTAGGATGTAGGATGTAGGATGGCTCCTTCGCAGGGGAGACTTCGCTCTGCTCAGATCAAAGCGATTGCTCACTCTAAAAAATTGCCTGTTTGGCACTGCTCTTGTCCCGAACCTATTGCATGATGAATACACGTAAAAGTTGCTTTCGCAAACATAATAGATTCTGTGTTTGGGCAGCTGCAAGCAGGAGTACCCCAGAACACAAAGATAAGGTTAATAAAAGCCTTTAATATCCTTAATACTAATCAAAGGCCTGATTCATTGTGGAATCGTGCCAGGGTGTTATTTCACTGTGATTAAACCAGTGTCTAGACACAGAAATACCATTCAGAAGTCAATAACTCCAGAAATACCATCTACATTAATAATACACCTCAGGTCAGATATTCCATCATTCACAGTGCCCCTTTCTAGAAAGGGATTAAATTAAAAAAAAAAAGTTTCCAAAGAAGAATGCAAATAATTTAAAAATACTCATAAAACTCACTTAGGTGATTTTGATCTCCTAATTCCTGGCTTGGCTCCGTGCACGCCACTGCCATCCCCGGGGCAGAGCGGTGCATGTGGGGAGCAGGGAAGGGACACGGGAGGAGTCATGGAGGTGGCATTGCTCCCCAGGGAGATCCGCGTGGCCGTGCAGGAGCAAGAGGCTCGTTTTGGGGCTGACAGCCTTTAGATAAATGTTTGCCTCTGTTAATTTGCCAGTGGGAGCTCAGCAGAGCCCTTGTAGCTGATGGGTTTCGTGCAGGTGGGTGAACAAACTCGCCCAGTTCCTAAGGGAGTTTGCAGGCAATTATTTGAAGGACCAAAAAGCCTTCCTGAGAGGCGAACGAAGGAGCCAGAGCGATGGCTGCGAGTTGGTGACGGCAGCTCTGAAGCTGCGTTCAGCCCGTGGGGGTCTCGGGGACCTCAGCGTCATGGGAAACTGCGGCTCTTGGGGAGTTTTGGCTTGGAGAAGACCCCAAAACTGGGGATGAAGAGTTTGAAGCAACCTGATTAAATAGGCAGGGTCCTTTCCCGTCGGGAAGGATGGTATCACATTTTGCAGCAAGGAACTGGGGGTGCAGGAGGAGAAAGGGAGCTCAGCTGGAGAGACAGTGTTGTGCCCCCAAAAAAGGGAATGTGGACCTCCAGAGTCCCCGCTTGGTCCCTGCATATAAGACCTTCCTCCATCAAATGTGTCCGTGACAAATAGCTCTCACTTCCCTGCCCATCCTCAGAGACGTCCTGGCAAAATGATGTATCGCTCCTCCGCTTTGCAGAGATTTTATTTTTGGAAGGAAATAGTTTGTAAATCTCTTCCTCTGAAAGCTGGGGTTTGAATTTATGCTCCTGGAGCCTCTTTGAAACTCTCCAAGTGCTGGCAAGGTAGATATTATTGTGCGTGTTCAGAAGTTGTCAAGGGGAAAAGGCAGAAGAATAATCTGTGTTGGCTGCTGCTTCGCCGGGGACCGCGGCTCCCATAAATCTCTCTATTTAGTTCCCCGCCGGGGTCTGAGAGTCCCACGTTTACGGAGCGACACCGGGTCAGGTGCACCCACATCGTCTCCATCGAGAGACGAGCCCCCGAAATAATGGATGAGTTGCAGCGTGTGATGGAATACGTGTCTTATCAGGAGCCGTACAGTTAACGGCCAGGAAGGGGGGCGAACCCAAACCTGTCATGCAGGATTAATGAGTGAAGTGGAGGAAAAAGGGGAATCCACAGCAAAACTGCTCTGTTTGTGTCAGGTGTTTAAATTTATTGCCCAGGGTATCTACACAGAGCTTCACTGTGTTTCCAAAGGCTATGACAACCTTCTTTCCCCAACTTACCCCTTCTCTCGATCTCCAGGTCCCTGTGGCCCATCCTGCAAGGAGCACTGAGCTTTCCACAACACATCCGTGAGGTTTTAGGGGAACTGAAGCCTCTCATTCTCTGATGAGGTGCAAATTATTATCACCCTTGTCCATTCCGGGCACTTGTCGAGAATCGAAGAGTTTCTTGCCTTCTTCCTTAGTTGCTGAAGTATCACAAACCTTCAGAGAGAGGGGAACATACCAGACACAGTGGTGGCAATCTTTTTTGGGCTGTGAGCAGCTGTGACCCGGGAAATGAAGGGTTTTTAGGAGACGCATACATGGGCTTGAGCAAGTTGCATTGGGAAACTCTCTCAGGGAATGGATTTTTATTGTCCTTTGGTCTTGAAACACATCCCTGCTCTGCCTTCGCGAGCCCTGGGGCTAACGTGGCACAGCGGGAAAACCGGCGCGCAGCCATCGGGGCGGCACAGCGGCTGTTGAGACATCAAGAGGATTATGGTGATGGGGTAGTCGCGAGAAAAAGCCGACTCGCAGCTGAGGAATCATAGAATCATTGAGGTTGGAAGGGACCTTTAAGATCATCGAGTCCAACCATTAACCCAACCTGACAAAACCACTGCTAAACCATATCCCCAAGTACCGCGTCTGCCCTTTTTTTAAACACCTCCAGGGATGGCGAATCCACCACCTCCCAGGGCAGCCTATGCCAATGCTGGATAACCCTTTCAGTGAAAAAACTTTTCCTAATATCCAACCTAAACCTCCCCTGGCTTAACTTGAACCCTTTTCCTCTCGTCCTAAGGAGCTGCGGGGTTGGGCTGCAGAGGTTCAACGCTTGGCCCCTCCTCGTGTTTTAGTGAATCCGCAGACCCTCACTGGGGTCGGAGCGGCTCCCAGGAGAGGCGAGCGCCGGTGGTGACCGGCACCTTGGGCAGGGATGGGATCCCAGCTCTTCACTCTTTCTTTTCATGTTTGGGCTGTCGTACCTGGGATGTGGGTACCTCTTGTAGAGCCACTTTGGACCTTGCGCTGAGAAAAGACTTTCCGTGTGGAGCTGGGTTTCCCTTTGCTGTCGTGGTGCTCCAAAAGCACAGCTTAAATATATCACACTCGGGAGCGGAGGGATGAGCTGTCATACCTCTGAAAACTGGCTCCTCTGGCCACTCGGCCCCCTCAGCTCCTCGTGAACTGAATCGCCCCCACGGGCTCCGGCTCTGGAAACTTCAAAAGATTTCCATGTTAAAAAGCCATGCCATAAAAGAGTGTTAATACTTTGCTAAGCAGTTATACGGGGGAATAGCTGTTTGCCTTGTCCTTTCCCTGTATATAAGTATATATATCTTTTATAACAGGTTATAACTGCCAGCAAGTGTTTCCGATTAAATTTGTGATTTCCCCCTCTCCAGGCTGCTGATTTACGGCAAGTACTGCAGCCACATGGAGTACGCCCAGAACACGCTCAACCACCTCCTCGCCAACAGGGAGGACGTCAGGCAGAAGGTGGAGGTGAGCGGGCAGGGGGCATCGGGGTCGAGAGCTGCCCCCCCCCCCCCCCCTCCTTTGGCACGGGTTTTGGAAGGACTCGCTGGAGCTGAGAATGGCGTGTTGGGGATGTTTGATTTAACAAGGGAGGGGGAGGGATGTGGGGGTGAGTCTGTGCTGCCCAGAGAGGGAACAAAGCTGGGGGTTATCTCGTCCTGATCCCCTGGTTGCCCCTTCATCTCCCCACCAGACACGCTGTCCTTCCTCCCCCGACTTTGTCCAAGTTGAACCAAGCCGAGTGACTTTATTTGAGTGGGACTGTGGACAAATTCCTCTTTGAGTCGAGCAGGGAGACCCCAAAGCCCCGAGCGTCCCCGAGCATCCCCGAGCCAGGAGCCGTGTGGCTTTCCAAGGTCACACGCAGCGTGAGGGACAGCCAGAGGCGAGCCCAGGTCCCCGGGCGAACGCCCGGATTACTGCCCTGTGCTCCCTCCCCGGCGTAAGGGCTTAGTGTAAATAGGGGCTGATCCAGATATTAGGTAAATCAAAGGAGCCCCAGAAGGGATGCATCGTTTGAGCTGCTGTTTCTACCCACCTTTAATTCCTGCTTTGGTTTTGATGCTAATCTGAATTTGCTGGGCTGTCTGTACATGTTACCTCGTTTTCTGCAAACACTCTTTGATTTTTCCCTGCAAAGTCGCAGCCCAATTCAGGGATAAAACTGCATTTAACCATTTTTAAAAACGTGTTCGCTGGATCGTGCATCAAGCCAGTGGCTGTAGCATCCAGTCGCCCCCCGTGATTTTCCTTTCTCTCCCTCCCANCGAAGGGAGCAGTCGCAAAACTTGCTGCCATCACATTAGCTCATCTTAATGACTTAATGCTTATCAGCACAGCCACGGCAACTGTCTGCGTGCTTGCTTCCAGCCCCTCGCAAATAAAATGCATTAGTTCAAACCGTCGAGGAGGTGAGTTAAGCTAATGCGTTTCATTTGACATTTCCCGAGGTCTGAGAGCATTCGTGTGCTCCCCTAATGAGCAGTATCTCATTAAGGTGGAGGATCTCAGTTGCATGAGAATGGCTGTATTTTAGGGTGCAGCCCCGGTGTCTTATTCCTGGATAACCTCTGCGGTGGGGCCCGGGCCCCGGCTGGGGGCCTGCAGGGACCACGAGCCATTTCTCCTCCAAACTTGAGTTTACAGAAGCAAAACGTTACGGGCACAGGACATTTGAGGCTTTTTCTGGGGGGGGCTGTTGTTTTCGCGCGGCTGCTCCAGCGCTCTTGTATTGATTTCTTTAATAGGAATGCACACTAAAGGTTCAGGACGGGAAATTTAAATTGCAAGATCTGCTGGTGGTTCCCATGCAAAGAGTTTTGAAATACCATCTCCTGTTAAAAGTAAGTGTTTCAGCATTGGCACTTCCCTCCAGCTGCCAGCCTCGCTGGAGCATCTTTCGGCTTTCACAGTGGAGAGTGAATTATTGCCAAATGCAGACTGAGGGTCCCCCCCCGCCCCAGCTTCAAATGAAATAATTACTACAGCTACTTAACACGACATAATATTTGTGCCGTCTCTTAAAGTACAGTGACCTAGGGTAATTCTGCACTTGTTAGCCACGAGAGGCAGTTAATGAACACAAAATAAGCCTGCATATAATCTGATTATGTGTGAAATTCCTCCCGTCAACTCCGTGTAACGGATCTCTCGAGCACCAGCCGTTTGGCGTATTCCACATCCTACGGCTGCGGCCGCAGCCACCCGTCCCAGCGTCCCTGCCACCACCCTGGCGGCAGGCAGCGCTTGCCCGCGGGTCATAGCCTGCCCGGCGCGGGCAGGGTGAGGGCAGCTTTCCTAGCACACCCAAACTCTTTATTTTTCTTATTTTTTTTTTATTTTTTTTTCAGGAGCTGCTCAGCCATTCATCGGACCGACCGGAGAAGCAGCAGCTGAAGGAGGCTCTGGAGGCGATGCAGGTACGGCAGGGCGAGAGCGGCGCTGGGGCTGCGCTGGGCTCAGGGGGCAACAGAGCGCGGGACCCCTCTGCTTCTGTCCAACGCAAACTTTGATGGAAAAAACCATCCAACAGCCCAAGGGAAGGCAGCATCTCCTCCTTTTGGACATGCGTGTGCATATTGATTGCCATTTGATGCGATTGCTTCCCAGCAGATCTGCAAGCACGGCTGTTATCTTCCTCCTTAAGCAGCTGGGGAAGCTGGTATTTGTTGACAAGTTACGACTTTTCGCTAATTACTATTGTGTGTAAAGAGGCCGTGCCAGATTCCGCTCTTGTTTTTGCTAGGAGGGATCTGGAGGAGCTCCAGTCACACCAGCAAGTCGGGGACTATTGCAGAAACGGGAGCGGAGCATTGCCTGTGCGCTGCTAATCCAGGCGCTGCTTGGGAATCCTTTTATCCAAGTATTTTTTTTTAATTAAGGGGAAAATGCTCTTTCCACAAACGAAGGCTTCTGGTGTCAAAATTTTGTTTTGTTTAAAGTTTTTTTTTGAGCTTTCAGCTCAACACACACACACACACACACACACACACACACTGCCCCAGGATCTCAGGAAAACCATTAGCAACAAAAAATAAAATCATCCAAGTGTTTTCTGGCATGGACACATCCTCCTCCCCCCCGCACGCTCCCACTGTGGGACCATCGTCAGCACCATCTGACTTGAGGATGGTCGTTAACTCCAGGTTTTCCCTCTGGAGAGCGTCGCAGGATTCGCGCCTGGGCTCGCTCCCGTGCTCTCAGGTCACTTTGTTTTCTACCTCTGAGCCGCAGCTTTTGTAACGACACTGCATTTCCCAGCACTTACATAAGTTGGGTGACCTTTCCAGCCCTTATCCCCGCAAGCCCGGGAATGCAGAGCCGATACACAGGTCGCTTTAAAGTTCAGGTTGTTTGAAGGACATTGCATTCGCAGCCCGATGCTGCACAGCGCATCGCCCCGGCCTCGAACGAGCACTAGACATGGTGACAGTTGTTAAACCCTGCTTATGGCCTCATAATACGGCACCCAGCCATACCACCGCTAATAAATAAATGTATAGACACTCTGGCTGCGCTGCAGACTCAGCATTTTTTTGGAGGAAGCTGCCAATAGCCGTCAACCAGGTTTCTCTGTTTCATCTCTCTCGCGGGAGAGCGCAGGTGCGGTTCCGACCGCGCTGGGCTCGGCAGGGGCATAGGAAGCCGTGCAGTTTGGTTTTAATTGATCTGCAAACCAAGGCTTAACTTACAAGTAATGTTTTTCATCCCGATTCCAGCCTTTCTGTCTGCCGGGCTGGTAGGCGGCAGACATTGCTGCCGTCTGGGGTGAGAGCCGGGGGCG